>CM074718.1:679599843-680074843 GCA_037306005.1 Rhinophrynus dorsalis
ATGCACTTTCTGCTTTCTTTTCCATGCTTCTCCTGGACCTCCACATACAAAGAAACAAAAGGCAGAAAAGCGCAAACCAACAATAAATGATCCTTCTTGGATTCAATAACAATTGTTCTAATACACCACGAATAGTGTTGTGCTGGATGTTCATACAAACAGGAATTTCCAATGGGGTATCTCTAGCTGCCCCGATTCAGCTGTTTGTCCCACAATAGGAAAATTCGAGTCCTAGTATAAAATTGTATTAATTAAGAATTATTAAATATATATCTCTTTTCTTTGCCAAATAACGTCAATACATACACATAGTACATAAACCTGTGTGACGCCTTTTGAAACAATAAAGTTCCTTTATCAAATATCAGGCAACAGAATATATATTGTTAAAAACACATATTTCTAATGGCAAAAAAAAAATATATATATATAAGGTCAGCCTTAGTATTTGGAGGTTCCTGGCAAGTCTTTTGGGTCCTTTTGGAGAAGAAGCATCCATTTTGCCAAGTTTTTTGGGAACACTGTGTTGGGGCAGTAGGAGTACCCCAACCGTTCAACTGATCACTTTTAGTGATTGTTCATATTGTGAGTACAGTGGTGTATTGGTGGAGGTGCTGATTTTTGCATACAATATTGCACTAGGAAACGCTCTTTTTTTTCTTTTTTTTCCTTCGTTTTGTTCTCCTGGGCCTTGCATTCCATGAACTTCTGGATTGACTGGAAGAAGCAGAAAGCTTGGGGAATGCCATGTTCAGAAGGATCATGGGAAGATCACCATGAATGAAAATTTCCTTCTAAGGGGAGCCAAAGCATTAGCTGCTAGAATCCACGCGTGTGTTAGGATCCAGCTTTGTTCCACTGTCCAGTGGTACTCACAGAACCATATACCCTTTCTGTCACCACCACTTTGTTCCATTGTCCACTGGTATTCACAGAACCAGATTCAGACTGATAGCGGTGAGTGGAATCTCCAATGTTTGATGCAGGAAAAAATAGACATAGACATAAAGGCAATAGTGATAGAGGCATGGTATAATAATAGAATTGTGTTTATGGACATGTGTGAGTTATTTTGGAGATGATTTAGGGAGATGTCAAAATGTAGTCAAATGAAACAGAGGAGTTGTAAATGTGAAAAACTGGTATAATTTTTTTGGTGACTTGCTGGGAGGAATATTCTTCCTGGGGTCTGTCAGTGAGAGTTCCCGGGCAGAATGCTGATATCTTCATGTAGTCCTATCATCAAGTGAGATAAAACCCTGATCAGTCCAGTCTAGAGTCGGCTTCACAGTTAAATTCACCACCTACAATAAGAAGCAGGATAGTAATGGACAATAGCATTTCATATAGTTTTCACAAAAAAGAATGATTGAGAAAGTGGGAGCATGAATGCTTAGAAAAACTTAATCAGTGTTATACAATTTTAAGTGGAAAAGAACATATTGAACTTTAGGATCAGTCAGTTGTTCCAAGATTGCGTATAGTAAGTTCTTGGGCACTGAGACAGCTATACAGTTCATGATCCAAGAGTCCCACGTGGTGGCATTATCGCTGTGGGTAAATTCACAATGCTTTGCTGTCACATGAGTGTAGTAATCTTTAAATATCAAAATGGTGTAGTCTTGGAATTTTAGAGTAGACAGTTTTCTGTAGGCTGTGAAACTGTACATTTTGTCTTGGATGTTTAGGAGGTTTATGATAACTGGTTGTGATCAGAAGGTCTCCTAGTACCCACTCTAGGAGCTTGCTCTACATAGATTCAGTTTGGTTAAGACCGAGAGCCTGCAACATATCTAGGAGATTCCGGATATAATCAGCTATGCCAAAATATCTCAGATTGCTATGTCGGCAAGTCATCAATTTTATCAGTGAGCTATATTGGATTGCGGTGGTTTAAACATAGACTGTTTCATGTAAATTTGTGTGAGAATCTTCAAAGTCACTGTGTCATTGTAGATCAGCTAACTGCAAACAAATAGCAGAAATGAAAGTGGTGGTATTATCAAAGGCTTTTCCAGGTTGCAATAATAAGCTTATAGATTTCTTGTGCAATTTCCATAGCCCTTCAAGAAGAGTAATGGGAGGTCGAAGGTAGTCCTAGAGAGTGATAGATAGAGGAGCAGGTGACTTGTGTAGACATGACTTGTGTAGTTTCTAATAATGTGGTTGGTCATAGTATGTTCTTTTTAGGGGGCATCCCCAAAAACCTGTCCATTATTGATATGGCAAGCAGGAGGAGGAGGGTGTTTCATTTTGCTAAAAAAGGGGAGAGGTTTTAGATCCATAGATAGACAAGATATCACTCCACAGTTTTACTGTACAATAAAAATCAACACTAGTTTCAGTATGAGCAGCAAACATGCTAAGGGAAGGGGTAAGGGGAAAGGAGTAGGAGAAGTGCATGGATGTAACAGTAAAATTGTGCTCCAAACACTGACTGTAGCCACTGATCCTGTAGCTTGTGCAATAAATTATAATGATCCTCCTCCTCCTCCTGGGAAGGCTGTTGGAAAGGTAACATGAAAAGTTCCTCCACCACCACCACAAGTACTAGTGGTGTTAAACCTTTTTATAAATACTGAAGAGGAGCCTCATTCTACTGTTGTTGCCAAAGTGGAGGCGATTTAGCAGTTAAACCAACTGCTGCATCTGACATTGACAGTAACACCTACCCACAAAGTAGTGGTGAATGTCCTGTAAATCCCCCTGTTTAAACAACTCAGTCACTGGCCAACATGATCTGCTCACATTAGGCCACTAGGGCATTTTTATTTTATTCTCAGGGCTTGTGCTTTAAAAAAAAAACAAAAACAAAAGCAAAAAAAAACATAGTTCTACAAAAAAAATAAACAATTTTTGTCTGGTTTGTTTCTAACAAGCCTAAATCCTACAAATCAGTGTTTCCTTAGGGCTTGTGTCAAACAAGCTTAAGTCCTACAAATCAATGTTTCTTCATGGCTTGGGCCTCTAATAAGTCTAAGTCCTGCTAAGGCCTCTAACAACAAATCAAACAAATCATCCTCTACAAAATACTCTATCAAGTCAAGTATCAGTCCACCCCAGTTGGCAGCTTATGTCAAGGGGGTTCCTGTCTCTATCACTTTACATACAAATGTCTTCTTTTATTTTATTGATTTATTTTTAATTAACTGTTCCCCCAATAGCAGTCAAGAAACCCCCCCAAAACAAATTCCCTGTTCAAATGATTCTTTCATTCACCAACACAGACACCCTCCTCAGACCCCTTTATACCATGTCTTATGTTTTTTTTTTTTTATTTTATTTCGGATTTATTTTTTATTAACTGCCCCTCAATACCAGTAAACAACCCCGCCAAAAATCATCCCCTGTTCAACTGATTCGCTTCCCACACCCCACCAACACAGGCACCCTCATGGCCCATTTATACTATGCCTTGGGAAATAAAATAATATTTTATATTTTAGAATACTTGCAAAGCACAGGGGAGGCTATCTCGGAGTTAGGTGAAGATGACAAGGACCATATGTTCCCTCTACCTACTGCCCTCACCACCTCCATTTCTGTTAGTCATGTTGTTAAAATAATTAAGTTACAATTCTTCAGTGTGCTGCCAACCCACAGTTACTGAGAAGTCAAAAACGGCACAAAAATAATCAAAAAGTGCACTTTTAGAATGGCAAACTTGTCAAAATGTTGGGGGTTCACATTCTGCCCTTTTAATTTGTTTAAAACTGACCTTTTAAAGAACTGATGTCATGTGTTGCCCTGATGGCATATCCCAAGTCATGGTTATTTATCAAGGATGGCTGTGCCAGAGCTGCACAAGCAAGTAGTTAGTGTTGTGGGAAAGGGAAAAGGGGAATCAGGCTGCTAGCAATTTTTTCATGTCATATTTTGAACTATTACTCATATTACTAACAACGTTTACCTTCAGCTGTTGATTTTTCCACTTCAGCCTTCTGCAGACGTACTATTGCAGCTTGCAGCTATAGAAAACAGATGAAAAACAGCAAAGTTTTCACAGCAAGTTCAATGCCATTTGTGTAATGGAGGTAATTTTATGTATTTTCATTGGGCAGGAATGTTTGCTGGAAAAGCAGGAAAACTGCCAGTTTTCCAATGAAAATACCCAAGGGAAAATGTGAAAATTTTCACCCATTCCTATATATAATTGCTTACATGATTAAATAAGTTTCACCAAATGTCAAAGCATTGAGTGTTGTTAAGTTTATGTTATATAATACTATATTCAATCTGTATGTTATCAGTGCCAGTATAGCCAGTATAACTGAAAGCCTTCTCCAACACCATTATAAAATCTCTCTTTATAGCAGTAACTGAAAGCCGAAGTAAATGAAAATCAAATTTATCTAAAAAATGGGATAGTTTATTTGATCTGTATGTGATCAGTAGCAATAAGTGAAGGCCCTCTGTAAGTGAAGGTTTTTATTTCGTCTGTTGCATGTGTCTGCAGCCAAAAGCAATACTTTATTTGATCTGTATATTATCACTGCCTGTAAACAATAGACCTCTCCAACACCATTATAGATATGCTGTATATGTTTTATTGCACGCAAACTGAAACGGTCTTCTACGTGTGCTCGCAAACCAAGCACAAACCAAGCACACGTAGAAGACCGTTTCAGTGAAATAATTATTTTTTACAAACGTGATCTCAGCTCTGCTGCAGAGCCGCCTGATGAAAAATCAGACCGGATATCCCTGCAGTCAGTACAACGCTGACTTCAGGGAAGGGGGAGGGAGGAGGGAACTTTGCGTTCGGTAATCTCTCAAACCATAAAGGTTTGAGAGATGAACCTGGGAGCAATTTAATTATTTTTAAAGAGCTACACTATTGGGAATAGTAATATTAAAGTATTACTATCCCTTTAAACAAATGGAATAATAATTTATTGAAGTGTCCAGTGACCAGTTTTTAGGTACAAATGAGACTATTTTTAGCATGAATTAATTATTTTACAACCTATATATTGGCCAAGCGAACGTGGAGAGACTCACTGCTGTTCCGGTTAAAGACGAGAGCACCTGAACAGGGACAGGTCAACCCTGATGCCATATACCAGTTGACAGAAATACAACTGGCTAACCATCAACTGTAAGTACTCTGTATACCTATCTAATTGAAGATGATTGACCTTTTATGCTTGTGAATATAGAAAGCGCTTCCTTTCTGTCTTTTTGTACCTGAGCAGTATGATCACTCCAGATCTCCATACTAGCTATAACCTCCACTCCACTACTAACAACTCACTGACTATTCCAAACTACCTGAGCAGTATGTTCACTCCAGATCTCCATATTAACTATAACCTCCACTACTAACAACTCACTGACTATTCCACACTACCTGAGCAGTATGATCACTCCAGATCTCCATACTAACTATAACCTCCACTACTAACAACTCACTGACTATTCCACACTACCTGAGAACTATGATCACTCCAGATCTCCATACTAACTATAACCTCCACTCCACTGCTAACAACTCACTGACTATTCCACACTACCTGAGCAGTATGATCACTCCAGATCTCCATACTAACTATAACCTCCACTACTAACAACTCACTGACTATTCCACACTACCTGAGCAGTATGATCACTCCAGATCTCCCTACTAACTATAACTTCCACTACTAACAACTCACTGACTATTCCACACTACCTGAGCAGTATGATCACTCCAGATCTCCATACTAACTATAACCTCCACTACTAACAACTCACTGACTATTCCACACTACCTGAGCAGTATGATCACTCCAGATCTCCATACTAACTATAACCTCCACTACTAACAACTCACTGACTATTCCACACTACCTGAGCAGTATGATCACTCCAGATCTCCCTACTAACTATAACCTCCACTACTAACAACTCACTGACTATTCCACACTACCTGAGCAGTATGATCACTCCAGATCTCCCTACTAACTATAACTTCCACTACTAACAACTCACTGACTATTCCACACTACCTGAGCAGTATGATCACTCCAGATCTCCATACTAACTATAACCTCCACTACTAACAACTCACTGACTATTCCACACTACCTGAGCAGTATGATCACTCCAGATCTCCATACTAACTATAACCTCCACTCCACTGCTAACAACTTACTGACTATTCCACACTACCCGAGCAGTATGATCACTCCAGATCTCCATACTAACTATAACCTCCACTCCACTGCTAACAACTCACTGACTATTCCACACTACCTGAGCAGTATGATCACTCCAGATCTCCATACTAACTATAACCTCCACTCCACTGCTAACAACTCACTGACTATTCCACACTACCCGAGCAGTATGATCACTCCAGTTCTCCATACTAACTATAACCTCCACTACACTGCTAACAACTCACTGACTATTCCACAATACCTGAGCAGTATTATCACTCCAGATCTCCATACTAACTATAACCTCCGCTCCACTACTAACAACTCACTGACTATTCCACACTACCTGAGCAGTATGATCACTCCAGATCTCCATACTAACTATAACCTCCACTACTAACAACTCACTGACTATTCCACACTACCTGAGCAGTATGATCACTCCAGATCTCCATACTAACTATAACTTCCACTACTAACAACTCACTGACTATTCCACACTACCTGAGCAGTATGATCACTCCAGATCTCCATACTAACTATAACCTCCACTCCACTGCTAACAACTCACTGACTATTCCACACTACCCGAGCAGTATGATCACTCCAGTTCTCCATACTAACTATAACCTCCACTACACTGCTAACAACTCACTGACTATTCCACAATACCTGAGCAGTATTATCACTCCAGATCTCCATACTAACTATAACCTCCACTCCACTACTAACAACTCACTGACTATTCCACAATACCTGAGCAGTATGATCACTCCAGATCTCCATACTAACGATAACCTCCGCTACTAACAACTCACTGACTATTCCACACTACCTGAGCAGTATGATCACTCCAGATCTCCATACTAACTATAACCTCCACTACTAACAACTCACTGACTATTCCACACTACCTGAGCAGTATGATCACTCCAGATCTCCCTACTAACTATAACCTCCACTACTAACAACTCACTGACTATTCCACACTACCCGAGCAGTATGATCACTCCAGATCTCCATACTAACTATAACCTCCACTACTAACAACTCACTGACTATTCCACACTACCCGAGCAGTATGATCACTCCAGATCTCCATACTAACTATAACCTCCACTCCACTGCTAACAACTCACTGACTATTCCACACTACCTGAGCAGTATGATCACTCCAGATCTCCATACTAACTATAACCTCCACTCCACTGCTAACAACTTACTGACTATTCCACACTACCCGAGCAGTATGATCACTCCAGATCTCCATACTAACTATAACCTCCACTCCACTGCTAACAACTCACTGACTATTCCACACTACCTGAGCAGTATGATCACTCCAGATCTCCATACTAACTATAACCTCCACTCCACTGCTAACAACTCACTGACTATTCCACACTACCTGAACAGTATGATCACTCCAGATCTCCATACTAACTATAACCTCCACTGCTAACAACTCACTGACTATTCCACACTACCTGAGCAGTATGATCACTCCAGATCTCCATACTAACTATAACCTCCACTGCTAACAACTCACTGACTATTCCACACTACCTGAGCAGTATGATCACTCCAGATCTCCATACTAACTATAACCTCCACTCCACTGCTAACAACTCACTGACTATTCCACACTACCTGAGCAGTATGATCACTCCAGATCTCCATACTAACTATAACCTCCACTCCACTGCTAACAACTCACTGACTATTCCACACTACCTGAACAGTATGATCACTCCAGATCTCCATACTAACTATAACCTCCACTGCTAACAACTCACTGACTATTCCACACTACCTGAACAGTATGATCACTCCAGATCTCCATACTAACTATAACCTCCACTGCTAACAACTCACTGACTATTCCACACTACCTGAGCAGTATGATCACTCCAGATCTCCATACTAACTATAACCTCCACTGCTAACAACTCACTGACTATTCCACACTACCTGAACAGTATGATCACTCCAGATCTCCATACTAACTATAACCTCCACTCCACTGCTAACAACTTACTGACTATTCCACACTACCCGAGCAGTATGATCACTCCAGATCTCCATACTAACTATAACCTCCACTCCACTGCTAACAACTCACTGACTATTCCACACTACCTGAGCAGTATGATCACTCCAGATCTCCATACTAACTATAACCTCCACTCCACTGCTAACAACTCACTGACTATTCCACACTACCTGAACAGTATGATCACTCCAGATCTCCATACTAACTATAACCTCCACTCCACTGCTAACAACTCACTGACTATTCCACACTACCCGAGCAGTATGATCACTCCAGATCTCCATACTAACTATAACCTCCACTCCACTGCTAACAACTCACTGACTATTCCACACTACCTGAGCAGTATGATCACTCCAGATCTCCATACTAACTATAACCTCCACTCCACTGCTAACAACTCACTGACTATTCCACACTACCTGAACAGTATGATCACTCCAGATCTCCATACTAACTATAACCTCCACTACTAACAACTCACTGACTATTCCACACTACCTGAGCAGTATGATCACTCCAGATCTCCATACTAACTATAACCTTCACTACTAACAACTCACTGACTATTCCACACTACCTGAGCAGTATGATCACTCCTGCTCTCCATACTAACTATAACCTCCACTACTAACAACTCACTGACTATTCCACACTACCCGAGCAGTATGATCACTCCAGATCTCCATACTAACTATAACCTCCACTCCACTGCTAACAACTCACTAACTATTCCACACTACCTGAGCAGTATGATCACTCCAGATCTCCATACTAACTATAACCTCCACTACTAACAACTCACTGACTATTCCACACTACCCGAGCAGTATGATCACTCCAGATCTCCATACTAACTATAACCTCCACTCCACTGCTAACAACTCACTGACTATTCCACACTACCTGAGCAGTATGATCACTCCAGATCTCCATACTAACTATAACCTCCACTGTTAACAACTCACTGACTATTCCACACTACCTGAGCAGTATGATCACTCCAGATCTCCATACTAACTATAACCTCCACTCCACTGCTAACAACTCACTGACTATTCCACACTACCTGAGCAGTATGATCACTCCAGATCTCCATACTAACTATAACCTCCACTCCACTGCTAACAACTCACTGACTATTCCACACTACCTGAACAGTATGATCACTCCAGATCTCCATACTAACTATAACCTCCACTGCTAACAACTCACTGACTATTCCACACTACCTGAGCAGTATGATCACTCCAGATCTCCATACTAACTATAACCTCCACTGCTAACAACTCACTGACTATTCCACACTACCTGAACAGTATGATCACTCCAGATCTCCATACTAACTATAACCTCCACTCCACTGCTAACAACTTACTGACTATTCCACACTACCCGAGCAGTATGATCACTCCAGATCTCCATACTAACTATAACCTCCACTCCACTGCTAACAACTCACTGACTATTCCACACTACCTGAGCAGTATGATCACTCCAGATCTCCATACTAACTATAACCTCCACTCCACTGCTAACAACTCACTGACTATTCCACACTACCTGAGCAGTATGATCACTCCAGATCTCCATACTAACTATAACCTCCACTACTAACAACTCACTGACTATTCCACACTACCTGAGCAGTATGATCACTCCAGATCTCCATACTAACTATAACCTTCACTACTAACAACTCACTGACTATTCCACACTACCTGAGCAGTATGATCACTCCAGATCTCCATACTAACTATAACCTCCACTGCTAACAACTCACTGACTATTCCACACTACCTGAGCAGTATGATCACTCCAGATCTCCATACTAACTATAACCTCCACTCCACTGCTAACAACTCACTGACTATTCCACACTACCTGAGCAGTATGATCACTCCAGATCTCCATACTAACTATAACCTCCACTCCACTGCTAACAACTCACTGACTATTCCACACTACCTGAACAGTATGATCACTCCAGATCTCCATACTAACTATAACCTCCACTGCTAACAACTCACTGACTATTCCACACTACCTGAGCAGTATGATCACTCCAGATCTCCATACTAACTATAACCTTCACTCTACTGCTAACAACTCACTGACTATTCCACACTACCTGAGCAGTATGATCACTCCAGATCTCCTTACTAACTATAACCTCCACTCCACTACTAACAACTCACTGACTATCCCACACTACCTGAACAGTATGATCACTCCAGATCTCCATACTAACTATAACCTCCACTGCTAACAACTCACTGACTATTCCACACTACCTGAGCAGTATGATCACTCCAGATCTCCATACTAACTATAACCTTCACTCTACTGCTAACAACTCACTGACTATTCCACACTACCTGAGCAGTATGATCACTCCAGATCTCCTTACTAACTATAACCTCCACTCCACTACTAACAACTCACTGACTATTCCACACTACCTGAGCAGTATGATCACTCCAGATCTCCATACTAACTATAACCTCCACTCCACTGCTAACAACTCACTGACTATTCCACACTACCTGAACAGTATGATCACTCCAGATCTCCATACTAACTATAACCTCCACTACTAACAACTCACTGACTATTCCACACTACCTGAGCAGTATGACCACTCCAGATCTCCATACTAACTATAACCTCCACTGCTAACAACTCACTGACTATTCCACACTACCTGAGCAGTATGATCACTCCAGATCTCCATACTAACTATAACCTCCGCTCCACTGCTAACATCTCATTGTGTATACCACAATATAGGAAAAAAGCCGATCTGCCTTCTCCGTCAGAGCTCCCAAAGCCTGGGATAACATACACAACAAAAATTCTTCTCCCATTCTCAATTACCTAAAAATAACTGCCTCTTCATCTAAAAAAACCCAATATGTAATTGTGTATTTTGTATGTGTATATATTGGTTCTATATATATGTAAATATATAACATCTTACTGTAAACTCTCCAGGACTTACGTGAAAACATGAGAAATCTCAATGTATTCTTGCTGGTAAAACATTTTGTAAATGAAATAAATAAAGATGGATTCATGAACACTGTAAGTTATGGACAGACTCAGCAGACAACTAAATGATTCCACCTCCCATTTAATACAGAATAATGTTAGTACACTCCTCTCTCTGGAGCTTCAAATAAAAATTCTTAATTTCCCCACTGATATTGATTTAAATTGGCTTTTAACCCCATGATTGTCAGAGGGGATATCCAATGCATTATGTAGCAATACGTGGGATACCATTTGTAGCATTTAAAGGATAAAACTTTGCGGTCTATACAGCTACGCAAAGCAATGTGTTGTGTATGCCATCTGGCCTCCCCAACAGCCTGCAGTTCAGCATCAGGACGGTATGTGTGGTGCACACAACTATATTTATTATCTGTTTCATGGTGCAGTTCACTTACACTGGAAATAATAATGCCATTCCCTTATATTAGTAATAATGGCGCCTTTCCCATAAATTAGTAATAATGGTGCCTTACCCTTACACTGGTAATAATTGTTTGGGTGTGGTTAATGGAGGGGTGTGGCTAAGTGAGAGGCGTGATTTGGGGTGGGGCATAGGCGGGGCTAGGGGCGCCAGAGGTGGTTGTGCCTAGGGGCGCCTGAGATGTAAATCCAGCCCTGATCTGGCACTCAATGGGTTAAAATAAAAACCTCATTGGGTATTTCAGAACCTCATTGGGTATTTCAGAAATGTGTTAGCAGCCTCTCTAGAGTAGAAGAAAAACCTCAAACATTAGGAATTTTGACTTGTCCTCTGTTACAGATGGTGTGCCCCACACTTGTCCGATTCCTGTAAGTACAGGAATACAGAAGACGAGTTAAAGGCATAATAATGTTTCACAGAAACAGCAGCTCCAATTAATCTTCATAGTATTTGGTCCATAGAGAGTGTTATATCAATACTGTCAGAGTTGTAGTACAAGAGTAATTGAATGATAAAGTATCCCCCTCCTGCCCCTTTCTCCTAGTGTAAGCCACCTCCCCTCAGATGTGGAATCTGGTCTCTTGACCGGACAGATCACAGCAAGGGACAATCTTCTTACTGTGATCATAAGGAAAACCCTGCCCCCCTTGACAGGTTTTGCAGGTTTTCTCTTATGCTCACTGAAGACTATCCGTCTCTGTGATTCATCTAGACAGTCTTGCTGGTCTGAGGTGAGCAGTGTTACATCAGTAAAAGGGGTGGGAGGGGGATACTTTATCATTCAATTAATCTTGTACTACAATTCAGATTGTATTGAAATAACTCTCTCCACGGCCAAAATTCTATAAAGATTAATTGGAGCTGCTTTTTTTGTGAAAAAATACTATCCTCTTAATGCATTATAATAGTAGAATGCTCGCTAGGCATTTCAGTATGGACATTATATTATTAATTGAGCGATTTGTAATTCAGTGTATTTCTGTGTTGTTTACTAAAAATACTTTATTTCTATGATTCTTTTTTCAGTTTGGATTTTGAGTTGTACAAACATAAGATATAAGCCTTATTATTAAAAAAGGCATATTGCCTTTATAACATTTCCCATATGCATAGAACAAGGAATTCATTATAAAACATGCAAACGTTATTTATTATGACAAGTTTTGAAGAAGAATCATCCATCTCTTTTTCAGAAATGTTTTAGGTTTCTAAACCTAGATTATGTAGTGGGTTATGCCCGAACGAATACCATCATCATTTAAACTAGTATTACTCACTGGTACGTTTAAACAGCTACTTTGTGGTAAGCCACAAAGAAAAACCTACAACTCAAGACATTATGGACTAACATAACGATAAAGAGTACTGTACTCAAGGGAAACATGTACACATACACACTGCATATATTGTTTTTTCTTTATATAGCAACGTTACGTATAATGAATTTAATTTGTCTGTAAACTACCAAACTTCTGTTGTATTAAGAAGAACTTTGGATTGTGCAGTAAGGTGCAATAAATTCTCAAATTCCTGTTATTCTGTGTAGTCTCTGCACTAAAATCTCTCAAAGTCCATCCTAGAGCGACAAAAGTCATTATTAAAGGGATAGTAATGTTTCACAATAAAAGCAGCTCCAATTAATCTTCATAGTATTTGGGCCATGGAGAGTGTTATTTCAGTACTGTCACAGTTGTAGTTCAAGAGTAATATAATGATACAGTATCCCCCTCCTGCCCCTTTTACTGATGTAACACTGCTCAACTCAGATCAGCAAGACTGTCCCACCCATTTTTTACTGATGTAACACTGCTCAACTCAGAGCAGCAAGACTGTCCGGATGGATCACAGAGAGGGACAATCTTCAGTGATCATAAGGGAAAAACCTGAAAAACCTGTCAAGGGGCAGGGTTTCCTTATGATCACAGTAAGAATATTGTCCCTTGCTGTGATCTGTCTGGTCAAGAGACCAGATTATACATCTGAGGTGAGCAGTGTTACACTAGGTAAAAGGGGAGGGAGGGGGATATTTTATCATTCTATTACTCTTGTACTACAACTGTGACAGTACTGAAATACTATAAAGATTAACTGGAGCTGCTGATTTTGTGAAACATTACTATCCCTTTAAAATAAAAATCCAGTTAAAGGAGCTTTTATGGGTTAATATACCCATTTAAATAAATGGGGATTTTATTAATGCTTTAGCCCCTTATTGTGCAGTTGGTTGCTCTAATTTTTCTTCATTAGCCTTACTGAGGATAAGTATAAATACATCGGATCAACCAAAATCACTCTGATTTTTTGTTACGTATGGGTAACTGATAAAGGATACCAGGTCACCGACAAAACATAAGGGGTCGCTGACCTGGATGAAAATCAGCTAAATCCTTAGTTATTGTTTAACCAGTGTATTGTATTCACTTCTTGCTCTCAAAAGGTTAAGGGAATTGAACTGTTAAAATATGAAAAATGAAACAAATAGTTAAGACAGATATGAGTTAGATATATATGAGTGATATAGATAGATAGATAGATAGATAGATAGATAGATAGATAGATATGAGATAGATAGATAGATAGATATGAGATAGATAGATAGATAGATAGATAGATATGAGATAGATAAATAGATAGATAGATAGATAGATAGATAGATAGATAGATAGATAGATATGAGATAGATAGATAGATAGATATGAGTTAGATATATATGAGTGAGATAGATAGATAGATAGATAGATATGAGATAGATAGATAGATAGATAGATAGATAGATAGATAGATAGATAGATATGAGTTAGATATATATGAGTGAGATAGATAGATAGATAGATAGATAGATAGATAGATAGATAGATAGATAGATATGAGATAGATAGATAGATAGATAGATATGAGTTAGATATATATGAGTGAGATAGATAGATAGATAGATAGATAGATAGATAGATAGATAGATAGATAGATAGATAGATAGATATGAGATAGATAGATATGAGTTAGATATATATGAGTGAGATAGATAGATAGATAGATAGATAGATAGATAGATAGATAGATATGAGATAGATAGATAGATAGATAGATAGATAGATAGATAGATAGATATGAGATAGATAGATAGATAGATAGATAGATAGATATGAGTTAGATATATATGAGTGAGATAGATAGATAGATAGATAGATAGATATGAGATAGATAGATAGATAGATAGATAGATAGATAGATAAATAGATAGATAGATAGATAGATAGATAGATAGATAGATATGAGATAGATAGATAGATAGATTTGAGTTAGATATATATGAGTGAGATAGATAGATAGATAGATAGATAGATAGATAGATAGATATGAGTTAGATATATATGAGTGAGATAGATAGATAGATAGATAGATAGATATGAGATAGATAGATAGATAGATAGATAGATAGATAGATAAATAGATAGATAGATAGATAGATAGATAGATAGATAGATATGAGATAGATAGATAGATAGATTTGAGTTAGATATATATGAGTGAGATAGATAGATAGATAGATAGATAGATAGATAGATAGATAGATAGATATGAGATAGATAGATAGAAACATAGAATTTGACGGCAGATAAGAACCATTCGGCCCATCTAGTCTGCCCAATTTCCTACTGTGTAAAAATACAAAAAAACAAAAAAAAAAACACACAACCTCAAACCTTTTTTGGTCCTTGGTCTTTTCTTATGTTAAGGACCGCCTTATGCCTATCCCATGCATGCTTAAATTCTGTCACTGTATTGACATCTACCACTTCTGCTGGTAGGCTATTCCACTTGTCTACTACCCTCTCTTACATTACATCTAAACCTGTGTCCCTCTAGTTTTAGACTATGGCCTCTTGTCCTAACGTCTTTACTCTTTTGAAATATACTTCCACCCTGTACTTTGTTGAATCCCTTCATGTATTTGAATGTTTCTATCATATCCCCTCTCTCTCTTCTCTCCTCCAAGCTATACATGTTCAGATCCTTTAGTCTATCCTGATATTTCTTTTCCTGTAGACCAGTCACCATTTTAGTAGCCCTTCTTTGAATTTTCTCTATCAATATCCTTCTGGAGATGGGGTCTCCAGTACTGTACACAATATTCTAGGTGAGGTCTAACTAGAGATCTGTACAGTGGCATGACTACTTCCCTTTTTCTGCTACTAATGCCCCTAGCTATACAACCCAGTGCCCTGCTTGCATTCCCCATCGCTTTATTACATTGCCTTCCTACCTTTAAGTCATTAGAAATAATTACTCCCAAATCCCTTTCCTCTGTTGTCTCTGACAGCACAGTACCCTTAATGGTATATTTTTCCTTTGGATTTTTATGTCCCAAGTGCATTATTTTACATTTATCAACATTAAAGTGCATCTGCCACACTTTTGACCATTCTTCTAATTTACCTAAATCATTCGCCATTTGGCTTTTTCCCCCTGGAATGTCTACCCTATTGCAGATCTTTGCATCATCTGCAAAAAGGCATACCTTTCCTTGAAGATCTTTTGCAATATCACTAATAAAAATATTAAAAAGAATGGGCCCCAGTACAGATCCCTGAGGTACTCCACTAGTAACACTCCTTTCGTCCGAATATTCTCCATTGACTACCACCTTCTGTCTCCTGTCACTCAGATACATATGAGATAGATAGGTAGATACATATGAGATATATAGATATACAGATAGATAGATATGAGATGGATAGATAGATATGAGATAGATAGATAGATAGATAGATAGATAAATAGATATGAGATAGATAGATAGATAGATAGATAGATAGATAGATAGATAGATAGATAGATAGATACATCTGAGATATATAGATATACAGATAGATAGGTATGGTATATACAGATATGAGATAGATAGATGGATAGATAGATAGATAGATAGATAGATAGATAGATAGATAGATAGATAGATTAGCATGTGCTGCTAGTGTGCCTGTCACTAACGTTTAGTCTCAGTATCTGAATCATTTTCAAACTATGCAAACTTTGTTTTTTTTTGTTGTTTTTTTCAATCCGTCTAGTCCTATGGATGCCAGAGGGATATCCAACACACCCCTAGTTTTGGTTTAGTTGTTGGAGAATCTCTCATGTTTGACAGAAGCCTTTATAATAAATAACTCATCTCTCCACCTTCTTAGGCCGTTAGATAGGTTTCCACCATATTGGTTGGTATACATGGAGAGTATTATTCATGCATATCCAGTCAATGTGGATACTTCCACTGATGGGGGGATTCGAGAAGATGAAGGTTCCTCTTTAGGTAAAAGATGGTACCCCACTGTTGGAGTCGCTTAGTTCAAAATTTATTATAGCTCATACTCTTTTTTTCTATTTCACACTATAGGTAACTGTGCCAACATCTCTTGCTCATTATGGGAGAGCTTGAGTTATAGATGCAAAAGCCAAAAAACCCAGTTTATAGCCATTGAAATGTGCATGGTGCAGTTGGTTCACCCCAGTATTGTTTCAATATATTTGTGACTATGGCCCATGCATTGATCTCTTTGAATGTTATTTATATTTTTTTGCAATGTATATGTCAGTTAACATTTTTGATAATCACTTTTAATGGCTCTTATGAATTTTGCCCTGGGGCATTTGTTAAACAGATAACATCTTTATTGGCTGGATGTCATGTCCATTGAAGCAGACATGACAGTTGTTAGCATTTAAAGGGGAACTTTCACTTCCTTTACAGTTATCCTTAATCGATTGTGGCTTACCAATAAATGTTCAGTCTCTTTTTTTTTTAATCACTCTTTTTACAGGGAAATTAGCCTTTATAATTGTTACAGCTTACCTTTGTTTAAGCATCATCTACAGGCGCGAGGCTTCAAACATGCAGCAGGCCTCTGTTTTATGTGTTTGCTTCCTGTAGTCTCCTCCTACCTACTTCCTTCCTCTGAGCTGCTTCTCCTACCTACTTCCTGTGGAGGGGTTTAAAAGGCAGACTGAGTCCTGACTCAGTTGCCCTTGCGTTGTTGTTCATAGCAGTTCTATTATCTTGGGCTCTGTGTATGAACTGGCTAGTCTTCCATCCAACCTGGTGCTGACCTGTGGCTCTGTCTGACTATTCTTTTGCTTATCCCTATAGTGGACACCCAACCTGGTGCAGACCTGTGGCTCTGGCTAACTACCTGAACTGTGTATGACCTGGCTTGTCTGACTACCCCTTCTGGTGCTGACTTGTGGCTCTGTCTGACTACTCTTACGTTTATTCCTTGTACCTAGCAGACACCCAACCTGGGGCTCTGGTAGACCAGCTCTGATACTGACTGCAGGCAAGTCAGCTATCTAATTCCATTCTGACTGCAGGCTGAGTCAGAGTTTGCTCCATTTTGACTGCAGGCATGAGTCAGATATTCCTCCCTACTAACTACAGGCTTGAGTCGGTACGCCCGCTACGTTGGATAAAGATCTTGTGTTCCTGTTCCTGCTCCTGTTCCTGCTCCTGGATCCAGCAGAGACTACCAGTGTCTTAGGCCTAGTCTCCAGCAGATTGGTCAGACTCGGCAGCCTACTATTCCTGATAGCAGAGCTCGCTGGCCTGTAACCATCTGCTTGTTCCTGCTGTATATATTGTATATATTTTGCTTACTTTTCGGTTGTCAATAATTTGTATTTAACTATAACGTACTGACTCTTGAACTTCTCTGGGAACAATAATGTTCACTCCCGATGTCACTACAGGGAACTCTGTGGCACAGCTCTGTACTGCAGCCTGTCAATCTTCGCCTCTTCCCCTCTATAGTTGTTCCCCGTTACTATCTCCTCCTCTGATGGTGGAATCATGCATGTGACCTGAAACACTCTCTTTCCAATGAGGGCAATCCAGGTCACATGCAGAATTCCTTCAACAGAGGAGGAGGTGGTAACGGGTGAACAACTGAGGAGGGGAAGAGGTGAAGATTGACAGACTGTAGTAAATAGCTGTACCGCAGCCTGCCCTGAAGTGATATCAGGAGGGAACGTTATAGAGGCTAAATTTTCAGTAAAAAGAGTGATTAAAACAACAACAACAAAAAAACAGATTGAACATTTATTGCAAATCACAATCAAGTAAAAAATCACTCTTTTTACGGAGAAATTAGCCTTTATAATGTTCCCTCCTGACGTCACTACAGGGTACGCTTTGTTCCACAGCCTGTTAATCCTCGCCTCTTCCCCTCCATAGATGTGCCTCTTTTCCACCTCCTCTTCTGATGGTGGAATCCTGCATGTGACCTGGAGCACTCTCTTGCCAATTAGATCTGCCAGGTCACATGCTGGATTCTGCTGACAGAGGAGGTGGTGGTAACAGGGAACAACTGGGGAGGGGAAGAGACAAAGATTGACAGTCTGCTGTAAATAGCTGTCACTTCAGGACAGGCTGCAGTACATCAGGAGGGTACGTTACAGAGGCTAATTTCTCAGTAAAAAGAGACATAAGCCCCCCCCCAACAATAACAATGAAAAACAAAACAGATTGAACATTTATTGGCAAGTCACAATCGAATAAGGATGACTTTAACCCCTTGGCGTCCGCAGTCCTGGGAAGTAACCTTCCCTTAAGGACCTCTTTGAAGATTCCTAAGTGCTGGAACACGTGACCTGTGACATGTACCGGCACGCCGCACTGGGGACTGAGAAAGACCGCTCCAGTCTTGGAGCAGTCAATCTCACTCCCCGTTTTACTTACAGTGCCTCTGGAGGAGCGCTGTAAGTAAAATGTACGTGACGTGCTATCACCGTCACCGGTCCTTAACAAAAAAACTGCGTGACGTTCATAACACAGCACACGGTCGTTAAGGTGTTAAAGGAAGTGAGAGTTCCCCTTTAAATATCAATGGAGTATGCAACACATTGCCTCATACAAATGCCAGCATTCGTAGGGATAATTAGAAATAGGATTTTGGGCCATCGTAAGGTAAGTGTGAGGGACCTATTTTTCCTTTAAAGCATTTCCCTTTTATGTTTTATGTTCTAAATATTCATTGCCTTAAGAAGAAACTTAGATCTGACAGATTTTGTTTGACTTGTGGAAACTTTAGCAGATGGAATATAATTTACTTTTAAACAATGTAAGAACATAGAGTGGGAATCTTACACTGAACCACTGCACTTGTCTGGCAGATGGATTTTCATGTTCATACCTGACTTACTACTGAGAAAACAAGTTCTACCCTGCAAATATCAAACAAAAGTAAATGGAGCATCATTGATACATTATTTTTAATGGGTTATTTAAATATATTTTCTTTACTTATAAGTATGTTATAAAATAGAGGAGTAGGGATTTGAGAAACTTCTGTAATGGATTTTGCAGATTGATTCAGGAATTGGGATGGGCAAAAAGTCATAGACATTTCCCTCAGGACTTTTTGCAAAAAATCTATGATTTCCTGCTTTTTTGCAAATGTTTTCACCCATAGACAATACATAAACTTTTCTTATTTTGGTCACTGCCAGTAAATTTCCAGAACTTAGCTACATTTTCATCTACGTGGGAACATGACCTCCTTTTACAAGCTGACTGTGGGAAATTCAGGGACACTTGCCATGTTCTTGGTAGAAATTCAGTCTTCCCATTGAGTTCGATCCGATAATCTAGGTGAAAAAAGCAGGGAAACTACACTTTTTGCGGAAAAGTTTCTGCTTCTCAAAAAAGTGCCATTTTTCTACTGTTTTACTTTTGCGGTGAAAACTTTCGCCCATCCCTTTTCAGGAACCTGAAGAAACTTTTAGGACTCTTCAAAGCAACATGGAGGTAGTACAGTGATTGTGGAATGGGGAGAGTGGGGGAGAGATAAGGTGAAGAATGCATAAGAGACAGAGGGGTGTGGGTTGGGAGCGAACAAGAGAGAGGAGGTAAGAGAGGAGTATGAGAAGAGAGGATGCGGGTATATAAGAGGTCAATGTAAACAGGGGCAAAGAGGATGACAGAGTTGGAGAGATCAAGAGGAAGATTATGAGAGAGGTGCAGAGTTGGTTAGAAATCCTTTTTCTTGCCAAATAAGTTCTCCTAACTTGTTCAGCTGATTTACCCATGTAGAAACTTGTTTGATTGGTGTCTGAATGTAAGCAAGTCTATTTTTTTATTTTATGGATATGTGATTGGTTAAAATAAGGAATAAATTGGAGAAATGAATCACCTATTTCACACAACATATTTCATGCCTTGCAAAACAATATGTTTCATACAAATACCAAGCATACATCGTTGCTTTGCTTATCCCAGTGTTGAATACAGATTGCAAAGAATTACAGCTATAGACATATTTCCATTTGTCTATTTTTCAACATGAATTAGCCTTTTTCTTGTATTTCAGGGCCTATCAATTGATATAATTATGTTAGATCAGAGGAGGGCTGGAAACGTTTGGCTTATGGGGGAGGTCAAGTAAAATCCACTGGCCTACTTCTAGTAATGCTCCAGCACACTTCCCAGTCCACCCCCTTTTTTTAAATGTATTATTGGTAGTGTTGAGCGAGCATGCTCGGCCGATGCTCGGATCCCGCCATGTTCGGGTCTCCTCCCCGCACGTTTTGCGGCTGCTGCGCAGCCAATAAACGTGCAGGGAGGCTCTGACATCGGTGTAATGCCAGCAGCCATGTTGGCTGCTGGCATTACACTGATTGGCTGGCCAGAACCCGTGGTCAGGTGCTGTATAGCACCTGACCATCGAGTTCGGCTCAGTCTGAGCCAGGGAGAGCTGAGGATAGGAAGGGAAAGGCAGTGTAGGGAGGAAAAAACAAAAATTGTGACAAAAAAGAACCAAAAGTCCTTTTTAGGACTACTGTGTGTGGGGGCAGCAGGTTATATTGTGTGTGGGGGGAAAAAAACAAAAAAAAAAAAAAAAAAAATATTCTGTTTAGTGTGAAAAGTTGCAGATTAGAGCACATTCTGTTTAGTGTGCACAGTTGCAGATTAGAGCACATTCTGTTTAGTGTGCAAAGTTGCAGATTAGAGCACATTCTGTTTAGTGTGCAAAGTTGCAGATTAGAGCACATTCTGTTTAGTGTGCAAAGTTGCAGATTAGAGCACATTCTGTTAAGTCTTCAAACTAAAATATCAAAGTCACGTATTCCATTCAGTGTGCGTCGCCGCAGTTTAGCAGCACATTCTGAGTACTGTGCAGAGTTGCAGAATAGGAAGAAATACTGTTAAGTCTTCAAACTAAAATATCAAAGTCACATATTCCATTCAGTGTGCTTCGCCGCAGTTTAGCAGCACATTCTGTGTACTGTGCAGAGTTGCAGAATAGGAAGAAATACTGTTAAGTCTTCAAACTAAAATATCAAAGTCACATATTCCATTCAGTGTGCTTCGCCGCAGTTTAGCAGCCTATTCTGTGTACTGTGCAGAGTTGCAGAATAGGAAGAAATACTGTTAAGTCTTCAAACTAAAATATCAAAGTCACATATTCCATTCAGTGTGCTTCGCCGCAGTTTAGCAGCCTATTCTGTGTACTGTGCAGAGTTGCAGAATAGGAAGAAATACTGTTAAGTCTTCAAACTAAAATATCAAAGTCACATATTCCATTCAGTGTGTTTCACCGCCGTTTAGCAGCCTATTCTGTGTACTGTGCAGAGTTGCAGAATAATAAGAAATACTGTTAAGTTTTCAAACTCAAATATTAAAGTCACATATTCCATTCAGTGTGTTTCACCGCAGTTTAGCAGCCTATTCTGTGTACTCTGTACAGTTGCAGAATAATAAGAAATACTGTTAAGTTTTCAAACTCAAATATTAAAGTCACATATTCCATTCAGTGTGTTTCACTGCCGTTTAACAGCCTATTCTGTGTACTCTGTACAGTTGCAGAATAATAAGAAATACTGTTAAGTTTTCAAACTCAAATATTAAAGTCACATATTCCATTCAGTGTGTTTCACCGCCGTTTAACAGCCTATTCTGTGTACTCTGTACAGTTGCAGAATAATAAGAAATACTGTTAAGTTTTCAAACTCAAATATTAAAGTCACATATTCCATTCAGTGTGTTTCACCGCAGTTTAGCAGCCTATTCTGTGTACTCTGTACAGTTGCAGAATAATAAGAAATACTGTTAAGTTTTCAAACTCAAATATTAAAGTCACATATTCCATTCAGTGTGTTTCACCGCCGTTTAACAGCCTATTCTGTGTACTCTGCAGAGTTGCAGAATTATAAGAAATACTGTTAAGTTTTCAAACTCAAATATTAAAGTCACATATTCCATTCAGTGTGTTTCACCGCAGTTTAGCAGCCTATTCTGTGTACTCTGTACAGTTGCAGAATAATAAGAAATACTGTTAAGTTTTCAAATTCAAATATTAAAGTCACATATTCCATTCAGTGTGTTTCACCGCCGTTTAACAGCCTATTCTGTGTACTCTGCAGAGTTGCAGAATTATAAGAAATACTGTTAAGTTTTCAAACTCAAATATTAAAGTCACATATTCCATTCAGTGTGTTTCACCGCCGTTTAACAGCCTATTCTGTGTACTCTGCAGAGTTGCAGAATTATAAGAAATACTGTTAAGTTTTCAAACTCAAATATTAAAGTCACATATTCCATTCAGTGTGTTTCACCGCCGTTTAACAGCCTATTCTGTGTACTCTGTACAGTTGCAGAATAATAAGAAATACTGTTAAGTTTTCAAACTCAAATATTAAACTCACATATTCCATTCAGTGTGTTTCACCGCCGTTTAACAGCCTATTCTGTGTACTCTGTACAGTTGCAGAATAATAAGAAATACTGTTAAGTTTTCAAACTCAAATATTAAAGTCACATATTCCATTCAGTGTGTTTCACCGCAGTTTAGCAGCCTATTCTGTGTACTCTGTACAGTTGCAGAATAATAAGAAATACTGTTAAGTTTTCAAACTCAAATATTAAAGTCACATATTCCATTCAGTGTGTTTCACCGCCGTTTAACAGCCTATTCTGTGTACTCTGTACAGTTGCAGAATAATAAGAAATACTGTTAAGTTTTCAAACTCAAATATTAAAGTCACATATTCCATTCAGTGTGTTTCACCGCAGTTTAGCAGCCTATTCTGTGTACTCTGCAGAGTTGCAGAATAATAAGAAATACTGTTAAGTTTTCAAACTCAAATATTAAAGTCACATATTCTGTGTAAGATGAAGAAGGCGGGTAAAAAGGGACGGGGAAGTGGACGTGATCCTGAAAGTTCAGGGCGCGGGTCAGGACGCGGAGAAACTGTGCCTGGTGCCAGAGCACAAGAAAGAAAGACATCCACCATACCTAGCTTCATGTGTAATTTTACAGGGCGTCGCAGGACATCACTCTCGAGGTCCGACCACTGCGAACAGGTGGTCGGTTGGATGACAGCTGATACTGCTTCCAGTCGGTTAAGCACCACCCTGTCTTCCACCAAGTCCACTCTCAGTAGCCAAGAGTCTGGTCAACATAATCCTCACTCTGATCATCCTTCCTCCCACCATACACGGTCTGGTCAAAGAAGTGATCCCACACTGGGATATAGTGAGGAGCTCGTCTCATCACCAATCCTTCATTTGACCCTCTCTCCAAGCACGCTTGCAGAGGAACATGACATCTTGTGCCCTGATTCACAACCTCTAGAGGCTACCCAATCTCAAGAAGATGACAGATGTGAACGGCATTTAAGGTCAAAGGAAGTAGTGGATGATGATGATGATGATGAGACACAGTTGCCATTAAATCAACCACTATTTCCGTCTCAAGACCTTGTTGAGGAGAATGTTATACAGTTGTCAATGACTGAGTATGTGGTGGGATCAAGACTTGAGGAGGATGATCAGAGTGAGGAAGTGGAGGAGGACTTGGTGGACGATGAGGTGACTGACCCCACCTGGGAAGGTGTAGAGCCGAGCGATGACAGCAGTCCTGAGGGTGAGCCATCTGCAGCACCGCAACAGGCTGGAAGAGGCAGTGGTGTGGCTACAGAAAGAAGGCGGACCGCACCAAACCGGCCCGCAAATGTTCCACGGAGCACCCCTTTGCGTAAATCTACCTTGCCAAGGGGTAGGTGTTCCGCGGTATGGCGTTTTTTTAAGGAAAGTGCGGACGACAAAAGAATTGTAGTTTGCAACCTGTGCCACACCAGAATGAGCCGAGGCATGAACACTAGAAACCTCACCACCACCAGCATGATCCGACACATGGCATCCAAGCACCGTAGTAAGTGGGAGGAACGCCTGGATCGCCCATCTGTGTCTGCAGGCCACACCACTGCCTCCTCTTCCCCTGTTTTCGGTGCCGGCCAATCGCCTGTCGAAGGCGCAGGCCCGCATACCTCCCGCCCTGCACCTGTAGCATCTGAAGCACCATCAGCGACCACATCCACTTCCCTGTCCCAGCACAGCGTCCAAATGTCGTTACCCCAGGCATTTGAGCGCAAGAGAAAGTACCCAGCCACCCACCCACAGGCCATAGCACTAACCTCACACCTTTCCAAATTACTGGCCATCGAAATGCTGCCATTTAGGCTTGTGGACACTGAGTCCTTCCGCAGCCTGATGGCAGCAGCTGTCCCTCGGTACGCGGTCCCCAGCCGCCACTACTTTTCCCGGTGTGCCATCCCCGCATTACACCACCATGTGTCCCGTAACATCACCCGTGCCCTGACCAACGCAGTTACTGGGAAGGTCCACTTAACGACTGACACATGGACAAGTGCTTGTGGCCAGGGACGCTACATTTCCCTGACGGCACACTGGGTGAATGTCGTGGAGGCTGGGAGCGACTCGGACCCTGGGATGGCACGGGTGCTACCCACGCCGAGGATTGCGGGCCCTACCTCCATCAGGGTTTCCACCAGCACCTACGTTATTGGCTCCTCCTCCTCCGTTTCCACCTCCGAATTCTCTACACACACCGCCACTCCCCCATCAGCCAGTAGCTGGAAGCAGTGTAGCACTGCAGTGGGGAAGCGTCAACAGGCCGTGCTGAAGCTGATCTGCCTTGGGGACAAACAGCACACGGCCTCAGAGCTGTTGCAGGGGATTAGTCACCAGACCGAGCAGTGGCTCTCGCCACTCAACCTGCAACCAGGCATGGTTGTGTGTGATAATGGGCGTAACTTGGTGGCGGCTTTGGAGCTCGGCAAGCTCACACACGTACCATGCCTAGCGCATGTATTTAATTTAGTGGTGCAGCGATTTCTAAAAACCTACCCCAATGTGCATGATCTCTTGACCAAGGTGCGCCGCGTGTGTGCACATTTCCGTAAGTCATCAACAGCTTCAGCCGGCCTGTTGAAGCTGCAGCAGCGCTTACAATTGCCAGCTCACCGGCTGCTGTGTGACGTGAGCACGCGCTGGAACTCCACCTTCCACATGTTGGCCCGGCTTTGTGAGCAGCAGAGGGCAGTAGTGGAGTACCAGCTGTTACACGGTCGTCGCCTCTCCGTTCAACTTCCTGTAATCAGAAGTGAGGAGTGGGAATGGATGTCAGACCTCTGTGAGGTTTTACGCAATTTTGAGGAATCGACACAGATGGTGAGCGGCGATAACGCTATTATCAGTGTAACCATCCCACTTCTGTGTCTACTGAAACGCTCGCTGCTCACAATTAAAACCGACGCTTTGCATGTGGAAGAGGTGGAAATGGGGGAGGAAGAGCTTACACAAGGTGATAGCCAGAGCACCCTCACTTCGTCTTCTCAGCGACAATTGGAGGAGGCGGAGGAGGAGGAGGAGGAGGAGGAGGAGGAGGAAGACACGGTTGTCTCCGCTACAGAGGGTAGCCATGGAACTTTAGTTCCATCTCTTCAGCGTGGGTGGGCAGAAGAGGAGGAAGAGGATGAGGAGATTGAGAGTCATCCTCCTGGTGAGGACAGCGAAATCTTGCCTGTTGGTACTCTGGCACACATGGCTGACTTTATGTTAGGCTGCCTTTCCCGTGACCCACGCGTTACACGCATTTTAGACAACACGGATTACTGGGTGTTCACCCTTCTGGACCCCCGCTACAAAGAGAATTTCTCATCTCTCATTCCTCCGGTGGAGAGGACAAGCAAAATGGTGCAATACCAGAAGGTTCTTGTTGAAAAATTGCTCCAAAATTTTCCATCTGACAACGCTGGCGGCAGAGTACGTGCTACCTTGGCCAACCGAGAAGGGGAGAAAAGGGGAGCACACAGCAGTTCCGAGAAAGGCAGGGCAACACTCTCCAAGGCGTGGGACACCTTCATGACACCCCGCCAGCACCCTCACCCTGATGCGCAGCCTAGTGTCACAAGGAGGGAAAAGTTTTGGAAGATGGTGAAGGAGTACGTAGCAGACCGTGTCAGCGTCCTCAATGATCCCTCTGTGCCTTACAACTACTGGGTGTCCAAGCTGGACACGTGGTATGAACTGGCACTCTATGCCTTGGAGGTGCTGGCCTGCCCTGCCGCCAGCGTTCTGTCTGAGCGGGTATTTAGTGCTGCTGGTGGCATCATAACAGATAAGCGTATCCGCCTTTCCACCGACAATGCTGATAGGTTGACACTTATAAAAATGAACAAGGCCTGGATTTCCCCTGACTTCTCCACTCCACTGGAGGAAAGCCCCGGGGGAACATAAACTCACTTTATATATGTTATTTACAATGATGGGAATACTCTGTATTCCCATTCACCCCTTCCACCCAAAAAACGGGTATATGGTTGACTCTTAATCTTCTCATCCTCCTCCTCCTCTTCCATATGCCCTGGGATATAATTTTTATATAGGGCCAGCTCACCAGCGGGCCCTGTGATATAATTTTTATATAGGGCCAGCTCACCAGCGGGCCCTGTTTGACAATTTTTATATAGGTCAGCTCACCAGCGGGCCTTCTCATATAATGTTTTATTGGGTCAGCTCTCTAGCGGGCCCTCTCATATAATGTTTTATAGCGTCAGCTCACTAGCGGGCCTTCGCATATAATGTTTAGGATGGTCAGCTCTGCAGCAGACCCTCACCCATAATGTTTTAGATGGTCGGCTCAGCGCACGTTTCCCTCTTAATCATGGCCTCAGTTCAATAAAATCAAGGAAATTTTTGGGAGAATTTGCCTCTGTGCACGTTTCCCTCTTAATCATGGCCTCAGTTCTGAAAATCAAGGAAATTTTTGGGAGAATTTGCCTCTGCGCACGTTTCCCTCTTAATCATGGCCTCACTTCCGAAAACCAAGGAAATTTTTGGGAGAATTTGCAGATGATATACAAGTAAATATACAGCAAATATTGTTTGGTAACAATTTTTCGCCTAAAGTCGTTTTTATTTTCCTTTTTGTGTGTTTTATGGTCAGTCTGTAAAAATGGCGTACTACGGGCGAAAGATCGTTCCCAGCAGCGATGTTGGAGTCCAAGATGCATCCAGACATCCTCCCTATGCTGTCCCTGAACCATTTCTGTGGTGTTTCCATCCTTTTCTGCCCTTTTCCTATGGACCAGGCACCCTCCCCTCATCAGAGCAGGGGGTGCCTGGTGTAATGCTCGAGTCCTCCCATTGACTTCAATGGGGCTCGGGTGCTCGGCCGAGCACTCGAGCCTCAGGGGGTGCTCGGTTAGAGCACCCGAGCATTGGGGTGCTCGCTCATCACTAATTATTGGTATTAAATGGTTAGTAATGTCTATCTATCTATCTATCTCTCTCTCTCTCTCTCTCTCTCTCTCTCTATATATATATATATATATATATATATACAGTCGTGTGTAGGTCTTTGCTAACATACTATCTCTTTGCGAGATTACGAGATGCAGCGGTGATTCTTTCCCCACCGCGTACACATACTCTCCTGAAGTTACGCCACATTTGCAGATGTTATGCATAATATGTTTATTATTGCATTAAGTATTTTTTACCATTCTGTGGTTTGGTGTTCTTAATATGATATGCCTTTCGATGCTTTGCATACTTGACAGGCTGTACGATGCGGTGGAAACTCTCTTTCCTGCTGCTCTTGCACAGCCTTCTTTTAAGTAGTCATCAGTGACAGTTGTTTGTATGGTGGTATATTCTTGTTTAATATATTCATTCACGATTACAGGCCACACAGATGTCTGGATGTTATACCCTCCAGGACAATGTACAGTCCCGAGGTGATGACGTCACCATCCTCCGAGCAGACCCGTGGATGTATTAGCGTTGTCCTTAAATAGCCTCTTTGCCATTCCACTATTGTATTGATAATGATCCTGTAGTGGGATCGAAACGTCGACCTGTATTATGACCTATTAGCTTGAATACATTTTTTTTTTTAAATCAAGACCCACTGGTGCTGCCTCCCACATTTTATTGATATATATATATATATATATATATATATATATATATATATATATATATATACTAGTTGAAGAACCCGTTACACGGGCCACAGTGCCACTGGCAGCTGGTCGCGGGGCAGTCATGCGCAGTAGAGACTGCCCACGCCGTGGCTGCTCTGCAAACCAGACATGCTTTGTAGACCATTCTGATTAAGTATTTCTCTTTACCTTGTGCTATTTCAGTTCTGCTGAAGAGCCTCCTGCTTGTCCCGGGACCAGGATCTCCTTACAGCTGACAGCAGGGAAAACGGAGGTAGTGGGGAACTTTAGCCTTCTATATCCCTCAAACCATAAGAGCGATGGGACTGGGGTTGCTTAGTTTCTTTTTCTAATAACTGCAATATGTTTTTTTTTATACATTGACATTACTAACCCTTTAATGTTGTGTAGTAAGGTAAATGATACCATTCAGATTACAATTACAATTGTTATAGTGATTTACTACTGATGGGTAATACTCAGAATAGTCCAAACTACTCTGACAAACTGCATTAAGAAAAAAAAAAAAAAAAACAGAGAAGTCCCAACTACTTTAATAAAGTACATAAAAATAGCTTTTTTTCCACTAGAATTGGTTTGGCCAAAGAGCAGGGTCTTTTGGAAACGTAGAAACTCCCCTGTTGTTAAACACTTGGGTCTGTATTCTGGAAGCTAGTGATGATATATTTTGGAGCAAACCAATTGCACCCTTTGGCACAAATAAAATGTTCTCCTTAATTCAGTGGTTCTCAACTTCTGTCCTCAGGACCCACTAACAGGCCAGGATTTCCTTGTTAGAGCACAGGTGAGTTAATCAGTGTGAATGAGCCTCTGATCACATGATTTCCTTGTTAGAACACAGGTGAGTTAATCAGTGTGAATGAGCCTCTGATCACATGATTTCCTTGTTAGAGCACAGGTGAGTTAATCAGTGTGAATGAGCCTCTGATCACATGATTTCCTTTTTAGAGCACAGGTGAGTTAATCAGTGTGAATGAGCCTCTGATCACATGATTTCCTTGTTAGAGCACAGGTGAGTTAATCAATGTGAATGAGCCTCTGGTCACATGATTTCCTTATTAGAGCACAGGTGAGTTAATCAGTGTGAATGAGCCTCTGATCACATGATTTCCTTGTTAGAGCACAGGCGAGTTAATCAATGTGAATGAGCCTCTGATCACATGATTTCCTTGTTAGAACACAGGTGAGTTAATCAATGGGAATGCGCCTCTGATCACATGATTTCCTTGTTAGAACACAGGTGAGTTAATCAATGTGAATGAGCCTCTGATCACATGATTTCCTTGTTAGAACAAGGGTGAGTTAATCAATGTGAATGAGCCTCTGATCACCACACCTGTGCTCTAGCAGAGAAATCCCTACGTCGTGGCCTGTTAGTGGATCCTTAGGACAGGAGTTGAGAATCACTGCCTTAATTTAACCCTTTGAGTGCCAGATGGTTGTACAACACATTGATGCATTACATACTCTACTTGCACTCAAAGAGTTAAATGAGGCTTCTAACACCTTGAATGCTAGATTGATCTCCAAAGCATTCCTTCACAAAGTGTGTGAGACCTCACTAGCATTTAAGAGGTTAAAAGACCCATTTAACTCAGTGGAAGTTTGAGAGGTTTCTATCTGTCCCCTGTTGTGCAGTTACTTTGTGCCAAAATGACTCCTCTCTTATCTTCCTGAGTATGGCCCTTGCATGCTTCGCAATGCATGGAGACCTCTTTAGCATTGTAGGGTTTAGGGTTTATACATTTTGTGCTGCAGGGGAATCCGGTCCCGGGACAGGCGGAGGCTCTTAAACAGAGCCGATATCTTGTTATGGAAGGAAAAATGATTCATTGAAACAGTCTTCTACATGTGCTTGGTTACCAATCACACGTAGAAGACTGCTTCAATGAAAAATTTTTCCTTCCATAACGAGATATCGGCTCTGCTGAAGAGCCTTTGCTTGATTCAGAGACCGGATTCCCCTGCTGGCAGCAGAACGCTGACAGCAGGGGAGAGGAAACTTTGAAAGCGGCTATCTCTTACACCATAAATGTTTGAGAGATGCCGCTGGTGTCATTTAACTCCGTTTATTAAGGGCTACAATATGAGGGATAGTAATTTTGAAGTAATACTATCCCTTTAAGCACAGTAATATACTGTAATTGTAGTTTCCCTTTAAGCTTTCAGTGAATCTGTTCCTGACTATCTGGTTTTATTTGTTTTATAGTTGTTTTAATTGATGGACATTTCATACCCACACAACACCTCATCAAGAAAAATGTACACACAATCTTGAGCAGGCTATTAAAAATACAAAATGTTGTTAACCAGTAAAAAAGTGACTAAAATGGCATGAAAACTAGTCAATTATGTTTTAGGAGCTTCACCGCAAACTCGCAGTGATGAGGTGTAACATTCCATGTTTAGAACAAAGTGTCTTCTTTATAGTTTCTGTTGAGTTCCAAGATTTCCCAACCAGTTTCCAAATGGAAAATAAAGGCATTTTTGCAATTCAAATCTGATTTCTTTAACCCTTTGACTTCCAGAGGGGTATGCAGCAAAGAGCTAAACTACTAAACCGTGGTTCTGCGCTGTAGGTGACAAATAACAGTTCCCAAACCTCCTATTGATTAAATGGGATTGTTAACCCCTTTTAAATCTTTGAATGCCAGATAGGTCTCCAACAGATTGCTAAGCCTTCCACTGGAGACTGCTCTTTCACTCAAGAGGTTAAAAGTTCCAATCAGAGGCGTAACTAGAAGCCACTGGGCCCTGGTGCAAGAATTGCCATGGGCCCCCCCCGCCCACATTGCCCCCCCGCCCACATTGGCCCCCTCATCCACATTGCCCCTTCCACAATGCCCCCTTCATCTCCATATTGCCCGCTTCATCTCCACAATGCCCCTTCCACAATGCCCCCCTTCATCTCCACAATGCCCATTTCCACAATGTCCCCTTCATCTCCACAATGCCCCCTTCATCTCCACAATGCCCCTTCCACAATGCCCCCCTTCATCTCCACAATGCCCATTTCCACAATGTCCCCTTCATCGCCACAATGCCCCCTTCATCTCCACAATGCCCCTTCCACAATGCCCCCCTTCATCTCCACAATGCCCATTTCCACAATGTCCCCATCATCTCCACAATGCCCCTTCCACAATGCCCCCCTTCATCTCCACAATGCCCCTTCCACAATGCCCCCCTTCATCTCCACAATGCCTCCTTCGGCACAGATCTCTAGAACTGGAGCTCCCGCGCACCGCTGTAGTAATGCAGAGGCTGGGAGTTGATGTCATCTCCCAGCGCTCTGTATTACTACAGCGGCACGCCGAGTGGGAGATCAGGTAAGTGATTGCTACGGGCGAGGGGGTCACAGGCAGTGGCCGGGCCCCTGGAGTGACGGGCCCAGTCGCAGGTGCGACCGCTGCGACCCCTGTTGTTACGCCACTGGTTCCAATCAAATGAAAGAGAATGTTTGTTTCTCCTCCCTGGTGTAGATCATTTCTCTTGGTACATCTGCCTGTGTGTTTCCAGAGAAACTTCATATTCTATGTTCCATGGAAAACATTTTCATTGGATACTGTTATATACTTGTAAATGGCCTTGTTAAATTCATGCCAATTGTGATTTTCGGATTAGCCTAAATGACTATTTCAAAGTTTGCACTGTGGGTGTGTATAGTAAATACTAGCAATTTGGGATGGCATTGACCATCATGTTATGCAGGGAATGTTTTTTTTTTTTTTTTGTAATAAATGTTATGATAGTGAAATATAGAGTAGGATGTACGTGTCAGAAAAGTACCCACGGTGATATACAGACACGTGCAAACACACATATATACAGGGGGACACAGTGATAGACAGAGACGCATGCAACACACATACATATACAGGGAGACACACAGTAATAGACAGATGCAACACAAATACACATACACACATGCACTGACATACACAGTGACACACAGATGCAAATCAGAATATACATACATACAGTGTGAGCAGTGTAAGCAACATACCTCCCAACATTTCATATGGCCAAAGAGGGCCACTTGTGTTTTCGGTGGTGTTACTGGGGGCATGGCTGGTGGTGTATTTTAGAGAAATTTTTCCCTTTGAGTGCCAGTGGGTAAGCAATGCATTGCATACCCCTCTGGCATTGAAATGGTTAAGTTACTCTTTCTGTAAGTGAATGATTTAGAAGACGATGAAAGTATTTTTTACACAGAGTAATTTAACAGATATATACAGAAGTTTACACCTACATTACTGTGGGTTTTATTGATGTGGAGCAATCTGATACACTGGTATATACACCACACAGTGTGATCTCCTACATAGAGGAGCAGAGGGATTTGGGTGTCAAACAGGGACTGTCCCTCCTATACTGTATAGTGCCAGCCCTTATACACAAACACATGCAGACTGTATACTATACAGCAGAGGTTTCAGCCCGTGCCCTCAGTGGCCACTAACAGGCCAGGGCTTAGGAATTTCCCTGCTAGAACACAAGTGTGTTGATCAGACGCTCAGTTGTATTGATTAACTCACCTGTGCTCTTAAAAGGAAATTCTAAAATCCTGGCCTGTTAATAGCCACTGAGAGCACAGGTTGAGAACCACTTCTATACAGTGCCAGACCATTGTAGAGAATTTTTAACCCTTTGAGTGCCAGGGGGTAAGCAATGCATTGCAACCTCTTTGGCATTGAAATTGTTAAGTTACTCTTTCTGTAAGTGAATGATGTAGAAGAGGATGAAAGTATTTTTTTACACAGACTAATTTAACAGATATATACAGAAGTGTATACCCAGTTTTATTGATGTGGAGCAATCTGATACACTTGTATACACATCACACAGTGTGATCTCCTAAATAGAAGAGCAGAGGGATTTGGGTCTCAAACAGGGACTGTCCCACCTATGCTGTATGGTGCCAGTCCTTATACTATCACGGTGCCCGTGCTTCCGGTGCTGAGCGGCGACATTATTATTCTCTGCTGCCTTCTGATTGGCTGATCTTAATTGCTACCACTAGGGCTTGCCTTTATATACCCTGGGATGTCCTCCCTTAGGCGCCCTTTCGTGGTGTACGAGTTCCTGAGTCTATTCTGCGCTTATGCTGATCCGTGTATGACCTGCTCCGTTGCTGACCTATCTGGCTGAGAACCCGCTCCGTTGCTGACTGTATCTGGCTGAGAACCCGCTCCATTGCTGACTGTATCTGGCTGAAGAACCCGCTCCATTGCTGACTGTATCTGGCTGTAGAACCCGCTCCGTTGCTGACCGTATCCTGCTGAGAACCCGCTCCGTTGCTGACTGCTGCTGGCTGGAGAACCTGCTCCGTTGCTGACTGCATCTGGCTGTAGAACCGCTCCCTTGCTGACCGCATCAGACTGAGAACCTGATCCTTTGCTGACTGTATCTGACTATAGGACCCGCTCCATTGCTGACCGCTGGTGGCGCTGTTCCGCTCCGTTGCTGTCTCCGGTTTTGTTTACCGGCTCCGGTACCAACCGTGTCCGGTTGTGCCCTGGGCGACCCCTTGTGGTCATTGTGATACTGGGCCTTGCATTGTTTGTGATGGTGCGCCGCATGGTGCTATTCATTGTCAACCAAAGGCTAAGCTTGGGCTTAAGCTGCTCCTATAACCGCTGCTGGCAGTGTGCACATTCGAAGTACCAGTACAAGTGTTCTTACACTGACTGAGTTACTCTGATCTCTCTCTCTGTGGCCTTCCTACCTTTAACGCTGTGCTCACTCCCTCTGGGAGTTTTTAGTAAGTCTCTGGGCATTGACCATTAACCCTGTGGATACCTGGATAGTCCAGGTAAGGTGTTACACTGTTCACTGCAGCAACCTCGAGCTAAAGCCAGTGTTGTACATTCCATACTGTAGGTTGTGTGCTCACTGGCTGTGTTACAGTTTCCTATTGTCGCCTCGATCCACCCCTAGCATTCTAGGGTCTGTCTCTAGCAGCTGCCTTGGTCTCCGTTACCCTTCCAGAGGGTAGTGTTGCCACTCCACGGTTGCCCGGTATATGCGGCCTGAGTCTGGGTCTGAGTTGCCTCGTTACCATATCATACAGTCTGGGTCAGAGTTGCCTCGTTACCATATCATACAGTCTGGGTCAGAGTTGCCTCGTTACCATATCATACAGTCTGGGTCAGAGTTGCCTCGTTACCATATCATACAGTCTAGGCCAGTGTTGTCTCACTCCTCCAGCGTCTGGGCAGTGCCAGTCCTGTTACACAAGTTCCTGCATCAGCAAGGTCTCTCCCAAGCAGAAATTTCAAGGCAGACAGTAGTTTCCAGATGAAAGAAATGGGAAACACTGAGGACTGTAGACACAGTGGTTGGCCAAAGAAACAGTGCAGAAGATGAAAGACACATCATGCTTACTTCCCTTTACAATCAGAAGATGTCCAGCAGTGTCATCAGCTCAGAATTTTCAGAAAACAATGGGACCCTGGTACACCCATGTACAGTGCAGAGAGGTCGGGTCAGAAGAGGTTATTATGGAAGACTTGTGGCCTAAAAGCCATACCTCAAACATGGAAACAAGGCCAAGAGGCTCAACACAGCAACTGAGGTGTATAAAAATGGCAGCAGGCGCTCTGGATTGATAAGTCAAAATTTGAAATATTTGGCTGTATCAGACTGCAGTTTGTTTGCAAGAAGGGCTAGAAACGGTACAAAAATGAGTGTCTGCAGGCAACAGTGAAGCATAGTAGAGGTTGCATTTCTGCAAATTGAGTTGGGGATTTGGTCAGAATTAATGGTCTATTCAATGCTGAGAAGTACAGCCGGACACTTATCCATCATGCAATAATATCATCAGGGAGGTACCTGATTGACCCCAAATCTATTCCCCACAGAGCCCTGATCTCAAAAGCATTGAGTCTGTCTGGGATTACATGAAGAGAGATAAGCAAGATGTTTGGAACAGCCTACCTGCTGAGTTCCTTATAAAACCGTGTGTAAATATACCTAGAAGAATTGATGCTGTTTTGAAGCCAGTGAGTGGTCACACCCAATATTGATTTGATTTAGATTTTTCTTCTGTTCAATCACTTTGCATTTTATTAATTGATAAAAATAAACTATTAACATGTCTATTTTTCAAAGCATTCTTACTTTACAGCATTTTTCACACCTGCCTTAAACTTTTGCACACTACTGTGTATATATATATATATATATATATATATATATATATATATATTAAAAAAGGAAAGCACTCACGGGACTTAAAGGGATAGTAATGTTTCATAATAAAAGCAGCTCTAATTAATCATTATACTATTTGGGCCATGGAGAGTGTTATTTCAATACTGTCAGAGTTGTAGTTCAAGAGAAATTCAATGTATCCCCCTCCCGCCCCTTTTACTGATGTAACACTGCTCAGCCAGATCAGAAGGGAGGTTCCCAGGTAGACTGCAGAAAGGGACAATCTTCAATTAAGATAAAGAAAAAAACCTGAAAAACTTGTCAAGGGGTGCAGGGCTTTCATTGTTCTCATAGGAAGAAAATTGCCCCCTGCTGTTATCTGTCTGGTCTATGGACAGGATTCCACATCTGAGAAGAGATGGCTTACACTAGGTAAAAGGGACGGGAGGGAAACTTTGCTTGTGAATATCTCTCAAACCATAAAGGTTTGAGAGATAAGACTTATATCATTCTTCATGTTTTTTTAATGCCTACAAAATAAAATAAAGATAAAACAAAGTATTACTATCCCTTTAAATATGAAAATCAAATGTATTTCTGTTGGATGTTTTGGTCCATTATGGACCTTTATCAAGAATAATAAACAAAATATTTATGTTATACATAACTAACAGTGTACGTAACAACCTAACTCAAAAACCATGTGGAAAACAGTAAAACGTGCACTTGTGATGTGTCTCACTTGAAATAAAGAAGTCGAAGAAAGTAACAAAAGAGTTGGAAAACTAACCTCAAAGCCAACTTATGTAGAGAGAGGGAGAGCAAGAGAGAGAGAGAAGAGAGAAAGAGAGGGTGCTAAGAATCATCGGGTTCTAGCAGGCTGCCTTTGGTCTTTAGACACTGGAATGCTTAACATTCAATATGTTTCATGCTTAGAGCAAATTGTACAAGAACAACATCACATAAGCTGGGACATCATCGTCATATGTGATACTCGTTAGTCGCAACAGAAGATGGACACTGGCTATACTATAAAAGAGACAATGATGGATGATGTGAATGAGTCAGATTTTTAGTTAACAAAAGACTGACAGATTTATTTGCAAAAGTAGAAAGTACTTCAGAAAGAATTTCTTCCTGTGCTTTCAAACTAAACAGTTGCTATGTTCTGCTAATCGTTCAAGTTCATGCCCCTACAATTAGTAACAGTGATGATGAAGTTGAAGAATGTTATTATGATTAATTACTTCTCCACAAACAGGACAACTACCACTACAAAGTTGTAATGGGAGATTTCAGTGAATGAATGGTGAGATCCAAAACGGAGAAAAATCAATTGTACCACATGGAACTGGAAAAAGAGATGACAGAGGCAAACAACTGATCGAATTTGCAGAAGAACAAAATTTGTACATAATCATGAATTCATTCTACAGAAAAAAGGGCAACAGAAATGGACATGGACAGCCCTACTGGTAACAAATGAAATTGACTTGCAAATAAAACAATATTCACTGACTGCTCACGCTCAATTCTAACATTGGAAGTGACCATCGTCTAGTGAGATCAACAATCAAAATTGACTGCAAGAAAGAAAAACAATGATCAATCAACAAACCTGAAGATCTACTCTAGTCAGATATTGAAAAATCATAAGACTTTTGAGATATACTATTTAATTGCTTTATTGTTTTGCAAGACCTTCCAGACACAGACATTTCAACCTGCAATGAAAAATGTATTAAGAATATCATATACACTGCCCATGCTCTTTCAACTAAGGTAAAACAAGAAAAATCAACCTGAATATCAAAAGAAACAGTTACCATGATGAAAATGCAATGAGAAATGAAGCAAAATGGTAATATTGGAAACAGGACAGAATATGTAGAAATGTGAAAGATCATAAGGAAGTGCATAAAAGAAGAAACACGCAAGATCAATGTTAAAGGGATACTAATACTTCGTTTTATCTTTATTTTATTTTGTAGGCATTAACAAAACATGAAGAATGATATAAGTCTTATCTCTCAAACCTTTATGGTTTAAGAGATATTCACAAGCAAAGTACCCCCCCCCCCCCTGTTCAGGCAGATCAGAAGGGAGGTGCCCAGGTAGACTGCAGAGAGGGACAATCTTCAATTAAGATAAGGGAAATACTTGATCTATGAACTGGATTCCACATCTGAGAAGAGATGACTTACACTAAGTAAAAGGGGCGGGAGGGGGAACTTTGCTTGTGAATATCTCTTAAACCATAAAGGTTTGAGAGATAAGACTTATATCGTTCTTCATGTTTTTTTAATGCCTACAAAATAAAATAAGATAAAACGAAGTATTACTATCCCTTTAAGCTTATCAAAAGGACACTGGAGGAAAATCAATGGATAAAGAAAGCAAAAGATAGCCAAACATAGGAGCGAAATTTTTGCATTAAAGCTTGAAACTGTACAAGGGCAAAACTCAACAATAAATACTATGAGTGGAAGAATTGTATTAAAATCTTTATAAGGATGAAAGACAACAACTGAATGCAGTTTCAGGGGCAGAAGCTGTGCCAAAAGTTTTGGTAGAAGAAGTAGAAGCTGCAATAAAATCAATGAAAAATGCCAAAGCAGCTGGACCGAATAAAGTCACTATTGAAATGTTGAAAACCGGAGGTTACACCTTATTCAAAGCCCTAGCTAAACTTTTCTCAAAATGCCTACTACTCTGCAAAGTGCCTGAAACATGGAAAAATGCACAAGTCATACTATTGCACAAAAAAATATAAGGAGGATGAAATCATCAGAGATGGCCAATTCTAAACGCAAAAATAGACAGAAGAATGTGTGTGTAACTTCATCAGCAAACACAGATCTGTGATGTAATTGAAAGAGTAAAGCTCCTGAAATGGAAATGAGCAGATCACATAGCAAGAAAACCTGATGGTAGATGGAACAAACACATATCGGAATGGATTCCTCTCAATACTAAATGCCCAGGAAGAAGACCAATTACAAGATGGGTAGATGAAGTTACCAAATTTGTCAGTACACAGTGGTAACAAAAGACACAGGACCGAAATGTTTGGAAGCTTGCTGAGGAGGACTTCATCCTGTGGTGGGTAGACAACTGCTGAAGATGATGATGATTTTATATATATATATATCCTATATAATAATTTGCCAAAACATGTGTAATGACACAGTCATGCGCAGTAGAGACTGCCCGCGCCTGATTCAGAGCTGGAGCGTCTCTGCATCAGCCGCGGCGCAGGCAGTCTCTTCTGAGCATGACTGCCCCGCGACTGGCTGGCAGTGGCACTGTGGTCCGTGTAATGGACTCTTCAACTAGTATATATATATATATATATATATATATATATATATACGGAGCACAAACTGAAAAGTTTATGGTGGGGAAAAAAGTGAATGAAAACCCTTTCCACCTGAATTTGGTAGGTGGTAGATGCAATGTTAAACAAAATTTGACATACCAGTCAAGCCATAAGACTTGCTTTTCCCACAGAAATCACACTTTTGCAGTGTTGTTACTATGCAAGGGATTTTGGGTAGGCATATGCAAATAAGTTTAACAAGGAATCACCTTTTTGCCTCAAATTCCACTTGTGTATGCTGAGTAAATGCTTTAGGACACAGCTCAGGAAAAGATGCAAAGCCAGTGAACCACTCATGGACGGCCGTTTCGTTGTCAATGCAACTCATTAGCATGAGGTTGGTTTTACTGTCTTGCTATTGAGGCTTGGTGCACATGTGGAGCACAAACTGAAAAGGTTATGGTGGGGAATAAAGTGAATGAAAACCCCTTCCACCTGAATTTGGTGGGTGGTAGATACAATGTTAAACAAAATTTGACATACCAGTCAAGCCATAAGACTTGCTTTTCCAACAGAAATCACACGTTTGCAGTGTTGTTACTACTGCAAGGGATTCTGGGTATGTATATGCAAATAAGTTTAACAAGGAATCATATATACACATTAGGATAGCTGATATAGAAACTGCACAAATGATTGCAAAGGAACATAAGCAAATAAAAAAATGCAGCAAAAAGGAGAATAGGGGACCACTGAAAACTGAGATTGCGTAATTGACGCAAGATTGTAAGGCAAATTTGATGTATTAATTGATTTATTTTCTTCACTATAACCCAAGTAAGAAAAATTGCAAAAATGTTGAACAAAGCAGAACCAAACCCTAGCCTCCATTAAGTCAGACTGACAGAATTTAATCTTTGGAGTGCCTGAGGAGTGCACAATGCATTGGACACCTCTCTGGCACTCAAAAGGTTAAAGTCTTGAAGCAGATGGGTATAGTTTAGGATAAAACACCTAACCCAGTTGGCATATAGCTAAAAGCACTTCTAATGTATTTGTTGTCATCCACAAAAAGGTTCTCATATGAGTAATCTACCGCAAAAGCTGTCTGTACTACAGTGCTCACAAATGCATAGTTTTGCATATATTTGATTTTGGATTTTGATTCTACATGCCACTTCCCACTTCCCTTCTTTTCCTGGAAATATATTGTGACAGTGTCCAGGACCATGTATACATCAGCCATAGGCTACAACAAGCAGTTTATCCCAGCGGTTAAAGGGTTACGTTTTGTCTTTTGCCTCTGCTAGCACACTAGCTCATGGTTAATTAGCTCAGACCTATATAGTAGGTCTGAAAGAGCAGGGTGAGGTCAGACTGCACTGGGATAGTGTTATCACGGCAAAAATAACGATACTGGAGCCCGTACTATTTCACCAGAGTTTATTAAGAAACACACACACAGGCAATGGTACAGAAAAGTACAAGACAACACGGTTGGTAGCAATACTGTTCTTCCGAAGTACAAGGAACTGAGCCCCAAAGATAGCTAGGAAGGACTAGACTCAGGTCCGCACCGGAGCTCCACTACCGGTCCGCAACTGCACGGCCAACTGTGTGAAACACCCGACAGGTCCGCACCTGTACTAACCAAGGTAGGAACGCCCAACAGGTCCGCACCTGTACAACCAAGGTAGGAATCGCCCGACAGGTCCGCACCTGTACCACAAAGATAGGAAACGCCCGACAGGTCCGCACCTGTACTACAAAGATAGGAAACGCCCGACAGGTCCGCACCTGTACTACCAGAAACCAGGATCGAGAGGCCACTAGAGCTACCAAGGTGCCCAACGGCTATCCCCTGGAGCGTTTGTATGCTGGTTGCACAGTTGACAACCGCAGGCCAACCAAGGTAGATAGCGATATACAAGAAATGAGCTGTAGGTCTGATCCCAGAGGCAACGGGACCAACCAGCGTAACGCACAGAACAGGAAATCAGGTAAAGCCAAACGTCAGCACCAGAACGGATAGTCAGCCAGGCCCGGGTCATTCACAAAGAGGGTAGTCTACCAGAGCCGCAGATTATGCACCAGAATGGTTGTCAGACAAGCCAATATCAGACACAGAGCGGATAGTCAGAACAAGCCAATGGACATAACCAGAACAGATAGTCAGTACTACAACCTCCCAACCTCACTGGACACCACGAAAGGGCAACTGAGAGTAGTGTCCAGTGGGTTATAAGGACCAGCCCCCAGGAAGAGGAGGAGACCAAAAAGGTGTGCCTGTCTCTTTAAATACAGACACGCGTCTAGCTGGACGCGCGCCAAGGCACACTGAGAGCCCGCCGGAAGAGGCTGCGGCAGGCTGCAGGAAGGAACGGACCGCAACGCTGCTGACAGAAAATGCTGGCGAACCAGCAGGTAAGGTAGCGTTCGGCTCGGCAGCCGCCGCTACTGTAACAGTACCACCCCCTTAAGGGTCCCTCCTCCGAGGATCGGGGCGAGGTTTGTCTGGAAAGCGGGAATGAAACCTACGAATCAGTCTGGATGCGTGCATATCTCTGGAAGGGACCCAAGAGCGCTCCTCCGGACCATAGCCCTTCCAGTGCACCAAATATTGTAAACTCCCCCTTACCCTCCTGGAATCCAGTATACTTTGCACCTCGAATTCAGCATGGTCCCCCACCTGAATGGGAGCCGGGGGACTGGAGGCAGAAGTAAACCGGTTACAGGTTAAAGGTTTCAATAGCGACACATGAAAAACATTAGGAATGCGCATGGTAGCGGGTAGCTGTAATGCGTATGCCACAGGGTTGACCCTCCGAATGATGCGAAATGGACCAACAAACCGGGGAGCCAATTTGTTGCATGGAACCTGGAGGTTAAGATTCCGGGATGATAGCCATACCCTATCTCCAACCTGAAAGGAGGGTGCGGGTAGTCGCCTACGGTCGGCCTGCCGTTTATGTCGTTGCATTGAACCATGTAGGGTATGCTGTACCTGTACCCAAGAGGAGCGGAGAGCCCGTAAATGCTCATCCAGAGCCGGAATAGGTTGTGCCTCAAAGGTCTCCGGGAGAACAGAGGGTTGGAACCCATAATTTATCAAAAACGGAGAACTCTGGGTTGAGGAGTTGATGGCACAATTCCTGGCAAATTCCGCCCAGGGTAACAAAGTAGCCCAGTTGTCATGGTGGTGGTTTATATAACAACGAAGGAATTGTTCCAGGCCCTGGTTAGACCTTTCGGCGGCACCATTAGATTGAGGGTGGTAGGCAGAAGAGAAGGCAAGTTGAATCCCCAATTGCGTGCAAAAACATCTCCAGAATCGGGACACAAACTGGCTCCCACGGTCGGAAATAATCACATTAGGAATGCCATGTAAACGGAAGACCTCCTTAGCAAATATCTCCGCCAACTGTTGGGCAGAAGGCAACCCCTTCAAAGGTACAAAATGCGACATTTTGGAGAATCTGTCCACCACCATCAGGATCACCATATGGCCCAGGGATGCTGGAAGGTCAACCATAAAATCTATGGACAGATGAGACCATGGGCGATCCCCATTGGGAATGGGTTGAAGGAGACCCACAGGTAGGCTACGTGGGGATTTATTCTGTGCACAGGTCTGACAGGCTGCCACGAAGGCTGCGCAATCTTTCCTCAAGCTTGGCCACCAAAATAATCGGGAAATGGACCAGATCAACTGATCGCGTCCATTGTGGCCAGCGGTTTTGGAGGTCTGGAAAGTTTCCAACAGTCTGGTGCGCAGTAGAACTGGTACAAAACATCTCCCACCGGGTTTCTCTGCAGGAGCAGAACCCTGGGAAGCCAAAATCTCCTCACCCAGAGGAGACGTAATACTAGTACGAATGTGAGCCAGAATACGATCGGCTGGAATAATCGGGGCGGGAGGGGGTTCCTCCTCAGAATTAGGACAATATTGACGGGATAAGGCGTCTGCCCGAATGTTCTTAGAGCCCGGGAGATACAAGACAATGAAGTTAAATCTGGACAGAAACAATGCCCATCTGGCTTGGCGGGCAGACAGACGTTTAGCCTCAGACAAATAAGTTAAGTTCTTGTGATCCGTGAGGATCAAGATCGGAGTACTAGTTCCCTCCAGCAGGTAACGCCATTCCTTCAATGCCAATATAATGGCCAGCAGTTCTCTATCACCAATCTCGTACAGCCTTTCCGCCTTAGACAATTTCTTGGAAAATTATCCACAAGGAAGCAACGCCTCCCCAGGAGTCGAGCGCTGGGACAGGAGGGCGCCTACTCCCGTCTCAGATGCATCAACCTCCAGTGTGAAGGGCAGGGCGGGATTAGGGTGCACTAAGATAGGGGCCTTGGCAAAGGCAGATTTCAGAGTCTCGAATGCCCCAATGGCCCTGGGAGACCACCTGGATGCGTCTGATCCCTTACAGGTGAGATCCGTGAGAGGTTTTACTATCGAGGAGAAGTTTTTAATAAACCTACGATAGTAGTTAGCAAAGCCCAAAAAGCGTTGGAGGGCTTTCAACCCCACTGGACGAGGCCATTGTATGATGGCAGATAGTTTCTGTGGGTCCATAGCAAACCCCGAGGCAGATATCACGTAGCCCAAAAAAGTGACCTGGGATTTATGGAATTCACATTTCTCGAGCTTACAGTAGAGACCATTCTCTCTCAGACGCTGTAAAACCCTTGACACATCTGTGAAATGTGTCTCAATTGATGGCGAGTGTATGAGTATATCATCCAGGTATACCACAACCGAACTTTGCAACAAGTCTCTGAGGACATCATTGATCAACTCCTGGAAGACAGCCGGGGCATTGCACAATCCAAAGGGCATCACTAAATACTCATAGTGCCCACTACGGGTATTAAAAGCTGTCTTCCATTCGTCACCACTCTTAATAGGGATAAGGTTATAGGCCGCCCTCAAATCGAGTTTGGTAAATACCTTGGACCCTTTTAATCTGTCAAACAATTCGGTTATCAGGGGTATCGGATAGGCATTCTTGGTTACCAGCTTATTTAGACCATGGTAATCAATACAGGGACGCAGTTCCTCATCCTTCTTTTTGACAAAAAAGAAACCTGCACCTGCCGGTGAAGAGGATTTGCGGATTATGCCTCTCGCAAGAGCATCAGCAACATATTCCTCCATAACCCTTGTCTCCTCAGCAGAAAGTGGATAAACCCGGCCCCTAGGAGGGGTAGTACCGGGAATCAAGTTAATTTCGCAGTCATAGGCCCTGTGAGGAGGCACTGCCCCAGCTTGACCCTTGTCAAACACATCACGAAATGCTGTGTACTCCTCTGGTAGACCAGGAGAGGACGTACAGAATAGTCTAGTAGGGTGAGCCAGACAGGAACTAGTACAGCTGGAAGCCCAGGAGATTATGTCACAGGTCACCCAGTCTATCCTGGGGTTATGCTTCTGCAGCCATGGATACCCCAAAACAATGGCGTAATGTGGAGACTGAATAACCTGGAACTGTACAGTTTCAGAATGTAGGGCTCCCACACGCAGGGTTAAAGGTAGAGTCTCATGAGTGATGTGGGAGGGTTGAAGGGGCCTCCCATCAATGGCCTCAATGGCCAAAGGAGACTCGCGGCTCTGCAAAGGAATGCCATGTCTTCCAGCAAATTCAGAGTCAATAAAGTGACCTGCCGCCCCTGAATCGATCAATGCGGCGGCGATTATGGAGCAGTTGCCCCAAGACAGGAAGATCTCTCCCTGATCCTGGTATCAATCAGGATAGTAAATGATATGAATTCGTCTAAGTCTCTGGGTAACTCACGGGCCGCAATTTCGTCTTTGACTAAGTCGCATAGGCCCTGAGAGAATGCCGCTACTAGAGCCTCATTGTTCCACCCAACCTCAGCTGCCAGGGTACGGAATTCAATCGCATATTCGGCTACTGTACGAGTACCCTGGCGTATCGTCATGAGGTGCTTGGCAGCCGATGCCTTACGACCGGGCATGTCGAAGACTTTACGGAAGGCATCCACAAAAGCCAAGAAATCATACACAATCGGTTTGTCTGTCTCCCATAATGGATTGGCCCAAGCTAAAGCCTTGCCCGAGAGTAGAGAAATGAGAAATCCAACTCTACTACGATCGTTAGGAAAAGCCTGTGGAACCATTTCCATAAATATGCCTACTTGGTTCAAGAACCCACGACACAGAGCTGGGTCTCCCTCATAACGTTGAGGAGTAGGAACATGCCATGAGGAACCCCTGATCACACTTGCATCAGGGTTGGCTGAAGCTATCGGTGCCGGGTTGGCAACTGGGGAGGCCACCGACTGACCGGCTGGGCGGTCGAGATGAGCAGTACGGTTCAGCAGGGTTTGCAAGGCCAACGTCATTTGATCCATACGCTGCTCTTGAACCTCCATTCTGGCTAGGAGGTCTTGGTTAGAAGGGTTGCCAGTACCGTCCGTAGACATGGCCCTTTCGTACTATCACGGCAAAAATAACGATACTGGAGCCCGTACTATTTCACCAGAGTTTATTAAGAAACACACACACAGGCAATGGTACAGAAAAGTACAAGGCAACACGGTTGGTAGCAATACTGTTCTTCCGAAGTACAAGGAACTGAGCCCCAAAGATAGCTAGGAAGGACTAGACTCAGGTCCGCACCGGAGCTCCACTACCGGTCCGCAACTGCACGGCCAACTGTGTGAAACACCCGACAGGTCCGCACCTGTACTAACCAAGGTAGGAACGCCCAACAGGTCCGCACCTGTACAACCAAGGTAGGAATCGCCCGACAGGTCCGCACCTGTACCACAAAGATAGGAAATGCCCGACAGGTCCGCACCTGTACTACAAAGATAGGAAACGCCCGACAGGTCCGCACCTGTACTACCAGAAACCAGGATCAAGAGGCCACTAGAGCTACCAAGGTGCCCAACGGCTATCCCCTGGAGCGTTTGTATGCTGGTTGCGCAGTTGACAACCGCAGGCCAACCAAGGTAGATAGCGATATACAAGAAATGAGCTGTAGGTCTGATCCCAGAGGCAACGGGACCAACCAGTGTAACGCACAGAACAGGAAATCAGGTAAAGTCAAACGTCAGCACCAGAACGGATAGTCAGCCAGGCCCGGGTCATTCACAAAGAGGGTAGTCTACCAGAGCCGCAGATTATGCACCAGAATGGTTGTCAGACAAGCCAATATCATACACAGAGCGGATAGTCAGAACAAGCCAATGGTCATAACCAGAACAGATAGTCAGTACTACAACCTCCCAACCTCACTGGACACCACGAAAGGGCAACTGAGAGTAGTGTCCAGTGGGTTATAAGGACCAGCCCCCAGGAAGAGGAGGAGACCAAAAAGGTGTGCCTGTCTCTTTAAATACAGACACGCGTCTAGCTGGACGCGCGCCAAGGCACACTGAGAGCCCGCCGGAAGAGGCTGCGGCAGGCTGCAGGAAGGAACGGACCGCAACGCTGCTGACAGAAAATGCTGGCGAACCAGCAGGTAAGGTAGCGGTCGGCTCGGCAGCCGCCGCTACTGTAACAAGTGTGTTTGGAGACCTGCAAGCTGTCTGTCTGCCTCTGAAACCAAGGAATGGTGAGAAAGCTTCTGAACTGAAAAGATTGCATGTCTGCTTATTTTACTTTTTGTACTGGAACCCAGAGTAGCTGGGTCAGTAACTGGTAGTGAGGGAACTACTGTAAGTTAGCCTCCTGAAAGGAGTAGGCCTGTTTATTTCGGTCCTTTTTATTTGGTGTCAAGAACCTGTTTGATTTAAAGGGGAAGCATACCCTAAAATTAGAAAGAGACTTCTTTTGTTGTTGCTGTTTACAATAAACTGCATTGAAGTTACAACCTCCTGGCTGTCCTGACCATGTTTGAAGGGACCTTACCACAATATATATCTATCCTATATAATAATTTGCTAATGTATGTTTGTCAGAAGCCACCATGTGCAGTAGAGATGGCTGCGCGTTCTGCAGTCATGCACTGTAGAAACTACCGGCTTGGTCCCAAGAAGGTGCGGAGAGAGGACTATGGTCTGAATTCGGAGCACCTCACTCTGTATCAGCCGTGTCACAGGCAGTCTCTACTGTGCATGACTGCAGTGCCACCACTGACGAGAGGATCCGGCCACCAGCCAAGGTTGCTGGGTAGCACTGTGGCCCGTGTACATGGGCTTTTCAACTATTGTGTGTGTGTGTGTGTGTGTGTATATATATATATATATATATATATATATATATATATATATAATCTCTGTCTGTATACACTGAGAGACAAAAGTAAAGTGGCATCATCACTAAGGGGTATAAAACCTGTAGTGACATCAGTCAAATGTCTGAAACATGTCTGTGCTGCACCTTGGACACTCTTTCCACCCCTTTGCATCTCTCTGCTTGCTTATATTAATGAGAGAAAAAAAAGAGCAGAATAGTGGAGCAGCTTCTGGTGTAGCACATTATATGCCCACACAGTTCAGTGGTATGAACACCAAACTATTCAGTTATTATTTTTATATGCTACTACGATAGATCAAGGTAACAAATCTTGCCTGTGGAGGATACTGTACTACCTCCACAAAAGGATCAAGTCAGAATGCTGCTCAGTCCTTCACCCAAACGCCTTACTAAGAGGAGGATCATTATCATGAAGGGGAGGATCATCACCTTAATTCTCCATGAGCTTCTAAACTGGCAGTGTGAGATCCATCACATTGGACCTATATATATATATATATATATATATATATATATATATATATATATATATATATATATATATATGAGTATTGATTTATGTTGCCAGTCATGGTATATTAAATATGTCTGCCATATTTATGAGGCACTTTTGAAAGCTCTCCTGCTTCACCAATTTTACTGTCTCTCATTCATCTGCCTACTCTTAAAGTGTTGCTTCTTCTCCTACTCCCATCTTCCATACCCATGTAGCTACTGAACATCTGCAGTAAAGTTTTCATTCATTTGTCTCCTTTTCTGGTTCTGTCTCCCTCTCTGGTGGTTTGTGGTACTATTCTCGTTGCAGTTCTTTTGTCAATCTCCTTTGCCACCTGCTGATGGTTTAGTGTACTGTGGTTTCCCATTTATTGTTCTGCCAGAGGATTCCTGCTTGTTTTGTACTCCTTTTCTATTCAATGCAGGCATTGGTTCAACTGACGCTTGTAATCCGACATTGCTCTCATCAACTTTATCCCAGTTACAGCCACAGTAAGGCTACCTAAGGGTCCATTAGAGCACACCAGCATTGCATCCAATTTTTAGAAGTACTAGACTTTCTTCTTTCTCATTCTGCAGTTTCCCTGGGAAGTCACCTACCATCACCCTCAGAAATCTTCTGCACCCAGGAATTCATGACAGTAGGTTTATTTTTTTTAACATAGAGTCCAATTTACGCTTGGATTACATTAGACATGAATCAGTCAATGAAGAACAAAGGATCAGACTGAGATGGATACAGGAACATTTACTGAAGATAACTGCTTCGTACGTCATCAGAGAATGCCTACCCTAAGATGACATTCAAGCGAACAAGAACAGAATCACACATACTGTACATGTCAAGTAGCAATTAAAGATTGATTGTTGAAAATAATATACACATACTTGGAAAACAATCAACTGTGTTCCTTGGAACACAAGGCTGGTCTCACACACAGTTTCCTCTGTTGTGGTCAGTATATCAGATTCTGTGGCTAATGTGGGACAAGGCTGGTCAGTATGTCTGGTTCTAGTGCAGTAAAAAAAAAAGCTGGGGGTCGAGGATGAAAAAAACTAGAAAAATAGCAGTTTACATGGGAATTACTGAAAGAGGGTGAAAAAGTGCTGTTTCTCTTTTGGGTGAAAGTTTTTGTCCAGCCCTATTAGTGAACCAGACTTTATGTTTAATGCTAACACACAGCTGACATAATGTACAGGATAATTTAAGCTAGAATGTTGTTATATGAAGAAGCTACCGTGCATTGATAATGCACCTATAAATGTAATGGGACCAGATCTTAAACAAATTGTCTCCTCTAAAATCAAAGGTCTTCATATTTATGTAATGGAACCTTAATACATTCTTGAAGGAATGAATAAACTAATACATCACAGTGTATATTATCATGGGTAGTAGTGATGAGCGAGCATGCTCGGCCGAAGCTCGGTTCGGCTCGAGCATCGCTCTGCTCGGCACATGGCGGTACTCGTACGAGTACCGCATGTGCTCGCCCGCCATGTTCGGGTCTCCTCCCCGCACGTTTCGCGGCTGCTGCACAGCCAATAAACGTGCGGGGAGGCTCTGACATCAGTGTAATGCCAGCAGCCATGTTGGCTGCTGGCATTACACTGATTGGCTGGCCAGAACCCGTGATCGGGTGCTGTATAGCACCTGACCAGCGAGTTCGGCTCAGTCTTAGCCAGGGAGAGATGAGGATAGGAAGGGAAAGTCAGTGTAGGGAGAAGAAAAGCGAGTTGGAAAAAAAAAAAGACCCAAAAGTCCTTTTTAGGACTACTGTGTGTGGGGGCAGCAGATATATTTTGTTTTGTGGGGCAGAGTTTAAAAAAAAAACGTCACATATTCCGTTCACTGTGCCTAGCCGCAGATTAGCAGCACATTCTGTTTAGTGTGCAAAGTTTCAGATTAGCAGCACATTCTGTTTAGTGTGCAAAGTTGGAGATTAGCAGCACATTCTTTTTAGTGTGCAAAGTTGCAGATTAGCAGCACATTCTGTTTAGTGTGCAAAGTTGGAGATTAGCAGCACATTCTGTTCAGTGTGCAAAGTTGCAGATTAGCAGCACATTCTTTTTAGTGTGCAAAGTTTAAAAATTAAAAGTCACTTATTCCGTTCACTGATCCTAGCCGCAGATAAGCAGCATATTCTGTTTAGTGTGCAAAGTTGCAGATTATCAGCACATTCAGTTTAGTGTGTAAAGTGTAAAAATTAAAAGTCACTTATTACGTTCACTGATCCTAGCCGCAGATAAGCAGCACATTCTGTTTAGTGTGCAAAGTTGCAGATTAGCAGAACATTCTGTTTAGTGTGCAAAGTGTAAAAATTAAAAGTCACATATTCCATTCACTGTGCCTAGCCGCAGATAAGCAGCATATTCTGTTTAGTGTGCAACGTTGCTGATTATCAGCACATTCAGTTTAGTGTGTAAAGTGTAAAAATTAAAAGTCACTTATTCCGTTCACTGATCCTAGCCGCAGATAAGCAGCATATTCTGTTTAGTGTGCAAAGTTGCAGATTATCAGCACATTCAGTTTAGTGTGTAAAGTGTAAAAATTAAAAGTCACTTATTCCGTTCACTGATCCTAGCCGCAGATAAGCAGCACATTCTGTTTAGTGTGCAAAGTTGCAGATTAGCAGAACATTCTGTTTAGTGTGCAAAGTGTAAAAACTAAAAGTCACATATTCCATTCACTGTGCCTAGCCGCAGATAAGCAGCATATTCTGTTTAGTGTGCAAAGTTGCAGATTATCAGCACATTCAGTTTAGTGTGTAAAGTGTAAAAATTAAAAGTCACTTATTACGTTCACTGATCCTAGCCGCAGATAAGCAGCACATTCTGTTTAGTGTGCAAAGTTGCAGATTAGCAGAACATTCTGTTTAGTGTGCAAAGTGTAAAAACTAAAAGTCACATATTCCATTCACTGTGCCTAGCCGCAGATAAGCAGCATATTCTGTTTAGTGTGCAAAGTTGCAGATTATCAGCACATTCAGTTTAGTGTGTAAAGTGTAAAAATTAAAAGTCACTTATTCCGTTCACTGATCCTAGCTGCAGATAAGCAGCATATTCTGTTTAGTGTGCAAAGTTGCAGATTATCAGCACATTCAGTTTAGTGTGTAAAGTGTAAAAATTAAAAGTCACTTATTCCGTTCACTGATCCTAGCCGCAGATAAGCAGCATATTCTGTTTAGTGTGCAAAGTTGCAGATTATCAGCACATTCAGTTTAGTGTGTAAAGTGTAAAAATTAAAAGTCACTTATTCCGTTCACTGATCCTAGCCGCAGATAAGCAGCATATTCTGTTTAGTGTACAAAGTTGCAGATTATCAGCACATTCAGTTTAGTGTGTAAAGTGTAAAAATTAAAAGTCACTTATTACGTTCACTGATCCTAGCCGCAGATAAGCAGCACATTCTGTTTAGTGTGCAAAGTTGCAGATTATCAGCACATTCTGTTTAGTGTGCAAAGTGTTAAAAATAAAAGTCACTTATTCCGTTCACTGTGCCTAGCCGCAGATAAGCAGCACATTCTGTTTAGTGTGCAAAGTTGCAGATTTGCAGCACATTCTGTTTAGTGTGCAAAGTTGCAGATTTGCAGCACATATTCCGTGTAATATGAAGAAGGCGGGTAAAAAGGGACGGGGAAGTGGACGTGATCCTGATAGTTCAGGGCGCGGGTCAGGACGCGTAGAAACTGTGCCTGGTGCCAGAGCACAAGAAAGAAAGACATCCACCATACCTAGCTTCATGTCTCAGTTTACAGGGCGTCGCAGGACATCACTCTCGAGGTCAGACCACTGCGAACAGGTGGTCGGTTGGATTTCAGCTGATACTGCTTCCAGTCGGTTAAGCACCACCCTGTCTTCCACCAAGTCCACTCTCAGTAGCCAAGAGTCTGGTCAACATAATCCTCACCCTGATCATCCTTCCTCCCACTATAGAGGGTCTGGTCAAAGAAGTGATCCCACACTGGGATATAGTGAGGAGCTCGTCTCATCACCAATCCTTAATTTGAACCTCTCTCCAAGCACGCTTGCAGAGGAACATGAAATCTTGTGCCCTGATTCACAACCTCTAGAGGGTACCCAATCACAAGAAGATGACAGAGGGGAACGGCATTTAAGGTCAAAGGAAGTGGATGATGATGATGATGAGACACAGTTGCCATCAAATCAACCACTTTTACTGTCTCAAGACCTTGATGAGGAGGATGATATACAGTTGTCAATGACTGAGTATGTGGTGGGATCAAGACATGAGGAGGATGATCAGAGTGAGGAAGTGGAGGAGGACTTGGTGGACGATGAGGTGACTGACCCCACCTGGGAAGGTGGAGAGCCGAGCGATGACAGCAGTCCTGAGGGTGAGCCATCTGCAGCACCACAACAGGCTGGAAGAGGCAGTGGTGTGGTTACAGAAAGAAGGCGGACCGCACCAAACCGGCCCGCAAATGTTCCACGGAGCACCCCCTTGCGTAAATCTACCTTGCCAAGGGGTAGGTGTTCCGCGGTATGGCGTTTTTTTAAGGAAAGTGCGGACGACAAAAGAATTGTAGTTTGCAACCTGTGCCACACCAGAATGAGCCGAGGCATGAACACTAGAAACCTCACCACCACCAGCATGATCCGACACATGGCATCCAAGCACCGTAATAAGTGGGAGGAACGCCCGGATCGCCAATCTGTGTCTGCAGGCCACACCACTGCCTCCTCTTCCCCTGTTTTCGGTGCCGGCCAATCGCCTGTCGAAGGCGCCGGCCCGCATAGCTCCCGCCCTGCACCTGTACCATCTGAAGCACCATCAGCGACCACATCCACTTCCCTGTCCCAGCGCAGCGTCCAAATGTCAGTACCCCAGGCATTTGAGCGCAAGCGAAAATACCCAGCCACCCACCCACAGGCCATAGCACTAACCTCACACCTTTCCAAATTACTGCCCTTCGAAATGCTGCCATTTAGGCTTGTGGAGACTGAGTCCTTCCGCAGCCTGATGGCAGCAGCTGTCCCTCGGTACGCAGTCCCCAGCCGCCACTACTTTTCCCGGTGTGCCGTCCCCGCCTTACACCACCATGTGTCCCTTAACATCACCCGTGCCCTGACCAACGCAGTTACTGGGAAGGTCCACTTAACGACTGACACATGGACAAGTGCTTGTGGCCAGGGACGCTACATTTCCCTGACCACACACTGGGTGAATGTCGTGGAGGCTGGGAGCGACTCGGACCCTGGGATGGCACAGGGGCTACCCACGCCGAGGATTGCGGGCCCTACCTCCATCAGGGTTTCCGCCAGCACCTACGTTATTGGCTCCTCCTCCTCCGTTTCCACCTCCGAATTCTCTGCGCGCAGCGCCACTCACCCATCAGCCGGTAGCTGGAAGCAGTGTAGCACTGCAGTGGGGAAGCGTCAACAGGCCGTGCTGAAGCTGATCTGCCTTGGGGACAAACAGCACACGGCCTCAGAGCTGTTGCAGGGGATTAGTCACCAGACCGAGCAATGGCTCTCGCCACTCAACCTGCAACCAGGCATGGTTGTGTGTGATAATGGGCGTAACTTGGTGGCGGCTTTGGAGCTCGGCAAGCTCACACACGTACCATGCCTAGCGCATGTATTTAATTTAGTGGTTCAGCGATTTCTAAAAACCTACCCCAATGTGCATGATCTCTTGACCAAGGTGCGCCGCGTGTGTGCACATTTCCGTAAGTCATCAACAGCTTCAGCCGGCCTGTTGAAGCTGCAGCAGCGCTTACAATTGCCAGCTCACCGGCTGCTGTGTGACGTGAGCACGCGCTGGAACGCCACCTTCCACATGTTGGCCCGGCTTTGTGAGCAGCAGAGGGCAGTAGTGGAGTACCAGCTGTTACACGGTCGTCGCCTCTCCGTTCAACTTCCTGTAATCAGAAGTGAGGAGTGGGAATGGATGTCAGACCTCTGTGAGGTTTTACGCAATTTTGAGGAATCGACACAGATGGTGAGCGGCGATAACGCTATTATCAGTGTAACCATCCCACTTCTGTGTCTACTGAAACGCTCGCTGCTCATAATTAAAACCGACGCTTTGCATGTGGAAGAGGTGGAAATGCGGGAGGAAGAGCTTACACAAGGTGATAGCCAGAGCACCCTCACTTCGTCTTCTCAGCGACAATTGGAGGAGGCGGAGGAGGAGGAGGAGGAGGAGGAAGACACGGTTGCCTCCGCTACAGAGGGTAGCCATGGAACTTTAGTTCCATCTCTTCAGCGTGGGTGGGCAGAAGAGGAGGAAGAGGATGAGGAGATTGAGAGTCATCCTCCTGGTTAGGACAGCGAAATCTTGCCTGTTGGTACTCTGGCACACATGGCTGACTTTATGTTAGGCTGCCTTTCCCGTGACCCACGCGTTATACGCATTTTAGACTACACGGATTACTGGGTGTTCACCCTTCTGGACCCCCGCTACAAAGAGAATTTCTCATCTCTCATTCCTCCGGTGGAGAGGACAAGCAAAATGGTGCAATACCAGAAGGTTCTTGTCGAAAAATTGCTCCAAAATTTTCCATCTGACAACGCTGGCGGCAGAGTACGTGCTACCTTGGCCAACCGAGAAGGGGAGAAAAGGGGAGCACACAGCAGTTCCGACAAAGGCAGGGCAACACTCTCCAAGGTGTGGGACACCTTCATGACACCCCGCCAGCACCCTCACCCTGATGCGCAGCCTAGTGTCACAAGGAGGGAAAAGTTTTGGAAGATGGTGAAGGAGTACGTAGCAGACCGTGTCAGCGTCCTCAATAATCCCTCTGTGCCTTACAACTACTGGATGTCCAAGCTGGACACGTGGTATGAACTGGCACTCTACGCCTTGGAGGTGCTGGCCTGCCCTGCCGCCAGCGTTCTGTCTGAGCGGGTATTTAGTGCTGCTGGTGGCATCATAACAGATAAGCGTATCCGCCTTTCCACCGAAAATGCTGATAGGTTGACACTTATAAAAATGAACAAGGCCTGGATTTCCCCTGACTTCTCCACTCCACTGGAGGAAAGCCCCGGATGAACATAAAGTGACTTTATATATGTTATTTACAATGATGGGAATACTCTGTATTCCCATTCACCCCTTCCACCCAAAAAACGGGTATATGGTTGACTCTCTTCCATATACCCTGTGATATAATTTTTATATAGGGCCAGCTCACCAGCGGGCCCTGTGATATAATTTTTATATAGGGTCAGCTCACCAGCGGGCCCTGTTTGACAATTTTTGTATAGGTCAGCTCACCAGCGGGCCTTCTCATATAATGTTTTATTGGGTCAGCTCTCTAGCGGGCCCTCTCATATAATGTTTTATAGCGTCAGCTCACTAGCGGGCCTTCGCATAAAATGTTTAGGATGGTCAGCTCCGCAGCAGACCCTCACCCATAATGTTTTAGATGGTCGGCTCAGCGCACGTTTCCCTCTTAATCATGGCCCCAGTTCAGAAAAATCGAGGAAATTTTTGGGAGAATTTGCCTCTGCGCACGTTTCCCTCTTAATCATGGCCCCAGTTCAGAAAAATCGAGGAAATTTTTGGGAGAATTTGCCTCTGCGCACGTTTCCCTCTTAATCATGGCCCCAGTTCAGAAAAATCGAGGAAATTTTTGGCAGAATTTGCCTCTGCGCACGTTTCCCTCTTAATCATGGCCCCAGTTCCGAAAAATCGAGGACATTTTTTGCAGAATTTGCCTCTGCGCACGTTTCCCTCTTAATCATGGCCCCAGTTCCGAAAAATCGATGAAATTTTTTGCAGAATTTGCAGATGATATAGAAGTAAATATACAGCAAATACTGTTTGGTAACAATTTTTCGCCTAAAGTCGTTTTTATCTTCCTTTTTGTGTGTTTTACGGTCAGTCTGTAAAAATGGCGTACTACGGGCGAAACATCGTTCCCAGCAGCGACGTTGGTGTCCAAGATGCATCCAGACATCCTCCCTATGCTGTCCCTGAACCATTTCTGTGGTGTTTCCATCATTTTCTGCCCTTTTCCTATGGACCAGGCACCCTCCCCTCATCAGAGCAGGGGGTGCCTGGTGTAATGCTCGAGTCCTCCCATTGACTTCAATGGGGCTCGGGTGCTCGGCCGAGCACTCGAGCCTCCGGGGGCGCTCGGTCAGAGCACCCGAACACCCGAGCATTGGGGTGCTCGATCATCACTAATGGGTAGTAAACTCAAATGTACAATATGAATCAGTTGTTTCCCACATATTAATCTTAAAGGGATAGTAATGTTTCATAATAAAAGCAGCTCTAATTAATCATCATAGTATTTGGACTTTGGAGAGTGTTATTTCAATTCTGTCAGAGTTGTAGTTCCAGAGTAATTCAATGACAAAGTATCCCCCTCCCTCCCCTTTTACTGATGTAACACTGCTCAGCTAGAGCAGAAGGGAGGTGCCCAGGTAGACTGCAGAGAGGGACAATCTTCAATTAAGATAAGGGAAAAACCTGAAAAGCTTGTCAAGGGGGGCAGGGATTTCATTGTTTTCATAGGAATAAGAGTGTCCCCTTCTGTTATCTGTCTGGTCTATGGACTGCATTCCACATCTGAGAAGAGATGGCTTACACTAGGTAAAAGGGGCGGGAGGGGGAAACTTTGCTTGTGAATATCTCATAAACCACAAAGGTTTGAGAGAGAAGACATATCATTCTTCATGTTTTTTTAATGCCTACAAAATAAAATAAAGTTAAAACGAAGTATTACTATCCCTTTAATGTGGAGAGAAAATCACAAGGATATCTATGAATCAATTATGTGTAAATTATTTTATTTTAAACAATCAATCTTTAATTGCTACCTGATATCATATCCAAGGAAGTATCTTTGTTGCCACACCCAAGTATTTTAAACTCCTCCTACTTCCTTCCTTCCTAAGAAGACTTCAGTGGGATTTGAGTCAGGGGCCTTAATGGCCAGAGGAAGTTATTTCTTGTTATGAAATATATATGTAAATTTTCACCTGATGATATTTTTTTTTGCAAGAAACTCATTTGTGTGGAAGTCGAGTGTTGTCCCCTAAAAAGCCATGGATAGGTTACCAATATCATTCCTCCTTTTCCACTCACTCTAGTGATGTATCACTCTTTAAAAAAAAATCCTCAGTTTGAATTTTCTAATATAAAAACTGATGATAAAGATAGATACATTTTCCTGTCATGGAAATTAGCAGGTAATCTCTTTACACTCCTTAAAGGAGTAGTAAACTTTTTTTATGAAAACATATTTTACAGAGCATTTCCTGCTGAATAAAACAATGGCACTCCCATCGCTATCAGATGTTTTATTCAAATATTATAGCAGTTTAAATAATCAGGAAGTGAATTTACTGTGTGTACTTCCTGATAGTTCTAACTGACAGGAAGTGACTCAGCAGTTACTATCACATTCTATGGAGAACTGTATATCACTGACTTTTCTGACTTCCTTTCCATTAGAATGTAACAGGAAATCTAATTAGAATTTGACCACTAGAGGGCACTGCTAATGTAAAAAAACATGGGTTTAAACTGTAATAACTCTGGAAATATGAATCTCTCGGCAGTGGGAGAACCCTTATTTTACTCAGTAGGAAAATCCCTGCAATATATATTTTTTTGTAAAAAAAATATATATGGCATACAAAGGGTCCACATATACGTTTTTCCCCTTCTCCTCTTCAGTTCTGTTGGACACCATCCAATATATATCAAAATGCCTAGTCACCAGGAAGTATGTATGGATGATTTTAACCCAACCATGGATAGAGATTGGGGGCTAGATTCTATTACAGGTGCTAATTTTATCTCTGCGTTTATCTCCAGCTTTCTCCATAGACTTCAATAGGAAAATGTTTGATAAAACAGGTGTTAACATTAACAATAGAATCTATCTCTGGGACTGACTGGGAGACTTAGCAGCTACCAATAGGTTCATGAAAGAAACATACAGGATTAACATTATGGATGTGGAAGTGGTTGATGCTTGGATGACTTTACATCCAACTACCCTGGGATTTACATGCCACTCTTTTATACATCATACACTTTCTCCTTTAGACTATGCTTTAATTTCTGTTTCAGTGGTGCATCACCTACGGGAATGCTGAATCTTGCCTTGGGTTGACTCAGATCATTTGCCTATTCATCAAGTATTAGCACTGGGGGTGTTCGGGATTCTCACAGATGGAGACAATCCATTCTGTCTCACATTTTTGTTTAGTGCTTGGATCTGTCTGAATACATTCGGCTTAACTCTGATGTTTCCAACCAAGACATAAATTGGGTGGTGGGGAAGGGTACTGCACTTGGTTCTCTTATATCATTGATTTCAGCTAGCAAACAACTGACAGAGATCAAATAAAGAATTTAAACATGGCGGGAAGGATATTGGTTCACCTGGGAACCTTTGTAGTAGGAGTCTGACTATAGACAGGACATAACTGATCAATCCATTCAACTCTATTTGAGACTATACTCCTCTAGAAAAGGCCCTCACTGACATACAAGCTCTTGTAACAAGTTGCAATTTACCCCACCTGTCAGGGAACGACAGGAGAATGCTTGATTCTCCTCTTTTACTCAGAGAGGTGGTTGAGGCTATATCGACATTGCCCAGTGGTAAGGAGCTGGACCAGATGGTATACCAGTGGAATGGTACAGAAAATATGCTGATATTTTAGCTCCACTCCGCTTGAACACCTATGTGTCATTTGATGGAGGGCAATTGCCTGACTCAATGAAGAATGCAACAATTATAGTTATTCCGAAGGCCGGAATGGACCCACAGATCTGCGACTCATATAGACCCATATGCCTCCTGACCCCTGATGTCAAGATTCTAGCTAAGATTTAGGCATCTAGACCTAATTTGGTTATTAATACATTACTTCACCTTGATCAAGCAGGCAAGACAGCGGTGCATAATCTTCAACAATTATTCACTCATTTATAGTTAAATATTAACATAGTAACATACTTTAGGCTAAAAAAAGACATGCGTCCATCAAGCCCAGCCAATGCCAAATCACTCCTGTTGAGCCAGAGCAAGTAAAATAAAAACAGTGAAGCCATTTCCAGTTAAGCTTCAAGTGGGTAAAAAGAAAATTCCTTCCTGCAACAAATTTGCATTGAAGTCATTTGTCATAATTCACAATATTGTTCTGTGCTAGATAGGTATCCATTGCTTTTTTGAAAGCAGTTACAATATCTGCAAGCACAGCATCCAGAGGCAAAGAATCCCATAGCTTTACCATCCTTTCTGTAAAAATCCTTACCGTTGTTTTAGTTGAAAGCGGCTTTCTCTACTCTAAGTGGATAACCTCTCATTCTTAGCTCATCTCTTTGCATAAATAATTAATTGGATAGTTCATTGTATTGACCGTGAATATATTTATAAATGGTAATATCACCCCTTAGACATGTCTTCTCTAATGTAAACAAACCCAGTTTGTCTAGTCTCTCTTTATAACTCAGATCCTCCAATCCCTTTGTGTTTTGTTGCACGTCTCTGCACCTTTTCCAGTTGAATAGCGTATTTTTGAAGAACAGGTGCCCAAAATTGTACTCCATATTCTAGATTTAGGCCTTACCGAGGATTTATATAGAGGTAGAATTATATTAGCATCCCATGCATCTATGCCTCTTTTTATGCAGGATAGTACCCTATTTGCTTTTGCAGCAGCTGAGTGACTCTGCATACAGCTGTGAAGTTTATCATATATCAGTAGCCCTAAATATTTCTCTAATGAGTATTCCCAAAGTTGATTCCCATTTAGTGTATATGTAGCATGTTTGTTTCTACAGCTCAAATGCATAACTTAACTTTTACCTACATTATCGTCTGCCACTTTTATGCCCATTCACTCAGTGTACCTAAAAAACATCCAGCCCTGTATGTATTTCCTTACATAGCTTAGTGTCATCAACAAAGATTGAGACATTACTTTTATTTCCCACTTTTAAATCATTAATACACAAATTAAAAATTCACAACCATTTCAGAAACAGGTGGTAGTATCTCTAAATGCTGCTAAAGCCTTTGAGTCAGTAGAATGGGAATTCTTGTAGTGTGTTCTTGAGGATTTTGGGTTTCGTTTTACATTCACTAAATGGGTAACATTACTAGGGCATAAGTTGGAACTGATGATCCTAGGGCATGAGTTGGAACTGAATGCATTATGTCAAACCATTTTTCTTTGGGTAGAGGCACCAGGTAGGGCTTTCCTCATGCCTTTTTGACCTGGTGATTGAACCGCTGGCTATCATGATTCATGAATGCCTTTAAATCCATGGCCTGATACTCTCAGGACTGGAAGAAGAACTTGTTTATATGCTAGCGACATGCTTATATATTTGGAAGATACCAGGAATTTGCTAAATGAGCTTCTCTTGTTGGTGAATTCATTTGATACATTCTATGGACTTTCTATAAACTGGTCTAAATCTGTTCTATTCCCAATGGATACACTTCCCCATCAACTTAAGATACCGTACTGTCCCATGTTAATAGCAAACTTGGTCTCCTCATATTGAGCTAAATACAACTTTAAAGGGATAGTAATACTTCGTTTTATCTTTATTTTATTTTGTAGGCATTAAAAAAACATGAAGAACGATATAAGTCTTATCTCTCAAACCTTTATGGTTTAAGAGATATTCACAAACAAAGTATCCCCCCCCGTTCAGCCAGATCAGAAGGGAGGTGCCCAGGTAGACTGCAGAGAGGGACAATCTTCAATTAAGATAAGGGAAAAAGCTGAAAAACTTGTCAAGAGGGGAAGGGCTTTCATTGTTTTCATACAAAGAAGAATGTCCCCTTCTGTTATCTGTCTGGTCTTACAACCAGATTCACATCTGAGAAGAGATGGCTTACACTAGGAAAAAGGGGCAGGAGGGGGAAACTTTGCTTGTGAATATCTCTTAAACCATAAAGGTTTGAGAGATAAGACTTATATCGTTCTTCATGTTTTTTTTCATGCCTACAAAATAAAATAAAGATAAAACGAAGTATTACTATCCCTTTAAAGAGTAAGACAATATTGTCACTCGATTTATTTGGGTGGTGGTGGGGAATGGAAGGGCTAGGATAAAACTGGACACAATTATATGTGCTGTAGGGGAAGGTGGTGTTGCACTTCCAGGTTTTTAGAAATATTATCTTGCTGCTCAGGGTAAATACACCCTGGTGTGGCATGGAGGTCTCCTCAACACATTTTGAGTAATGTGGACCAAGATGCAGACACTCCATTATGGGCTAATTCCCTTATGTCCCTGTACTTTGACTTTGCAGACCTTTGGAGACTACAAGGTGTAGATAGACCCTATCATAGCTATGGCGGTCAAGTCTTAAAATCATTTGAACAAATTTGTATGGAATTCCTCATACCTAAATCCTGTTTTTTTTTTCAATTACCTCCAAATCAGACATGCCCTACATCAGCAATGGGGGGCTCTCGCATCAGTATCTCCAAGTTCCACCTTCCCTCGTCTATATTTAACAAAATCCCTAGAAAACCAATATCTTTTATTTACAAAAGAATGAATAGCCGAACAGATATCTCCACAACTTTGGAACAGACTCTGCACACTCCAGACAGATCAGAATCATTGGATATAATTGTTATCATAAATATTTTAACCTTTTGAGTGCCACAATGGTCTGCAACACATTACTTTTCAATGCGTTGAATACCATTCTGGAACTGAAAGAGTTAATAAAATATCTTTTTTTTTTTTTTTTATTCAGTGGAGTCAGCTGAATAATATTTTTCTACACCACATTACTGGAGCTACCTGAATGGGGTTAATTTCTCAGAATGTTCATTTGTCAGCTGGCTTCTTTGCTGCCAATGACATATTTGAGTAATATTACTGCTATTGCTTATTCAACTGTATTACACTATTGGGCACCCTTTTCCTTCTTTCATTCCGTACATGGTTTGTACAGAAAAAAGAAGGAAAAGGGCAGCCCACTGACAAGCTGTATTACAGAGAGGCTGCGGCCCACTGTGCAGCCCACTGAGAAGCTGTATTATAGAGACGCTGCGGCACACTGTGAAGCTATATTACAGAGAGGCTGCGGCACACTGTGAAGCTATATTACAGAGAGGCTGCGGCACACTGTGAAGCTATATTACAGAGAGACTGCGGCACACTGTGAAGCTGTATTACAGAGAGGCTGCGGCACACTGTGAAGCTATATTACAGAGAGACTGCGGCACACTGTGAAGCTATATTACAGAGAGGCTTATTTGGGGCAGCTAGAATATTCCTCATAAGCTTGTTGGCTGTTTACCACATAGGTGGCTAAACAGCAATTATACTTGTATATACTCACTGTTGTGCTGGTGAAGGTTGCAGTGCTATTTTGATTCAACACAGGGGGTGCCTCCCGCTCTTTTTTTGTCTCTCTGCTTATTTTCTACAGATTATACCACTGTGAGTAGCCACCTGAAGGGTGTTGGTGGTGGTCCTGTAGACTTGTTTGTGGTGACTTACATAGGGGAACCCCTGCGATGTTTCTTCTATTCTTTTCTGCAGATTTGGATGCTCGAGTGAGTGTGCACACGTAGCACAGTATGTGAAGCTGTACCTCTCTGATTGTCTTGAATTTATGATGTATTGTGTCTGTCTTTGTAGCATCTATCTCTCAGTCTCAGTAGAGCCTCAGGCTCTAACACCTGAGGTAAGACCTTGGATCATCCACCTGTCTGATTTATCAATCAGAATGGTTATTTGTTTATTTTTTTTTTTTTTAATTAATTCTTTTTTTTTTTTTTCAATTCCATGATTACATTATTAATGTTCATTACTTTTTTCCAGTGATTATTTTTATGATGGCTGTCATTCTCTCCCTAGGTCTTCCTTTTACTAACACGTCCGGCTGGCTAGCTCTCATTTCTATATCTTTAAACCTAATGTGCCTCCCATGAAGACTGAATGAAGTATGAGGAATGACACAGAAAGGAAGACAGGGAAGGTGACAAATGAGGAGGAGAGGTAAAGAGACTGACAAAGCAGGAGTGGGAATGAGACAAAGGGAGAGAGGAAAGGAGAATGATGGACGTGGGGGAGGGAGGGAGAGTGACAGAGTGGGATAGGGGGCAGGAAACTGATAGAGAAGGAAATTATGGATGGAATCTGAAAGAGGGAGAAAAAGAGGGTTCCTTCTCTCTGTTTCCTTCTGTCTGTCTCCTTCCTCCCTCTTTACCTCTCTCTATGTTAGTCTCCTTCTCTCTCACTCCCTCTGCCAGACTTTTTCCTTCTCTTCCTCCATCAGTTTCTCTCCCTCTCTTCCTCTGCCAGTCCCCTCCCTCTCTTCCTCCATCAGTCTCTTTCCTTCTCTTCCTCTGTCAGTCTCCTACCCTCTCTTCCTCTGTCAGTCTCCTACCCTCTCTTCCTCTTTCAGTCTGCTTCCCCCTCTTTCTCTTTCAGTCTCTTTCCATCTTTCTCTTTCTCTGTCAGTCGCCTTTCTCCTCTATCTCTCTGTCAGTCTCCTTAGTGATACCACAGAGTTTACAATTTGTCATCATGTGTATCCTGAGCAGTGAGGATGGCATTGCATACCTCCATCAGGATCCATGTGGTGAACAAAACTGAAGCATCACACCTTGAGTGACACTAACCCATTGCATGTCCAACACCTAGGCCTCAACAGCAAACACAGTAGGGCCTATGAACACATCAATGGACCAGTGATGACCAATGATTACGGAGTCCAACCAATGATGTCAGCAACACTAACAGACACAGCAAGCACACCAACAAACATGAACTGTGGTACCCAACAACCCAATCAGATGGAGGACAAATCAGGACAGCTAGGGTCCAAACACATGGCAAACATGGGAGGGGTCATTCAATACTATTGGAGATTACGTCTACATTTTCTTATGTTATGCGATGGAGCCTAAGCACTGATATATCCCAGGTTGTTCACATCTCAGTTCATTGGCTCCACAGACTAACACAGGGATTGCATAAGTGATAACACTGCAGTTGTCATGTACACATTGTCATCTCTTTCATTCTCCCTAGTGAATGTCCCCCCTGGCATGGTTGAGCCTTGGGAAAGACACATATGTCCTGCAGAGTGGTAATGGCAGTGAATGCCCTGTGGCCATCCACACCCTTCAGGTTACATATGATGCGGACAGCTGAACCTTGACTATTCTTCTTGGACTAACTACTTACATGTACAACAACTAGTCCTGAAATGCAGTAACAATACTCCAAGAAACACATCCATTCCCCTCCTTGGTATCCTTTGTAACCCTTTGAGTGCCAGAGGACTAGCCAATGTATTGTCAAACAGTACATTGCTTATCCCTCTAGCACTCAAGCGGTTATGTGCTGACCTCTTCATCACTCTATGTATGACACTGTGATACACATAGCAGTTATATCTTTGCCTCAAACATGATGGAGTGCAATGTTTTTGTGTTGTGAGTGATGTTGTTGTAGACAGCATGAAGGGGGTGAAAAAGGGCTTTGACCATTCCCATTTCTGCCGGGTTCGTCATGTATTCCGTTCTTGTTTGAACCCCTTCCAAGCTGTGTTGCTGGATTTGTGGTGTGGAATGCTGGCCATGTGTTCAGGTGTCACTGTGTTGGGCCACGGTAGGTGTCAAGATAGGTGTGTTGTGTATGTACACTTTGATGCACTTACTGGTGGCCTGGAGGCTGCTTTCCTCTCCTGTGTCAGACCATCCTGGGATACCCTGCACCATGGTCTCAGACATGGTTCTCTTCAGCCTCTCCCCCAGTCTTCATACTGGAAGCGCAGGGCAGGCCTCCCCCAGTGCCTCTCACATGTAGAGCCGCTTGCCCCATTTTCTTCACCACTCTCTTGCAGTCTGCCCATCTCTTCTTGACGGACTCAAGAGAGCGGCTACAACTGGACACAGCATTGACTGCGGACACCACTTCCCTCTAGGCTGCCTTCTTCTTCACTCCCATTCCGAGGACCTTCCCCCTGGGGAACAGGATCCACTCCTGTGACATGATGGCCCCCACCAAGACCCTATTCTACTCGGTGGAATACTTAGGGTCTAGCATCCTCTCCTCCTCAGCACCACCATGAGATGGTTGAGAGCCTTGGCTTTGGCTCTCAGGCCCTACCTGTGAATGCCTTGACTGTGCATGGTGCTCCCCATGTCCTACCCCTGGTCCCACTGCCATCTCAGGCCCCGCTCCCTGTGTGCCTCCTTTGGTGTTAGTCCCCCTTCCTCCCCAGAGATCTCCCTCTCCCTCCCCTACCCTGACCAGGGATGCCCACCTGCTCCTCTTCCTCCTCTCCTCCTGCTCTCCCCATCCCTCTCTCCTTTCCTCCTCTCCATTCCTCTCACCCACTCACACGCAGACACTCACTCAGGCCCTCACACACACACTCACTCACTCTTTGTCACTCACTTGCACTCACAGACTCACAATGACAAAAAAAAAGTTAAAAGTGTATGTGGTTTACTATGGAAAAAAAAGGTCTATGTGTATGTATGTGTGTTTGGATGTGTGTTGTGGATATGTGCAAAAGTTTGTTATGTGTCACTTTAAGGTGTGCAACTCTCCAACAACTCCTACTAACTGCCTATATCCCTTTCTCTCAGACTAACCTCTGCACCTAGGTCCTGTGATCTAGCTCTTGGAACTCGAAACACAGACAAAGGTGCATCGGTTATTTTGGGTCTATACATAGTTTATTGTAAAGAACTTGATACTCTGGGGTGCTGTGATTGGCTGGGGCACTAGGTAACATCGGACATCACTTCTTTCTTTTATTGGGACGTCTCTCACGTTATTTATTGTGTTTTGAGAAGGGATGAGGTCAGACTTTAGGCAACGCAGGTTTTCTAGTTTATGTGTGTTTTGTAGGCATCCACCCATTAGCCTTTCTGGGTAACGGAGATTTGAATCTCTTGTTACCCAGTCTTGGTTAAGTCACGACAGCCTTTTTAAAGGGATAGTAATACTTTATTATTACTATCCCCCATGTTGTAGCCCTTAAAATTCGGAATTCAATGATACCAGTGGTATCTCTCAAACCTGGTTAGAGAGATATCCGTTTTCAAAGTTCCCTCTTTTTGCCTTTGCCCTGATGTCAGCATTCTAGCTGAGAGCCGGGGAATCCTCTCAGTGAGCAAGTGGCAGCTCTGCAGGAGCCCTTAGATCACGTTATAGAAACAGAAATCCTTCACTTAAATGGTCTTCTACATGTGCTTGGTTTGCTTTTGGTTTGCAAGCACACGTGGAAGACCATTTTCGTGAAGGATTTCTGTTTCTATAACAGAATCTCAGCACTGCTGCACACCCGCCACTGGTCCTGGGACCGGATTCCCCTTCTTTTAGCTAGAACTCTGACGTCAGGGTAACAACAAAAAGAGGGAACTTTGAAAGTGGATATCTCGCAAACCATAAACATTTTGATTGTGCCCTACATCTCTCATTATTCCTGAATCATTTGAGTTGTAGTCTAGAAGCAGTTGAAGGGCCTAAAGCTGCTCATCTGTCGATCACAGAATTACACATACTGACCACAGCCTTTTCCCACTGCAGTAATAGCCCAGCCTTGTTGTCCCACTGCACTGGTAACCATACAACAATGAATACTTAGCACCGGAGGGATCACTCATTTATAAGCGGAAGTAGTCAACATTTCTATAGGAAATTTTCGGGGTTTTGTGGGGAAAAAGAGGACATTTTATTAGTTTACAATTACCAACAACATACCTGCCCCATAGTATGCACAGAAAAAAATGCAAAAAGCCATAACATTTCTGCACACCTTTTCTAGTACATAGCATTAAACAAGGCTTAGGTGAAAATACACCACAAAATGTCCATGGACAGCGCCATTGTTCTCCCATTGGTACAAGAGGTGTAAATGGGAGATTTTTCTGTGTAACTAGCTGGTGTTAAGCGGGCATGAGACATTAAACTTATTCTAGTGTCTGTTTTTGCAAATCCCCCCCAATGTACCCTACTTTAGCTCTTTTTCCTAATCTTTTCAGACACTTCGTTTACACATCTTTGGATAGGCACACATGTTAGGGGACTCAACACAGGATTTTTTAGCCGTAAATGTTTACCAATAAAGTTGAGTCCCTTAACCCGTGTTACTAGCCACCAGGGGTGGATTGTACTGGATTACCAGCCCGGGGGATTTTTTTAAAACTGTCCCACTATCTGGTATCCTATTGTGTGTTGTAATATATATCTCCTGCACTCACGTCCCTCCGTCTCCCTCCAGCTATTAATCCTCCTGTCTTCTTCTTATCTCTCTTGTTCTTCTACAGACAAATCTTGTTTCCTCCTCCCCCCATAAGTCTTCCCAAAACCCCTCACCTCCATTCCACGCTTGCTTTCACTCTCTCCTCCAACCAGCCCCCGCCCCGCAACTTGCATGCCTGACCGCAACTCTGTGAATGAGCTGAACTCACAGGTGAAGGATTAGCTCAGCTGTCAGATTTAGCAGGACTCTGTTTCTGGCTGGTTCAGCATGCTCTCTGTGGGAGAGAGAAAGCATACATTGTCTGAATAGGTGACGGAACACTGATCTGTCTGCAAGTTCACAGACCTTCCGCTCCTTCACGCACATTGTGGGCCAGGCAAGGAAGGTTTTCTGATCTCCTCACCAGCCCATGATCACACAGCCCACTGGGGGATGCCCAATCCCTCAACAGGACAATCCGCCCCTGCTAGCCACCACATGTAATTGAATTGCAAATTAAACTACTCTGTCATTGCTTCCAGTGGGTGCAAATGTCGTCACCAAAGTATATTTTTTCTTTTCGGTTGTGTGACACAGCACTGATATGAGAATACCTGACTGTGACTTGAAACAAAGACGGCGCCTTTTTTTAATTTTTTTAACGCCATCTATTATATATCAGAAATGCAGAGGGAGAAGTCCCGGAGATCTTGTGAGTGTAAAATACGTGATTTCTCAGAACCTTAGCATGGCAAAGGTTCCACGAGGACTAACTGAATCCCCTCTGGATTAGGGCAGACATTGACGTAGCACCTAGAATCTACTTTCTTCACACCATAAAGGGTTAATATTTCAAAGATCTCAGGGTGAGCTCATTTCAGAATTTCCCAATTATGCCCAATATTGGTGCCATACCAGCTAAAGTTTTTAATAAGCAAAACCACTTCTTAGTATTTCTTTACTAAAGCAGTTTGTAAAAGGGTTAACCAAGGAATCTGCTTAGAAGATTAATGAGTACAAAGTCTCCAAAACTGTGTGTTTTTTGGTTTTAACGTACCATCAGTTCAGAGAAACAAAGTGTTCATTGCCTCAGACCCCAAAAAATGGGACAATGTTCTGGCACAGATCACAATCCTATATAATAATTCGCTAAAACGTGTGTAACAACGCAGTCAGGAGCAGTAGAGACTGCTGTGCGTGCTACAGTCATGCGCAGTAGACACTGCCCGCTCCGCAGCTGATACAGAGCTGGACGCTCCGACGGAGCGTCCAGCTCTGTATCAGTCGCGGCGCAGGCAGTCTGTACTGCGCATGACTGCATTGCGACCGGCTGGCAGTGGCACTGTGGCCTGTGTAACGGGCTCTTCAACTAGTAATAAATAAACGAACAGTACAGTACAAAACAGATCTTGTTCCATTTTCTCATTCTCCCCCAACACCTATTCCTTCCTCCATGTATGACCCCCTGTCTGGTATTCTAAAATACTGAAACTGGCTGCTAATTACTATAGTTATGATTTGCAATCTGCCCAGCAGAGCCAGGAAGTGAAAAATAGCTTTTCAAGAGCTGTAGAACCAAAGCAACTCCAATCAAAACAGACGATTTGTTTAAACTAATTTGGAAGTTTGTATATTGAAATGTTCTGTAATAGCAAATCCACATCAAAAAGACTAAGCATTTGCATAAAAGAATCTGGGGCACAATAAAGTAAAAGGTCATTTTTCCCTGCAGCATCACACGTGATCTTTCAGTCTGTTTTCTATCAAGACCAGCAATTATTCCACTTTTCTGCCATGGCGATATCTAGTTATATTTTTAAATGCTGTCAAATGGAAATTCTACAGGGTTTGGGTGGTAATATCCATTTAGCATATATGGTTACATAGTTACATAGTTACATAGTAATTTAGGTTGAAAAAAGACTTGCGTCCATCCAGTTCAACCCTTTTCCTATTCCTGTTTACCATCGCTGACCCAAAAGAAGGCATCTGACTCCAAATGGCAATCAGATTTCTCCCTGGATCAACAAACCCTAACTAAATATTAATCCCAATACTAACGTGCATAGCCCTCTATATTATGCTCTTTTAAATAAGTATCCAGGCCCCTTTTAAAGGCATCTAATGTATTCGATAGCACCACCTCCTCCGGAAGTGCATTCCATACCTTTATTGTCCTTACTGTAAAGAAACCCTTCCGCTGTTGTAGACTAAATCTCCTTTCCTCAAGTCTAAGCGGGTGGCCCCTTGTCCTGTGTACTGTTCTGTTAATGAACAGGTCTTTTGAAAGCCCTTTATATGGGTCTTGAACATATTTATATAGTGTTATCATATCTCCTCTAAGACGCCGTTTCTGTAGTGTGTACAAGTTTAACTTTTCTAGCCTCTCTTCATAACTAAAACTTTCCATTCCCCTTACTAGTTTTGTAGCCCTCCTCTGCACTCTCTCTAGTTCCATAATGTCCTTCTTCAGAAAGGGCGCCCAGAATTGAACAGCATATTCTAGGTGGGGTCTTACCATGGACCTGTAAAGAGGCATAATTATATCTTCCTCCCTTGAGTCAATACCCTTTTTAATACATGCCAATATCTTATTGGCCTTTGCAGCTGCCAGCTGGCACTGCATGCTACTGCTAAGTCTATTGTCTACCATTACTCCTAAATCCTTTTCATTAGTAGATTCCCCCAGAGAAACACCATTTAAACTATATGTTGCATTTTTATTATTATACCCAAAATGCATAACTTTACACTTGTCTATATTGAATCTCATTTGCCATTTGCCTGCCCAGTTACTCAATTTGTCCAAATCCTCTTGTAATGAAGAAACATCCAGTTCAGACTTTATTACCTTACTTAATTTTGTGTCATCGGCAAACACTGATACATGGCTTCCTATGCCCTCTGGGAGGTCATTAATAAACAAATTAAAAAGAAGAGGACCCAGGACAGATCCCTGAGGTACTCCACTTATCACGTTTATCCAACTGGAGAACTTCCCATTTACTACCACTCTTTGCATTCTATCTTTCAGCCAATTTCCAATCCACACACAAACATTTTCCCCTAGTCCTATTTCATTCAATTTGTACAGTAACCTCTTGTGTGGAACTGTATCAAATGCCTTGGCAAAGTCTAAATAGATCACGTCAACCGCCGCTCCCTCATCTATATTATTACCTACTTTTTCATAAAATGCGATCAAGTTCGTTTGACAAGACCTGTCTTTCACAAAGCCATGTTGGCTCCTGCTAATGATATTCCTGTTCCAGCAGAATTCTTGAATATATTCCCTTAGCAACCTTTCAAACACTGCAAAGTGCAGTGTGTGTGTGTGTGTGGGGGGATTGTATGGCTAGCACGGCTCATTTTCTGTGATTACACATTACTTTAACACCAGAGCGGTGGGCAAAGTGTGTATGTTTGGTTTTGTGGTTAACATGGGACAAAGCTGTGACCATAGAACAAGCCTGAGGATCTTTATGTGTGGCTCTATGGCTACTGTGGGTCAAGACTGGGGATCAGTATATGTGGTTCTAAAGCTATCATGGGACAAGGCTGAGGTTGGTTCTACAGATACTGTAGGCTAGGGGGTCAGTATATGTGGTTATATGGCTATGGCTGCTGTGTGATAAGTAGGTGTGGATCTGTGGATACCAATGCAATGGAACAAGAGCATGAAGGGTCAGTATGTATTGCTCTGTGGCTACCAGTACACTGCAACATGTCTTGGATTTAGTATGTGTGGTTCTATGGCTACCATGGAGAAAAGCTGGGGGTCAGCATGTGTAATTCTATAGATACTGTGGGACAAGGCTGGGGGTCAGTATCAGTGGTTCTAAAGCTACCATGGTATGTGGCTGGAGGTCAATGTTTGGTTCTACATCGTAGGCTAGGGGGTCAGCATGAGTGGGTCTATGACTGGTGTCAGTATGCATGGTTCTGTGTCTACTAGTACAGTGGGACAAGGCTGGGTCAGTATGTGTGGTTCTTTGGCTACCACTGCAATGGGACAAGACTGGGGAGGTCAGTATGTGTGGTTCTATGGCATCCAGTCCAGTGGGGTAAAGCTGGGGTCAGTATGTGTGGTTCTATGGCTACCACTGCAATGGGACAAGACTGGGGGGTCAGTATGTGTGGTTCTATTCCAACCAGTCCAGTGGGATAAGGCTGGGGTCAGTATGTGGGGTTTTAAGACAATCAGTCAGTGGAACAAGGTGTGGTTCTATTGCTGCCAGTCCAGTGGGAGAAGGCTGGGGTCAGTGTGCATGGTTCTGTGGCTACATGTGCAGTGGGACAAGGCTGTGGTCAGTATGTGTAGTTCTATGGCTACCAGTGCACTGGGATAATGCTGGGTGTTAGTATGTGTGGTTCTCTGGCTTCCAGACCAGTGGGACAAGGCTAGGTCAGTATGCATGGTTGTGTAGCTACCAGTGCAGTGGGACAAGACTTGGGGGGTCAGTTTGCATGATTCTATGTCTACTGTGGAACAAAACTGGGAGGTCAGTATATGTGGTTCTATCGCTATCATGGGACAAGGCTGGGGTCAATTTTTATGTGTGATTCTGTGGATACCAGTGCAGTGCAGCAAGGGTGAGGGTTAGTATGTGTGGTTCTACTGCTATCATGGAACAAGGCTGGGGTCAGTATGTGTGGTTGTATGGTTACCAGTGCAGTGGAGCAAGAGTGAGGGTTAGTATGTGTGGTTCTATCGCTACCGTGGGATATGGCTACCGTGTCTGTGTGTGTGTGTGTGTGTGTGTGTGTCTGTGTGTGTGTGTGGGACAAACCTTGGGTCAGTATGTGTGGTTCAGTGGTGTAGTGTGGCAAGGCTACACCTTTCCCTAGAATTTCCACAGAAGGCAAAAAGTGTAATTTTCTCCCAGAATGCCTCCTCTCTCACACACACAGCACAATACATTGGAGACCTGGCTGGCTTTCAAGGGATTAAAAGTACCATATTAAATCAGTGGGAATTTCACATGTCTCCTATGGTACAGTTGATTAGCACCAGAATTGCTCCAAGCGTCACCTCTGTGAGTGCCTGAGAGCTTTCCAGAGCATTGTGCTGCAATATATTCGATACCTCTCTGGCTCTCAAAAGGTTACAATATTTCAAATGTTTTAAAGTAGCATTCACCCTAAAACATGTTCATTTTAATCAGAATTATCAACAGTAGGAATACCTTAAAAAAATTATGTATTTTTTTTCTTCTCGTGTTCCCTATTCATATTTAACTCTACAAATGGACTATAGGTTACAGATGGGCTAAAAGGCTAAAGAATTGTTATATTATATATCGCGGTTGACAGATTTCCTTCCAGCATAAGAAGATTGATCACTACAGCAAAATCCATAATTGTCCTTATCAATCATCTGGTGTTGCTTATATTTTTCTAATGGATGTTGAAACACACATGGCCGCTTTACATGCATCTTTCCTTATACAATATATTGCTCGTATTTTTATTAAATCAGCAATGCATGACCTGCGATAGTCTACGGGTTGTTCAAATGTTTATTTTTACTTAATAGTTTCATATACAATTCTTATTTAACCTTTTAAGGACTGGAGACACACACAGCTGGCACCACGGATAATTTTTTTTTACCGGATCGGACTCAGGGCTCCCCAAATGGTGTGCATCCGCTCGGGGGACCCTGAAATTCATGACGTGATATGACAGTCACTGGTTCTTTAGGGACGCTTTCCCATGATGGTCCTGGCACGTCATGGGTCCTTAAAGGGATAGTAATGTTTCACAAAAACAGCAGCTTCAATTAATCTTCACAGTATTTGGTCCATGGAGAGTGTTATTTCAGTTCTGTCTTGTAGTACAAGAGTAATTGAATGATAAAGTATCCCCCTCCCACTCCTTTTACCTAGTGTAAACCGCCTCCCCTCAGATGTGGAATCTGGTTTCTTGACTGGACAGATCACAGCAAGGGACAATCTTCTTACTGTGAGAACAATGACAACCCTGCCCCCCTTGACAGGTTTTTCAGGTTTTCCCTTATGCTCACTGAAGATTGTCCCTCTGTGTGATCCATGTGGACAGTACCTTTCTGTTCTGAGGTGAGCAGTGTTACATCAGTAAAAGGGGTAGGAGGGTGATACTTTGTCATTGAATTACTCTTGAACTACAACTCTGACAGTATTGAAATAACACTCTCCATGGCCCAAATACTATGAAGATTAATTGAAGCTGCTTTTATTGTGAAACTATCCCTTTAAGGGGTTAAAGAAGTAACACTTCCTAATAATAATCTCCAAATACCCTAATGGCACATATAAACTTTGCCCTTGTGCCTTTGTTTAACCCCTCTGGCACGCAAAGGTTTGATATAACATCTTCATTCTTAGATGAAATGTGCATGGCTGCAGATATTACCAGGGCCGGATTTACATCTCAGGAGCCTGTAGGCACAGAAAGCTGAAGCGGCCCCCCCCCCCGCCAAAAAAAAAAAAAAAAAAAAGTTCAAAAAGTTTTGACTGAAATATTTTTCGATTAATCGATTAATCGGATAAAAAAAATGCTAATTTTTCATTATTTAAACTGATTTAATGAACAGTGTTAAAAACAAACAGCAGAATAAAAAACTTAACACATTAACATGTGTCATTGTTATTATTTTACTATGGGGTCTATGCACCTCTTTCTCCCCCCTTGTACTTCTCTCTCTCCCCCTTGTGCCTCTACTTCTCCCCCCTTGTACTTCTCTCCCCCCCTTGTGCCTCTATTTCTCCCCCCTTGTACTTCTCTCCCCCCCTTGTGCCTCTATTTCTCCCCCCTTGTACTTCTCTACCCCCCTTGTGCCTCTCTCCCCCATGTACCTCTTTCTCCCCCATGTACTTCTCTCTCCCCCTTGTGCCTCTTTCACCCCATGTACTTCTCTCTCCCCCTTGTGCCTCTTTCACCCCATGTACTTCTCTCTCCCCCTTGTGCCTCTTTCACCCCATGTACCTCTTTCTCCCCCATGTACTTCTCTCTCCCCCTTGTGCCTCTTTCACCCCATGTACTTCTCTCTCCCCCATGTACCTCTTTCTCCCCCATGTACTTCTCTCTCCCCCTTGTGCCTCTTTCACCCCATGTACTTCTCTCTCCCCCATGTACTTCTCTCTCCCCCTTGTGCCTCTTTCACCCCATGTACTTCTCTCTCCCCCATGTACCTCTTTCACCCCATGTACTTCTCTCTCCCCCTTGTGCCTCTTTCACCCCATGTACTTCTCTCTCCCCCATGTACCTCTTTCTCCCCCATGTACTTCTCTCTCCCCCTTGTGCCTCTTTCACCCCATGTACTTCTCTCTCCCCCTTGTGCCTCTTTCACCCCATGTACTGCTCTCTCCCCCTTGTGCCTCTTTCACCCCATGTACTTCTCTCTCCCCCTTGTGCCTCTTTCACCCCCATGTACTTCTCTCTCTCCCCCTTGTGCCTCTTTCACCCCCATATACTTCTCTCTCTCCCCCTTGTGCCTCTTTCACCCCCATATACTTCTCTCTCTCCCCCTTGTGCCTCTTTCACCCCATATACTTCTCTCTCTCCCCCTTGTGCCTCTTTCACCCCATATACTTCTCTCTCTCCCCCTTGTGCCTCTTTCACCCCCATATACTTCTCTCTCTCCCCCTTGTGCCTCTTTCACCCCCATATACTTCTCTCTTTCTCTCCCCTTGTACTTCTCTCCCCCCCTTGTGCCTCTATTTCTCCCCCCTTGTACTTCTCTACCCCCCTTGTGCCTCTATTTCTCCCCCCTTGTACTTCTCTACCCCCCTTGTGCCTCTCTCCCCCATGTACCTCTTTCTCCCCCATGTACTTCTCTCTCCCCCTTGTGCCTCTTTCACCCCATGTACTTCTCTCTCCCCCTTGTGCCTCTTTCACCCCATGTACCTCTTTCTCCCCCATGTACTTCTCTCTCCCCCTTGTGCCTCTTTCACCCCATGTACTTCTCTCTCCCCCATGTACCTATTTCTCCCCCATGTACTTCTCTCTCCCCCTTGTGCCTCTTTCACCCCATGTACTTCTCTCTCCCCCATGTACTTCTCTCTCCCCCTTGTGCCTCTTTCACCCCATGTACTTCTCTCTCCCCCATGTACCTCTTTCTCCCCCATGTACTTCTCTCTCCCCCTTGTGCCTCTTTCACCCCATGTACTTCTCTCTCCCCCATGTACCTCTTTCTCCCCCATGTACTTCTCTCTCCCCCTTGTGCCTCTTTCACCCCATGTACTTCTCTCTCCCCCTTGTGCCTCTTTCACCCCATGTACTTCTCTCTCCCACTTGTGCCTCTTTCACCCCATGTACTTCTCTCTCCCCCTTGTGCCTCTTTCACCCCCATGTACTTCTCTCTCTCCCCCTTGTGCCTCTTTCACCCCCATATACTTCTCTCTCTCCCCCTTGTGCCTCTTTCACCCCCATATACTTCTCTCTCTCCCCCTTGTGCCTCTTTCACCCCATATACTTCTCTCTCTCCCCCTTGTGCCTCTTTCACCCCATATACTTCTCTCTCTCCCCCTTGTGCCTCTTTCACCCCCATATACTTCTCTCTCTCCCCCTTGTGCCTCTTTCACCCCCATATACTTCTCTCTTTCTCTCCCCCTTGTGCCTCTCTCCCCCATGTACTTCTCTCTTTCGCTCCCCCTTGTGCCTCTCTCCCCCATATACTTCTCTCTTTCGCTCCCCCTTGTGCCTCTCTCCCCCATGTACTTCTCTTTCGCTCCCCCTTGTGCCTCTCTCCCCCATGTACTTCTCTCTTTCGCTCCCCCTTGTGCCTCTCTCCCCCATGTACTTCTCTTTCGCTCCCCCTTGTGCCTCTCTCCCCCATGTACTTCTCTCTTTCGCTCCCCCTTGTGCCTCTCTCCCCCATGTACTTCTCTTTCTCTCCCCCTTGTGCCTCTATCTCTCCCCCGTACCTCTTTTTCACTTTCCTGCACTGATGACAGCCGGAGCGCAACCACTCCAAACGCGGAGACGCCGCATGGAGCGTGAAGGGGTTTTCTTCCTCTGTCTGGGCGCCAGTTTTAAACTGGCCTCAGAACAGAGGAAGAAAATACCTGCACGCTCCACGCGGCGTCTCCGCGTTTGGAGTGGTTGCGCTCCGGATGTCATCAGTGCAGGAAGACAGCAGTATCCGGCGGTTGTGGGGCTGCTGGGCGGCACAAAAAAAAAAAGTGTAAAAAAACCAAAACGATCCCAATGACAGGCGCCCCTCTGTGGGGTGCGCCTGTAGGCAGATGCCTACTCTGCCTTATTATAAATCCGGCCCTGGATATTACGGTCAGTAGCAAGACCATAGGACACAAACTGTACTCACTGTATATGGTAATCCTTACCTTTAACCTCTTTGCTACTAATCTTTTCCACCTTTCCAGTACTAAGCATGTTTTCACACTACTGTTGCAGTTTACAGTAAAATAAAACATTTTTTGATGTTTTTCTCTGAATAACCCACACAGTTTTTCTTTTTCAGCAGACCCTGCACTTTCAAAATATATCAGTGGTTTGTAGATATCCCTAGTATGTCCGATTTTTTTATTAAAGGGATAGTAATACTTAAAATGTAAAAAAAAATATGTTGTAGGTTTTATCCCCCTGAGTAAAACAAGAGTACTCCCATTGCTGAAAGGTGTTTCATTCAAAAGTTATTAATTTTCAAAGCTGAATTTTTTAGGTGCAATATCACAGTGTCCTGAAATTGTACAGTGGCGCTGTTGCTACACGATCCTATGGACAGCTCTGGTCCCGAGATCATAAATCTCCATAGGTTGGTGTAGCAACAGCGCCACTGTACAATTTCAGGCCACTGTGATATTGCACCTAAAAAATTCAACTTTGAAAATTAATAACTTTTCAATGAAACACCTTTCAGCAGTGGGAGTACTCTTGTTTTACTCAGGGGGATAAACCCTACAACATATTTTTTTTTACATTTTAAGTATTACTATCCCTTTAAGAATAAAAAAAAAAGTTTTATTTTTATTTAAATTTCAATGAAGTGAATGACAATCAACTGTCCTGGAGTGTATTGTTTTTGTGTTCCTCTACCAAAGGCTTATGGCTCTAAGATTAGTGTATTTTGAATTTCTAAAATACCAGAACTCATGGTTTTTTTTATTTATGCTTGGGTCTTGCTCTAAAAATTAACAATTGAAAAAAAAATTACAATTTTCTTTTTTTTTTGTTCATGTTTTTCATTATGTATTTCAGGGACAAAAAAATGACAAGAAATAAAATACATAACATTACATATTATATATTTTTTGAAGTACACAAATATTTATTTTAGGGATTGGTTATTTCCATTCTTGCCCCAAGGTTGGTTTGCTATGAAATTGTCAGAAGATGACTAATAAACAAACAAACAAAAAAAAAAAAACCATTTACACTCTTTCAGATATGCTGAAATTGCTGAAAACCATGGAATACCATATTAGGTTAGTGTAGCTACAGGCCTCTGTAGTATGAGTTGCTATATCTTAGGGGGTGATAGGGCCACACAACTGCAAAGACCACAGTCTGTCAGTTTTCTTGATTCTTTTTCATATGACATACATGTATTTACATGCTTAGAACAACTGCAGACAAGAGGAAAAGGTAGACAAGGCATACTATTTTGGAAAGAAGACAACCTTCTGCATGAAATTAGTGGTCAATTTTTCTACCCCTAACATATTCTATCTTCTTCAAAAGGTACTTGAAAAGCTTCAATAAAAAAAGAAAAATAAATAAAACGACTTTAATAGGCACTATTAAATAAGCCCTATAGTTATATCATAATTTAGGTTTCTTTCAACATAGCTATTTTACAGCATCATGGAAATAAGTAAAACTTAGATTTTATTATTGATATGGACACAGATAAAGACGCAGCAATTCTGTGTCAAAACTGTGTCAATTACATGGATTAATGTTGCAGCATTTTTGAGACTAAATTTGCGCCTATTTTTATGTTCCTATTTCCTAAACCCACTAGGTTACAGACTACCAGGTAACCATTTTGAAGACCCTTTTCCTGGTTTCTTTGTCTGTTTTGGTGGGCAAAAAAACAGAGAAGACCAAAATGGACCAGTTCCCTTTCCCTCTTTTGGTGCTAGGGGGAAGGGAAAAGGGGCTGTTCAGCGCATGAAAAGTGGGCTGTGAGGAGAGGCACACGACAATAAAAGAGGCAGCCAGGGAATGCTGGGGAGAACTGTTCCAGAAGCCAGGCCTAGGAGTCACTTTGACACTTGACCTCCTCCATTTGACGCAGCCGAGTGCATCGCGCCATGCAACTAGTTCTCCTCGCCTGAGTCCTTTCCTGCTACACCGTCATTGTAAGATTGTCCCAGGATAGCTAATTATAAAACTGTATCACTTTCTGCTCTTTTATACTATATTTCTAGGAAGCCACCTCAGTAACCAACGTATAGTTTTTTCTACTATAATTGTTGCATATTGTGTTTTATTTGCACTGCAGTAAGTAATTGTCTAGTTGGTATCATTAGGTGTTTAGCTAGAATATATTTTATAATATACAGTGTATTAATCATGTTACAATATTATTGTTTTTTATTAAATATTATTGGTTGTTGCTAATACTGGGGTGTTATTGTGTCATTTGTGGTATTGGTAGTTAGAACAAACTTCTATGGGTATATCTTTGTGAGTCAAGCCATGAATCGCGCAAGCAACATTTTTGACCAAGACCACGTGGACTTTCACACATATAAATAATGTTGTAGGTGTACGTTCAATGCTTGTGCTAACTTAACTTTAGCCTCGTGTCTATTTCATAGACACTGAGCTTCACTTTTGCTGTTATTATTGTGTGGTTGCAGTTTTGGTGCACAAGCAAGAGTACTGCGCGTGTTTAAACAGCCATAAATTTAGCCGGTGCTCATTCTTGGGTGCCTTGAGTTAGCTGTTTTGGGTGGACACCGCTTGTGTCCCCAGATCCTTTGGTTTCACATGGGCAGAAGGAAGTGAGCTGTCTTCACTGCTGCTGGTGGATGTCTCCATATCTGATTCAACAGCTGCAGCCCTCCAGAATCTCTTGCTTCTCTATTGCATTAATTGTATTCCACTCCAGAATCTCTTGCTTCTCTATTGTATTATTGTATTCCACTTCACCCAGAGTAGACAGAAAAGGTGTCACGGGCACCCAGGAATGCTCAGAACTCAGTATGGTAATATAATGCAAAATATTTATTAGAATAAATCACAGCGATAAATAAGTGGTTCAACAAGCAAAGGGTTACTAGCTGGTGAAACTACTACCAGAAATAGTAGGCCCCTTGCTAGACCACAATGCGAGAGACTGGGCCGAAGCCCCTGTTAGTCTCAGCAGGATACAGGAACGCCAACTCTTGATCCATCGACTGGAACACTGGAACAGGCGACCACTGTGAACACTGGCTCAGCAATCTTGATCCAATGAACAGGAACACAAGGACTGCTGGACTGGAGAACTGACCCACGCCTGCAATCAGTCAAACCAGCAACACCACACCTTTGCAGCAACACGGTGACCCATGCCTGCAGTCACCGCTAAGAGACCCTGTGACTCTGCCTGCAGTCACTATATCGGACCCCTGTGACTCACTCCTGCAGTCACATATAAAGACCCTGTGGCTCACACCTGCAGCCACCACACGAGACCCTGTGACTCACGCCTGCAGCCACCACACGAGACCCTGTGATTTACGCCTGCAGTCACTACACCAGACCCTGTGACTCTGCCTGCAGTCACTATATCGAGACCCTGTGACTCACGCCTGCAGTCACCAATCAGACCCTGTCCACAACAGTGGTCTGTCTTAAGCCAATAGCACAAATTGATCACAGTAAGGGATACTTGTGATCACTGGGTCATACACAGAGAGGGTTCTTGTACTTATCTGGGTCATACACAGAGAGGGTTCTCGTACATATCTGGGTCATACACAGAGAGGGTTCTCTTACTTAGCTGGGTCATACACCGTGCGGGTTCTCATAAATAGCCAGGTCATACACAGTGCGGGTTTTTGTAGATAGCCAGATCACACACAGTACTTCACCTAATAACAACAACGCAAGGGCGACTGAGTCAGGCCTCAGTCTGCCTTTTAAACCCCTCCACAGGAAGTAGGAGGAGCAGCTCAGAGGGAGGAAGTAGGTAGGAGGAGACTACAGGAAACAAACAGATAAAACAGAGGCCTACAGCATGCTAGAAGCCTCACGCCTGTAGATGCTGCTGGAAACAAGGTAAGCTGAAACTGTAACAAAAGGTACTCACCATATTCCACCTTATCAACTCCAATGAAATACTCTGTATCTGATGAGTGGCTAGATACCTATAAAACTGTGGAACTGGACTGATCAATATAATAATCATAAAAAGTAAAAAAGAGAGGGGCCACAGACACCTAGTGGGTCTATATGTATAATATAATGTCCCCAGACATATATAGACCACACACTGGAGCCAAAGTTCCTCCAAAAGATATTTATTACATTGATTGACAAAAAATAATAAATAATGCACTGACGGAGATTAAAGAATAATAATTAAAAATAATTAAATATCGCTATGTTAGCGATTTTTAATTATTTTTTCATTAATTATTTTTTACTATTATTCTTTAAGCGATGTCAGTGCATACTAGTATCCTGTCTGGAGGAACAGTGGACGGCATAGGAGGAAGTGTCACAGATACCTGCACTGGGGGTGATCCAGTGGAGGATTATATACAACTAGTTGAACAGCCCATTACACGGGCCACAGTGCCTCAGGCAGCCGGTCGCGGGGCAGTCACACAGTGGAGACTGCCCACGCCTCGGCTGATACAGAGCCTCTGGCAGCCGGTCGCGGGCAGTCACACGCGGTGGAGACTGCCCGCGCCTCGGCTGATACAGAGCTGGACGCTCCTTCTGAGCGCCCAGCTCTGTTTCAGCCGCGGCGCGAGCAGTCTCCACTGCGTGTCACTGCCGCACGCGCAGCAGTATCTACTGCGCATGTCGGGCGTTACACACAACTTGGCGAATTATTATATAGGATGAGGCGAGGTTTTGCCTCATGTACATGTGAGTAACCAGTTTATCTGATCACAGGTGTTTACTTGGTGGAGGAATTCTTTTGGCATTACAGTCTGCAGTGTGTGCGCCTCTTTTTCTTTTTGTTTTCTGTCTACATGTATTGGGAGCAGGGGCGGACTGACCATATGGGCATCATCTCCCAGCCTCTGCATTACTAGAGGCGCGCTGGACTTCGCACAGTATTAAGCCGCGCCGCTAGACCACCAGGGACTGCAGGTAGGGGCAGTGTGATGATGAAGGGGCATGGTGGAAGGGGCTATGTGGAGATGAAAAGGGCATTGTGGAGGTGAAAAGGGCATTGTGGAGATAGGGGCATTGTGGAGATGAAGGGGGCAATGTGGAGATGGGGGCAATGTGGAGATGAAGGGGGCATTGTGGAAGGGGCATTGTGGAGACGAAGGGGGCATTGTGGAAGGGGCATTGTGGAGATGAAGGGGGCATTGTGGAAGGGGCATTGTGGAGACGAAGGGGGCATTGTGGAAGGGGCATTGTGGAGATGAAGGGGGCATTGTGGAAGGGGCATTGTGGAGATGGAGATGAAGGGGCATTGTGGAGGTGGAAGGGGCATTGTGGATATTTCTGCAGGGGGCCCAGACCTCTTTTTGGACCAGGGGCCCTGGGTCCTGTCAGTCCGCCCCTGATTGGGAGTCAAGTGCCAGCGGCTGATCTTGGGAGGAAGCATGGTGTATAGTCAAGAGAAGAAAGAAACGCTATTCTAGAGACTTTCATATTTTCTATAACTCTATTGTAACAGGTGATATTGTTTGTGGAAGTGATCACTGATACATAAAGGGACATGCACCATATCCACCTATTCTCAAAGCAGTGATTATGTTTGAGCCGTTATCAGCAGACACAAAACCAGCTTTTAAAGGGATAGTATTACTTCAAAATTACTATCCCTCATATTGTAGCCGTTAATAAACTGAGTTAAATGACACCAGCAGCATCTCTCAAACCTTTATGGATTAAGAGATAGCCGCTTTCAAAGTTTCCTCTCCCCTGCTGTCAGCGTTCTACTAGGCCTGTGGGGGCATACCTGCATTATATTGCAACATTTGCTGTGGCCTGTAGAGGGCGATCTTTCACATTTATTTTCATTTAATAAAACTGTGTTTTATTCTAACCTGCTGGTCTGAATGTCAGTAAAACCGTTACACTGTGTCTTGCCTGTTAGTCACATGGAATTTTGGAGTATTTGGGGTCAACCTCCTTCCTCCCTTCTTCTCCCCAGAGTGCCCCACTGACTCTCCTAACAAAACAAATGCCCTACCTTAAAGAGTCCCTAAACTAAACTTCAATTCCCCTCTCTGTCTCAAACAAGGTGCTGCTCTCTCCTCTCACAAACACAGAATGGCTACTGTGAGAGCCTGACAGCCTATTATATGGCTGTAGAAAACTTTTGTGTGGTGGAGAAATATTTTTCTTTCCATTGATTTCAATAGGCGGAAAAAGCGGGAAAAAGTGGAAAAATGCCACTTTTCATAGGAAATTATTTGCCAGGCAGAAAGTGCCATTTTTCACCGATTTCAGTTTGAGGCGAAAATTTTCGCCCATCCCTAGTCTTAATTTCCCCTACATGAAATGACATGTGGGAACCACGCAATGCAAAACCCATTACACTGGGGAAAGTTACCAGGGAAAAGCCGTCCCATTCAGACACTTCGGTATCTCCAGGAGATCACTACAGTGCAGAGCAGGAGCTGAAAAAACAACCCATACCATTGTCACTTTTGTTCCTTATAAGATCATTTTTGCCTTGTCAGCTTTTCTGAAAGGGTGATAGATAAGCAGAATAGCCTACCAGCAGAAGTGGTAGAGGTTAATTCAGTGAGGGAATTGAAGCGTGCATGGATAGGCATAAGGCTATCCTGGACATAAGACAAGACCAAGGATTAATAAGGTTTGAGTTTTTTCTTCAGTAGGAAAACTGGGCAGACTAGATGGGCCAAATGTTTTTACTTGCCTTCAAAGTCTATGTTTCAATGTCTAACAATGTTAAAATGGCTATAATTAGACTTTTCTGTCTCAGATGAGCATGCAGGAAATAAATATGTCAATGTAGTTCTCTTGATTAAAATATAAAGCAATGTCCCTATATGAATTAATCTGGTTTTTACATTTCTCCTGACCTTTTCAGTGGGATATATATTCTGTTGCTCTGCTGTGGCAATGTACTGGCCTTGCATCTCTCAGTATCAATAAATTAAAACAATGTGCATTACAGACACCTGCTATGCTCGTCTCTTGGGTATTCACTATTAATCATATAATAACTGCATCCTATGTTGCTACCCATTTGGCTTCCATGAATATTTTATCCACACTGGTATTCAAAAGGTTACAGCAAGCAGCACATACAAAAAACCACAAATTCTTGTTAAACTCCAGCTTGGTAGCCGCTTTATGATTGTATTATACCAAATACATGTTCACTTCAGATTTGAGAAAGATTGGGGGAGATTTATAAAAAGTGTTCTTTATCCGTTTTTTATGAATGGATCCTTAAAATGTCTTTATTCCTTATAATGAGTGTTGGTATTTATATAGTAGTCTAGTTACATTTTAAATATGGTGACCGTAAAGAATAAGAACAGGTCAGACCCGGCCTTAAATATTTGAAGAAAATTCTGCCACTAAATTGTTGCGAATAGCAGCAGTTCTTTATAAATTCACTGAGCCACTTTTTACAAAAGTCCTTACTCCATGTTATAAAAAAAAACATACTATACGGCATTATGTCATCCTAAACTTTCCTTAATATTTTTTTACTAGTTGAACAGGCCGTTACATGGGCCACAGTGCCACTGCCACCCGGTCGCGGGGCAGTCACGTGCAGTGGAGACTTCCCGCACCACGGCTGATACAGAGCAGGATGCTCCTTCGGAGCGCCCATCTCTGTATCAGCCGCGGCGCGGGCACTCTCTACCGAGCATGACTGCAGCACGCGCAGCAGTGTCTACTGCGCATGTTGCGGCGTTACACACGATTTAGCGAATTATTATATAGGATAAATACCAGTGACAATCTTACAGCCATTTTAACACTTCTTTTCCAATAACACTTTTATAATTCTCCCCCATAGGGACTTGCCTAATCTGAAGTTCAGTGATGAGGCAGACAAGCTTAAAGGGATAATAATACTTTATTATTACTATCCCCCATATTGTAGATATTTGTGAAATAATAGCCCCCAGGTTCATCTCTCAAACCTTTATGGTTTGAGAGGTAACTGAAGGCAAAGTCCCCCCCCCCCTTCCCTGAAGTCAGCGTTGTGCTCACTGCAGGGGAAGTCTGTCGTATGACAGGCTTGCGGCTCTGCAGCTGAGCCAAGATCCCGTTAGTGACAAAGAATTATTTCACTGAAACGGTCTTCTCCATGTGCTTGGTTTGTGCTTGGTTTGCAAGCACACACAGAAGACCGTTTCAGTGAAATAATTTTTTTTTACTAATGCGATCGCTGCTCTGCTGCAGAGCCATCTGATGAAAGTCAGACCGGATATCCCTGCAGTCAGTACAACACTGACTTCAGGGAAGGGGGAGGGAGGGGGGAACTTTGCCTTTGGTTATCTCTCAAACCATAAAGATTAGAGAGATGAACCTGGGGGCTATTAACTTATTTTACAAATATGTACAATATGGGGGATAGTAATAATAAAGTATTACTATCCCTTTAAAGGGATAGTAATACTTCATTTTAACTTTATTTTGTTTTGTAGGCATTAAAAAAACATGAAGAATGATACAAGTCTTATCTCTCAAACCTTTATGTTTTATGAGATATTCACAAGCAAAGTTTCCCCTCCCGCCCCTTTTACCTACTGTAAACAATCTCTTCTCAGATGTGGAATGCAGTCCATAGACAGGACAGATAACAGCAGGGGACAATCTTCTTCCTATGAAAACAATGAAAGCCTTGCCCCCCTTGACAAGTTTTTCAGGTTGTTCCCTTATCTTAATTGAAGATTGTCCCTCTCTGCAGTCTACCTGGGCACCTCCCTTCTGCTCAGGCTGAATAGTGTGACATCAGTAAAAGGGGGGGAGGGGGATACTTTATCATTTTATTACTCTTGAACTACAACTCTGACAGAACTGAAATAACACTCTCCAAAGTCCAAATACTATGATGATTAATTAGAGCTGTTTTTATTATGAAACATTACTATCCCTTTAACATGGTTTTGGCCACAAACATGTAACTAAACCTCACTATTTCTCACCTACAGTAAGTCACTGGTTATTTATTGTTAAAACTCAGGACTTGGAAGTTGTCTTAACCTATAATTATTCTATTTACATGGGATATTTTTTACTTAGAGAACAGTCATAATGCTGTCAACAAGCCAGTCATTTGTGCAGCCAGACTATCAGAAGTGGTCACAGGAAGTTCTTAGAACCTTGGTTGTTTGGCTTCTCACTTCCTGTTTGACTTATGTCTTTAACTATTGTGGTTTCTTCACAGCAGCTTTCTTCTCTCTTGGGTCACAGGTTATATTTTTCTAGTATGCAAAACAGAAACTTAATTTGCCTTTTGTTATTTCCCTTTTTCGCTGGAAAGCACAGGCATTCACAGTAATATATAATCAGTGCTTTCCTGTTTTTCACACATTTCTCGATTATGTCTAATGCAGTATATTTATTAGTATATGTTAAAGTGACAGTCAACCTTTCTGGATTTTACATATTCTGTAAAAATGTTGTTACTTTTTATTATGTTTTACCTTCTCCTATGTTTTTAAACTTTTATGTCCTTGGATAGCTTTTTCAACTGAACTTTCTAGAAATATAGAGAAAGAGTGCTACATGCAGGCAAATCTTCAAATACAGGCAAACCACATGATAATGAAATCAAAGAACTAACCTCTACCTTCAAGGCACTCTTGTCTGCTTCAGTCCTCCATCACTGCTACATATAGGAAATCCAAACAATGGTTGAGGAAGAACTTGCAGCTTGTAGCATCATGAATTACCTTTCAAAGTTTGAGAAATGTATAAAAAACTTTCTTTATAGGAAAATAATAAAATGCATCTCGGCATGGGTAGAGCGGGACAAAAACATAAAGAGGAAAGTTACATGAAAAGCATCTTATGCGTTTTGCGCTATATAGCACTTAAAGGGATAGTAATACTTAAAATGTAAAAAAATATATGTTGTAGGGTTTATCCCCCTGAGTAAAACAAGAGTACTCCCACTGCTGAAAGGTGTTTCATTCAAAAGCTATTAATTTTCAAAGTTGAATTTTTTAGGTGCAATATCACAGTGGCCTGAAATTGCACAATGGCGCTGTTGCTACACGATCCTATGGACAGCTCTGGTCCCGGGACCATAAATCTCCATAGGATGGTGTAGCAACAGCGCCACTGTACAATTTCAGGCCACTGTGATATTGAACCTAAAAAATTCAACTTTGAAAATGTATAACTTTTGAATGAAACACCTTTCAGCAGTGGGATTACTCTTGTTTTATTCAGGGGGATAAACCCTACAACATATATTTTTTTACATTTTAAGTATTACTATCCCTTTAATCATAGACCTACACAAACAATTGGAAGTGTCCAGTTTAACCCTTTGAGTGCCAGAGGGGTATGGAACGCATTGCCTTGCAATGATTTCCGTACCCCTCTGGCACTCAAAGGGTTAAAACACATCAAATGTCTTGTGTGATTCTAGCCAATCACAAGATATCTGATGTTTTAAAATGGACACTTCCAATTGTGCTCTGAGTGTGTGTCACTGGAGACTTGTAAATAAACACTCAGACAGGTACATAAAATCAATTTCCACTTTATTAAGAATAATCACAAGCAAAAAAATAAGACACTTCCCCAACCTTCCTGGGGTCAGGCGTAGGGACAGTGTACAGTCCACTACCAGGAGCTGACACTGAACCTTATCCAGACAGAGGCACCAACAAGGTGCGAATCAGAGCGAGAGCAGAACCACTGAGGTAGAGGAAAGTGGTTAGCGTGCTCTAATAACACAACCGCAATACCCTAGAACGTTAGGGTTACAGAATACCATGCAACAACGCTAGAGGCACAACAACCCCGGAGGACTTAGGCGCTGCTACACTACTGACAGGACTTACCCGACCAAGGACTGAGAATGAGAGCCTGCAAGAGGCTGACAGGTCTCAGGGAGCGAAAGAGACTATATAGCCAGAGGTCAGACGGGTAGGCAGATAAGCCAAAGTACTTAGCATTGAGCAGGAAGTCAGACAACCACAGCACTTAGCATGGAGTGGGCAGTCAGGCAAGCCAGAGGTCATACATGGAGCAGGTAATCGGACAAGTCAAAGGTCATGCACGGAGTGGGTAATCAGACAAGCCAAGATCAGCATGGAGTGGTTAGTCAGCCAGGCCAACGGTCATACACTGAGCGGGTAGTCAGACAAGGCCAAGGTTAGTACGGAGTAGACAATAGCTAGAAAAAAGTTTCAGGCACAAGTCGGTAGTCAGAAAGAGCCAGGATCATACACAAATCAGATTCAGCAGCCAGGAACGGATCACAACGGAAGACTCAGGAAGCACTCAGGTACACCATGAAAGGGCACTGAGGCAAGGATAGAATGCAGCTTATAAGGCCTCTCTAGGAGGCGGAGTCATACAGGTCAATTAAGGTGGATAACTATAAAATAGCGAGTGCTCAGAAAGATGTGCAAGTGACCAGGAAGTAGTCACCCACCATGCTGTCTCCAGGCAAACATAGAAAGAGAACAGACCAGTAAGAGCTCCAGAATCACGGGCACCGTGATAGTGTGTCATGATTCCCCGGGTTGTGCTGCTTTCCCTCACCAGGTATTCTGGTTATCTTGCCAATTCTGCTATCTCTGCCTCATCTAGTTCACGCCTTTGTTTAGGGCCTATATCAAGCACTGAAATTATTGTGTCAGTGCGCGATCAAAGTGTTCAGTATATGCAATCTTTGAGTATTGTTCCTTGTGTATCCAGTGTATTGTCCCGGCTTTCCTCGACTTCATCTCCTGTCTCCCGATTTCGCTTTGACTCCTGTGTTGGTTTTGACCATGGCCTGTTTTACGACTCTTCTTCTGCCTGCTGATTTTGTACCGTGCTGCTTGATTGGTTTTGACACTGGCTTGTTCGACTATCCCTTTGTCTCATCCTAGGCACCGTTTTTGCCCTCCTGTTGCTGACTCATATTGTCGACCACCCGCCTTTTGTCCTCGAAAGGTCCTCGGTGACCAGTGTGTCATGTCCAAAGATGTTGACTACCCCGTTGGGTTTGTCTTGTTCGACTTCTTTACATTCGACCCCCGGTTGCACGGTAAACCTTACTACCCCCAGTTGCACGGTAAAATATAAGACACCCCAGTAGTACGGTAAACTTGTGACCCACAGTGCTGCTTACCCAGTGTTCAACAGAGAGGTAGGTTTATAATGTTGATTCCTGACCCAGTGAGTAGTTGTCTGTGTTCTAGGTGGCTGTCGTGTCATCAGGCTTCGTGGCCTGCTACACTACCTGGCCTCGGCCGCAGCAAGGCCTCCTGGAAGGAGCCACTGACCGCTAGCAGCTCTCTCAAGCCTTCGAACTCCAGCTTCTGGCTCATCGGGGCCTACTTAGTAAGTATCACTATATTGTCTCCTGTCGGTATATACATTATACGTATTAAACTAGCAGCTTGCTACCTCTTGTGGGATTTTCCCTCCACAAGGTTCTCAGGCAGCTTACATTGGGTGCTTCGGTCAGAGTCATACTGAGTGCTCCTGCAACCACTGTTTGGATTTGCCACATAACTTTCTGTCATGTATTGTGAAAGCAGAGATAATTCATTGTTCCAATATCAAAGTCATTCACTCCTCTATATAAATTCGCAGGCAACATATAGGTATGCCCCTGAGGAAGCAGAAAGCAATCTGCAAAACGTTCGGGCCAGTCTGTGTGTTTAGCAGACAACGGGACTTTCTCCACGCCCCCTGTGGTTGTTCTCCGCTCCACCCTTTCCCTGAGCATCCCGCGGCTTCGTGATCGATTGAGTCGCTGCCGAGTCCTAAAAGAACTTCGTGCACGAGGCACTGAGCTGTTTACAGTGTTAACATCCACAATTATTGCAGCCACATTGTTTCCAAACAGGGGAGGGCTGGCCTGTGGGGCAAGGGGGCAATTGCCCCCCAGGCTGGTCATGAATATGGCCAGTGGGCCACTGCCTCATTCAATTTCCCATTTGCTGCTGTAAATGGAGTAAACAGAATTTAAGGAGCTACACTAGTATTGTAGCTCAATTTCAATTGTAAGCTCTGTGATATCACTAGTCTAGCTCCGTTTCAATTGTAAGCTCTGTGGTATGACTAGTGTACCTCCATTTCAATTGTCATCTCTGCGATATCAGTAGTGCACTACCATTTCAGTTATAAGCTCTGAGGTATCACTTGACTTAATTCATAAAATTAATGCCAGTTATAACATTAACAAAAGGGGGTGGGCTTGGATATTGGGCTGGAGCGGTAATTTAAATAGGCCACTTAATTGTACTTGCCCCCCAGGCCAAAAGTTGCCAGCCCTCCCCTGTTTCCAAAACATGGGAAGGATTGTATCATTACATCCAGCTTGCTGCTATCTGTACGTGCCCTCTACATCACCTCAAAGATCAAGGTTCATAGGACCAAGGACCAGGTGACACGGACAGGAGCATAGGAGTACGCAGAACGCCGGCTAACGGGAGAAAGATCCTTTGAAGCGCTTAAAGCCCAAGAAGGGCAAATGTGAGTTTAATACCTTTCATTTTTATTCATTGATTTTTACAATAAACTTCTACACTTAGATTAGGTGTTCTTCTCCTCTCTTTTGTTATTTTGCTCTGTTATTGAGTTGCTACAGGTACAATTGTTTCTCACAAGTGGACAAGGCCACTATCACAATTCTCATCTGCTGCATATACTACAGAGAAGCTGACATCTCCCATTCACTATCATCATCATCTTCATCACCATTTTTTCATCTTCATCTTCATCATCATTTTATTTCATCTCCACTTTATCATCATTTTTATACTTTTATGGGATAAAGACTTTTTATTCATCTATTTTCCTATATAGATTTGCTTTGTCTACACCTGTTTGCAGTATATCGATTGTTGTAATTTTACATTTATATTTATATTTATTGTATATTTACCTCAGCAGCTTACACTGCTATAGTCTGTCATATTTTATTGAATCGCAGGAGCGCTTTGTATTTTCACAATCTTTTTTTCTCAACATATAGGTTGAGTCTTTGTTATGAATTTTACCACGAGTATACACTTGTAAGATAAACGCACAGTGACTAAAGCATACCCCATATAATGGAAGAATAAGAAACATCTCACCTCTTAGCACAACTGATTCTACACTAGGTACTAGTGTTGAGCGAGCACCCCGATGCTCGGGTGCTCGGGTTCTCTGACCGAGCACCCCCTGAGGCTCGAGTGCTCGGCCGAGCACCCGAGCCCCATTCAAATGAATGGGGCGACACGAGCATTACACCAGGCACCCCCTGCTCTGATGAGGGGAGGGTGCCTGGTCAATGCCCCCCTTCATCTCCGCTATGCCCCCTTCATCTCTGAATGCCCCCTTCATCTCCGCTATGCCCCCTTCATCTCTGAATGCCCCCTTCATCTCCGCAATGTCCCCCTTCATCTCCGCTATGCCCCTCTTCCACAATGTCCCCCTTCATCTCCGCTATGCCCCTCTTCCACAATGTCCCCCTTCATCTCCGCTATGCCCCTCTTCCACAATGTCCCCCTTCATCTCCGCAATGTCCCCCTTCATCTCCGCAATGCCCCCGTACCTCCAGTCCCTGGTGGTCCAGCGGAGCGTCTTCAGATCTGTGCCTCTTCCGGCACAGATCCCCGCCACCCGAACATGGCGGGCGAGCACATGGCGGTACTCGACGAGTACCGCCATGTGCCGAGCAGAGCGATGCTCGAGCCGATCCGAGCATCGGCCGAGCACACTCGCTCAACACTACTAGGTACCTCTTATTCGGTCTAGTAATATGGATTGGAACACCCCCGGTTCCTCATAAAGTTGTGAGTTTTCCCAATAGATTATTCCTGGCTGGAGAGCTTTCATTGTAAGGAAAACGATACAGGGGTGCAGGTCTGCTCAGGAATACAGTGATGGGTAATATGAGGATTTTCAGCCGCTGCAGGCAACAAATACAAACGGCAACACAGCTCCATCCATTAATAAAAAAAAATCTTCAATTTTTATTCAAACATGGGTTAAAACTTGTCTCAAGATATACAAAGAGAAACAGGTGGATACCTATGTGTCTTTGTATGTCACCTTGTATATCTTGAGACAAGTTTTAACCCATGTTTGAATAAAAATTGAACATTTTTTTTACTCTTGGACGTGTTGCCGTTTGTTTTTGTTGCCTCCCGTTGCTGTACATATCATAGGGGGACTCTCCCCTTAAAGGGATAGTAATGTTTCATAATAAAAGCAGCTTCAATTAATCTTCATAGTATTTGGGCCTTGGAGAGTGTTATTTCAGTACTGTCAGAGTTGTAGTTCAAGAGTAATTGAATGATAAAGTATCCCCATCCCGCCCCTTTTACTGATATAACACTGCTAAGCTCAGAGCAGGAGGGTGGTGTCTAGATAGCTCGCAGAGTGGGACAATCATCTATTAACATAAGGGAAGAACCTGAAAAACCTGTCATTGAGGGCAGAACTTTAATTGTTCTCACAGTAAGAAGATTGTCCATTGCTGTGAGTTGTCTGGTCTGTGGACCAGATTCCACATCTGAGGGGAGGTGTCTTACACTAGGTAAAAGGGGAGGGAGGAGATACTTTATCATTCAATTAATCTTGTACTACAACTCTGACAGTATTGATATAACACTCTCCATGGCCCAAATACTACGATGATTAATTGGAGCTGCTGTTTTTGTGAATCGTTACTATCCCTTTAACATACTCCTGGCCGGGTCAAGACACCACTTAACACATATCTATTTATGACGTTCCTTTGTCAGCACTAGTTAGTGAAGTCTCCATGAAACTTTTTGCAAGCATTGGATATTTTGGAACCTTTTTGATTTATTTTGTACCCCACATTTAATTGAACGTACCTGAGCGGTTTCTGCTGTATATACTATACTTTTCAGCTGCTGCCAGACTACAACTCCCTGTTGACTGGGGGGGAATGATGGGGGTTGTGTAGACCGGCAGCAGCTGAAAGGTCTCATGTTGCCCATCAGTGGTCTAATGTGCCCTGAATTTACTACATTTCAGTACAGTTATGAAAATCCGGAAAACTAATCTGGCTGTTCATAATCAGAAGACAATGGGTCTTACTGATTTAAATTGGTATTTTAACTCCTTAAATGCCACACAGGTCCCCCACGCATTGCTTTGCAATGTGTACAGTTCTTTAATTCATTGTTCATAAGGACTAATATGTGTGTTTCAGAACAATGAATTTTGATGCAAGCATAATATTTATATTGCTAAAATTAACCCTTTAAGGACCAGATGGGTATGCAATCATCCTAAAAGGGTTAATTAGATTGCAAGCACTTTGGAGATGGGTTCAGTTTCCAAAGTAGATTTCACATGGCTTCAAATATTCTTCATTAAAAATGCAATATTTCTGTTTGTGGTCAGGGCTTATGGAGGAAGTTGTAATGTAGTAGCAGGGCTCAAAATTTCCACTTGCCACTAGACAATGGCGAGTGAAAATTTAGCTCTGGCGAGTAGAAATTCAGCCCTGGTGGGTATGTTATGGCTTGTAGTGGCGAGTAGAAATTCAGCCCTGGTGGGTATGTTACGGCTTGCAGTGGTGAGTAGAAATTCAGCCTTGGTGGGTATGTTATGCCTTGCAGTGGTGAGTAGAAATTCAGCCCTGGTGGGTATGTTATGGCGTGCAGTGGCGAGTAGAAATTCAGCCCTGGTGGGTATGTTATGGCGTGCAGTGGCGAGTAGAAATTCAGCCCTGGTGGGTATGTTATGGCTTGCAGTGGTGAATAGAAATTCAGCCCTGGTGGGTATGTTATGGCTTACAGTGGTGAATAGAAATTCAGCCCTGGTGGGTATGTTATGGCGTGCAGTGGCGAGTAGAAATTCAGCCCTGGTGGGTATGTTATGGCGTGCAGTGGCGAGTAGAAATTCAGCCCTGGTGGGTATGTTATGGCTTGCAGTGGTGAATAGAAATTCAGCCCTGGTGGGTATGTTATGGCGTGCAGTGGCGAGTAGAAATTCAGCCCTGGTGGGTATGTTATGGCGTGCAGTGGCGAGTAGAAATGCAGCCCTGGTGGGTATGTTATGGCGTGCAGTGGCGAGTAGAAATGCAGCCCTGGTCGGTATGTTATGGCTTGCAGTGGCGAGTAGAAATGCAGCCCTGGTCGGTATGTTATGGCTTGCAGTGGCGAGTAGAAATTCAGCCCTGGTGGGTATGTTATGGCTTGCAGTGGCGAGTAGAAATTCAGCCCTGGTGGGTATGTTATGGCTTGCAGTGACGAGTAGAAATTCAGCCCTGGTGGGTATGTTATGGCTTGCAGTGGTGAGTAGAAATTCAGCCCTGGTGGGTATGTTATGGCTTGCAGTGGTGAGTAGAAATTCAGCCCTGGTGGGTATGTTATGGCTTGCAGTGGTGAGTAGAAATTCAGCCCTGGTGGGTATGTTATGGCTTGCAGTGGTGAATAGAAATTCAGCCCTGGTGGGTATGTTATGGCTTGCAGTGGCGAGTAGAAATTCAGTCCTGGTGGGTATGTTATGGCTTTCAGTGGCGAGTAGAAATTCAGCCCTGGTTGGTATGTTATGGCTTGCAGTGGCGAGTAGAAATTCAGCCCTGGAGGGTATGTTATGGCTTGCAGTGGCGAGTAGAAATTCAGCCCTGGTGGGTATGTTATGGCTTGCAGTGGTGAGTAGAAATTCAGCCCTGGTGGGTATGTTATGGCTTGCAGTGGTGAGTAGAAATTCAGCTCTGGTGGGTATGTTATGGCTTGCAGTGGTGAGTAGAAATTCAGCCCTGGTGAGTATGTTATGGCTTGCAGTGGCGAGTAGAAATTCAGCCCTGGTGGGTATGTTATTGCTTGCAGTGGTGAGTAGAAATTCAGCCCTGGTGGGTATGTTATGGCTTGCAGTGGCGAGTAGAAATTCAGCCCTGGTGGGTATGTTATGGCTTGCAGTGGCGAGTAGAAATTCAGCCCTTGTGGGTATGTTATGGCTTGCAGTGGTGAGTAGAAATTCAGCCCTGGTGGTTATGTTATGGCTTGCAGTGGCGAGTAACTTTTCAGATGTGGCTTGTAGCAATGGACGCCACATTTTAAGCCCTGGTAGTAGTAATGGCATAACAGAAAAGGCATGATGCATTGTGGGTGCACCCTGGCCATGGAGGTCCTAGGTGTGAACCATGATATAGGCCTGGTGGGCTCACTCTTAAAATAAAGTTAAAAAAGTCGGGGGGAGACTGTGAAGTCTTGCAGGATGGGGAGGATCTGACTGAGAATGAATGAATTAATATGTTTATTCATATAGCACCACAAGTGTACGCAGCTCTTTACAATTTAAGCATTTAGACAAGACAGGGTTACAGATGCTTTGCAAAGTGAAACACTAGAAGTGAGGTCCCTGCCTGAAAGCTTACAATCTAAAGTGGTAATGGAAGACATACAGAGTATATAAGGGTCAAGTGCTGAATACAGTGCTAGAGTTCTAGTTAGGATAGGAGACACATATATAATGTAAGTACATTATAAAAGCCTTAGTTGTACAAAGACAGTGCAGTCTAGCTTGTAGAAGTTTTGTTAAGGAGGTGTAGATTTAAGCTTGACTTGAAGACTGTAATAGAGGTGCAGTGGTGCAGGGTTGGAGGTAGAACATTCCATAGATAAGGAGCAATAAGAGAGAAAGTTTTGATACGTGAGAGGGTTGTAGACATAAAAGCAGCTGAGAGAAGACTCTCATTGACTGATCTTAAGTGGTGGGATGGGGTACAGAGGGAAATGTAAGAATGGGTAGAGGAGAGAAGGGTCTTGAATGAAAAAGGCAATATTTTGTAGTTCGATTGGCAGCCATTGGAGAGATTAGAGGAGGAGGGGGCAGGGACAGTACTAGGTGACGATAAGGTAATTCGTGCTGCAGCATTCATTATGGATTGAAGTGGATGGAGTTGGGAGGCAGGAAGGCCAGAGAGAAGAAGGTTACAGTAGTCCATGGAGGAACATAGGAAGGGACGGACTTTTGCCATGTTACACAAGAGAAAGTGGCAAATGGCATTAATGTGAGGAGAAAATGAGAAAGCAGCATCAATTTATCACCCCTAAGCATAGTGCTTCTGATACTGTATTTATGATAGTGCCAATTTACAGTCACCTTGAAGGTCTATAATGAGCCAGGTCTAGGTGGAATGAGAGTTAGTGGTTAGTCAATTCCTCACCTGTGACTATTGAAAAAGAGTCCAGAGTGTAAGGAGTGGAACAAGGGAGGATAGGTGGGTATTTACAAGGAGGGATAATTTCCCGGGTTGAGTCTAACTTGGCTTTGAAGAAGTCAGAAAAATATTGTTGCTGTATAGCATCTGACAGGGAGGGAGAGGGAGTCAAAGTTAGAAACAAGGTGGCAGGGGTTGGATTTATGAGTGTTAATGAGTTGTGAAAAGAATTGTTTTTTAGCCAGGGACAGAGCAGAGTTAAAGCAAGAAAGGAGGAATCTATAATGGAGAAAGTCTGACAGAGAGCCCTAATTTCTCCATAGTCATTCAACTGAAGTGGTACAGGACTGGAGGAAGCTGTTGTTCTTATTAAGCCACGGGAGTGGATTTGTTTTATGGGTGCATTGGAGAGAGAGAGGTGCATGCATGCTCAAAGAAGACAGGACTAAGTTGTAGGATTTGACAAGGCTGTTCATGTCAGGATTAGTGAGCATGGATGTCCAGTAGCCAGGGAGGACTGGAGAGAGGTGAGGTTTGAGGTTACATGTGAAGCAAGGAGAGGAAGTGGGAATTGTGGAAGATGTTTAAGCAGTGCTGAATATTAGAAGATTGTGGTCAGATAGCAGAATTGGGGATAAATAAGTGCACAGCCTTTAGTGAACATGCCATGGCCATTCTTGTGAGTACTAGCATCTGTCTAAAAGCAGATATTAAAGAAAGAAAGCAGGATGCCCAGGAGACCAAGGGATTGTCCACGTGGCAAATGAAGTCCCCCAGAAGAAGGGAAGTTGTGTCTGATGGGAAAAGGAAAGCCATGATTCAAAGTCAGAGAGGAAACTGAAGGTGTATAGGTGTTGGTAGGTGGGAGATAGATGGCCGCAATCTGTAAAGAGATATGAGCAAAAATACAGATAGCTTGTGAATCAAAAGAGGAGAAGCAGAGTGAGGTGGGGTAGAAAGTAGATTATAATGGCAGAGTTTAGAGTGTAGCAGTTCCACACCTCCTCCATGTCCAGTTGGGAAAGACTGAGATACCACCATAGGAAATTGCTGCCTCTAAAGCAGATTCGGATTGAGACAGCCAGGTTTCAGTTAGACTTAAAAAATTTTTAGTTAGAAGGAAAAAAAGAGATCATGGACAGCATTATATTTGTTAATAAGGGAAAAATACACTTCCTCTATTTTCATTCAGCTGCAAGAGTGTGAATCAGTAGTACAATTTAACTCTTTTATAATTTCTAATAATGGCACTAGACAAGGCTTCCCATTGCCCCAATCTTTTTTGGCCTTGTTATTGATGCACTCATCCAATCAATTCAGTTGAATTATATCATCAAAGGTGTTGATACAATTAACTATATCTACGAAGCAGGACGCTTTGCTAACAACCTTCCCTGGCTATGTCTCTTTTTATCCTCATAGAAGGATTCAAGCAATCTGGTGACCTTTCAATTTCCATTATTACGTATTCTAAAAAATGCACTCAACAATTCATGTAACAGAAGCCTATGTCCTCGTGCTGACTTAGGCCATTGTACCGGGTCTCTCCCTCCTGAAATTGGCTACAAGGAGGTAGCCTTGCCGATGAATCTCCAGAGCTGCTTCTTTGAAGCAGGAGACCCTTGATACCATTTGGTACCAAAAGGACAGGACACAGATGAAGTTCCCATCTGTAACACACTTTATTGAACAACTCTGGGTCTTTTATACAAGTTTAACAACATTGGGGCGTAACACGAGACAAAGCATACAAAGGACAGCAACATATGGTATAAACATAAAACAAAGGGGTAGACATGATTAAATTAACCAGACAAAGGGAACTGATGAGGGGCAGACATTTAGAACAAAGAACTGGGGCTAGAATATACAACTTAGAACAATGGTCAGGGGGTTGAAGCATCCTTTAGTCTGTTTGAATATTCCACTTCAACCCCTGGCCAATCCGGAGCTGAGAATCGGATGGCCAATCCTGGCCACTATCGTCATAGCCGTCTCAGCCTATTGGACCCTGTGGGTGGGCAGATGACTGACCAATCCCTGGGCCACCTACTTTCCCCCATGTTAAACCTATGGAGGGACCTTTAAACATGTCACCCAGGGCTCTGGCCAATCAGGAGGTCGCCTGTTTCTCCATTAACACAATGTTCGACAGCATGTCTAGGTTTAGAGTACCGAGGCAGGGAGACACCCGCTGGTTGTCTGATGTATTGCAGTTCGACGACAATCCACCGGGCTAAAAGTCCAGTCTCTTAAAACTTGTGGCCATTCTAAGAGGCGCCTACTTTTCCCAGGCAAAGTCAATGACGTCCCTTTAACTCGGATTGGCCAGTCCAGAACTGGCTGACGTTCTAAAGCAAGGCAGCTCTGTCAGTCCTCTCCTGCCTAGGGGAATTTCAGTCCTTTTTAACAGAGCATGTTTGGTCCCACACAGTTCACTTAAATCTTTATAAAAAGTTCCAAGTAACAGCCTACAGCCCATTACAACCCCCCTTTCCAAGCCTCCAAATCCTCCGATACGTGCCAAGAGGAGGGCTTGGAGAAAACGATCAGTAAATCCAAGGGGTTTAAGTAGCCTCCTGCCAAGACAACCCATTTGCGTTACGGTTGTATCTTCTGGACCGGTACTGGACAGAAAAAGTGTAGGGCTGCAGGGCCAAGCTCCAGCACAGGATACGTCCATTATCTCCAGATGTTTTGTTCAGCCATACCAGCAGGTTATGGTCCGTTAACACCATAAACTCCCATCCATAGAAGTAGGGCTGAAATCTTTTGATGGCCCACACCAGTGCCAAACATTCTTTCTCTATGGTAGCATAACCCACGTCTCGGTCGAGTAGCTTGCAGCTTTGAAATGCGATGGGGTGTTCGGTGCCCGACATTTGAGGCATCTGTGTGTACCAAAAAGGATTGGTTAAAATTGGGAGCAGCAAGAACGGGGGTCTGTCCTAGGGCGGCCTTCAAGGCCTCAAAGGCTTGGGTACAGTCCGGGGTCCAGTTCACTAGCCGGGGCAGAGCTTTCTTAGTGAGATCAGTTAGGGGCTTTGCCAGATCACTGTACCGGGGAACGAATTGTCAGTAATAGCCTGTTGTTCCCAGGAAAGCGAAACCTGTTTCTTGGTCTGGGGCTGAGGCCAGTACACAAATTTCTAAGCCCCATTAGCAAGTGATCCACCAGCCTCTGAAAGGCAGAAGCGAGTGGTCCCATCTTTTTTGGGGACCAGGACTACCGGGGAGGCCCAAGGACTGTCTGATTCCTCAATAACTCGTAAGTCCTGCATTTCCCTGATCTTTCTGGATCATTTCCACTGTTTTGCTGACACAATGGATCGGTCTTCGAGCCCCTCCTGCTTGAGATGTAGGTGGACCCCACTGGGAGGGACCGGCCTGAGGTCCTGGTGCAGCCTTATTCTGCGGGCAATTGGGCCTCATGTGGCCATACTGATGGCACTGGATGCACTTAGAACCTGGGTTGGATCAGGCATCCCGTTGTGGCACCGGGATTACTGTCCGGAAGGCAGAATCTGTGGTTCCGGCAGAGCATGTGCTACTTGATCCCAAAAAGAGTGGTTGCTCGAGGGCCTCGCCACTGTGATCCCTCAAATTTGTCAGCCAATTCGGCGGCCGCTACAACAGTGCAGGGCCTCTGATCATGGACCCAGTCCCGCACTTCTGTGGTAACCTGATGGAAGAACTGCTCCAGGAGTATATGTTGGCAACAGTCCTCCAAAGTTCTGGCCCCACGTCCCTGCAGCCAGTTTCAGCAGGCCCATTCCATCTTGTATGCCCACTCCGTGTGAGTTTCCTTAGGTTGCCAGCACCCTTTTGTGAATTGTCTCCGGTAGGTATCAGGGGTTATGGCATATCTCTGAAGCAACCTTCGTTTCACCACTGGATAATCGGTAATCCAGATGTCCGGGATGGCGCGGTATGCGTCCGCGGCTCTCCCCGTGAGCTTGCCAGCTAGGGTAGTGACCCAATCTTGGAGATCCACCTGAACGACCTGGCATTGCCATTCAAAGTCCCTCAAAAATCCATCAATGTCCCCTCATGTATCATCAAAGGTTTTAAAAAGCTGATGTGAGAGCCGGCAGTGGTGTTCCATAGAGTCCATCCGGGAGTCACTGGTGTGGCTAGGGGGACCAGGGCAGCCTTGGGACAGCTCCTCCAGGTACTCCTTCTCCACGGCAAGGATTGTCCATATCCTGAAGTCCGGCGATGGGTCCAGGCCAGCCACCGCCAATCGGATGGCTGCCTGCTGGTTCACTATGTCTGAGGAGGATGCAGATGATGGTGGAGCCGCCGGGGCGACTGAGGTGTTGAAACGGGTGCTTTAGGATTCCTCTGGAGGCAAATCTGTAACTCTGGCTCGTTCCACAATCTCCTCATCCATGGCTTGAGGGAGATTCACTAGTTCTGACTTCTTTAGTCCCCTGGTGTCCCATCCACATTCCTCGGCCATGATCTGGAGTTCAACGACCGACCACTGCCTGTAGACACCGGCAGGTGGTGGTTTGGATCCCTCAGTGGAATGAGAGAGAATCCCATCCCACAGCCTGCCACCTGTGTAACAGAAGCCTAAATCCTTGGGCTGACTTAGGACGGTATACCGGGTCTCTCCCTCCTGAGGTTGGCTACAAGGAGTTGGATGGAAATAGAGGAAGTATATTTTTCTGCTCTCTGGATTGCTCGTTCACTTATTAACAAATATAATGCTGTCCATGATCTCTTTTTTTCCATCTAATTAAACATTTTTTAACTCTGACTGAAACCTGGCTGTCTCAATCTGAACCTGCTTTCGAGGCAGCAATCTCCTATGGTGGTATCTCAGTCTCTCCTAACTGGACATGGAGGAGGTGTGGGACTGCTACACTCTAAACACTGCCTTTATAATCTACTTTCTGCCCCACCTCACTCTGCTTCTCCTCTTTTGATTCACAAGCTGTCTGTATTTTTGCTCCTGTCTCTCTACAGGCTGTGGCCATCTATCTCCCACCTACCAACACCTATACACCTTATTGATTCTGCATCTTTTGAAGACGTTTTAATTCTCTACTGATTCTCATCACTCCCAGTGCTACCGCAGGTCACTGTGTATAGAGACCAATCAGTCAACTGGCAATTTTGGAAAGAGGAGGCACAGTATGATGGGAGCAATGGGAATCCGTAGAGAAATAAAACGTCCTCAAAAGATGCAGAATCAATAAGTCTGACCTGGGGTAGCACTCGGATTATCGCAGAATCAATAAGGCTGACCTGCAGTAGCACTCGGATTAGTGTAATTAGTAAGGGTTAATCTATGGGCGGGAATGGGGGTGCATAAGGAAGATAAGGGCAGGCAAAGTGAAGTGTGAGGCTACCGCCTCTATAATTATCCAGGAGGGGAGGACTGATTGCATCTATGCGACCATTCCTTACACAACATGAGAATCTCACGCTGTCATGCAGTGCGAGATTCTCATGTCGCTATTTGTATCAGAGTAACTTAGTTAATGCTTCATGAGGTTGCACGCTCTTCTGAGTGCGACCTTTTAAAAGTGAACCAGCTGTGATGACCCCATTCAACATTACTTTAATTGGGCCTTTTTTTTAATAAATAAATAACAATGCTACAGAGCTCTCCAATACATTGTGAGCACATTGTGTTAGAGTTCTAGCTCTCGCAAAGATGTAGAAGCCACAATTATAACAATGGGAATCTTCACTCCTACCCCCATGCTAAAACAATGTGAATTATTATCTGACCACTGTAGTGCGGTTGGTTTGCTCCAGAATTCTGCCTCTTTATCTTACTGGATAGAGCCCTAAGTGTATTTCCTGTACGTCAACGATGGATGAAGCTTGAGGCGGAGTTAAGTAAGCAGGGGGGTGTCACGTGGTATTTATCTGCTATTCTATATCTGTAACTCTGACACCCATGTGGAGCTGCCCTTGACTGGCCCATGTGGATCTTCCCCTTTGAGCACTACAGTGATCCAGTGGTCCAGGTGTACTACCTTCCTCCAGAGAGATAAGAGTTGCAATATCTTTCCTGTGTTCTGCATTGAGCACAATAATGTTTCAGAGAGCTGCATTTGGACTGCATGAAACATGGCAAAGGTGCCTATTTGAAATCCCAGTCCACAGCAATGAAGAGTAGTTTACCGCATTGTTAAAAACACCAGTGTCCATATATCACCATATATCACTACTATCTTTTTTTTCTGGCCTTCTGTCATGGTTTCTTTTTCATAATTGAATTTTTACAGAACTACATCTTCCATGTGATTGAAGACATTCAGCGTGTCCTTCAGTTATTTAATTATCATGTACTTGTCTAATCAGTCATCAGGAGAACAATGTATTTGATTCAATGGCATCTATTTGACTCATTTCTTTTTTTATCTCTTCCCATAATGAAAGTTTTCTTTCATCCTTTCATTTAGCTTGTAGATCAATACAGTGCAAAGGCCGGGCCAGCGTTCTGTCTGCCAATCAAGCCAGTGTCAAAAAGAAAATACAATCAGGAGCAATCACATGGTGTATAGAGAATACTGACACTTCTGAGTAATGAGCTGTTACACATCAGAAAAATGAGCACAACAGGGGATCCAAACACAAATTTGCAGCATAAAAGAAGGTGGTTAAAGGGATAGTAATGTTTCATAATAAAAGCAGCTCCAATTAATCATCATAGTATTTGGGCCATGGATAGTGTTATTTCAGTTCTGTCAGAGTTGTAGTTCAAGAGTAATTCAATGACAATGTATCCCCCTCCTGTCCCTTTTACTGATGTAACACTGTTCAGCCAGAGCAGAAGAGAGGTGCCCAGGTAGATTGCAGAGAGGGACAATCTTCAATTAAGATACGGGAAAAACCTGAAAAACTTGTAAAAGGGGGCAGGGCTTTCATTGTTCTCATAGGAAGAAGATTGTCCCCTTCTGTTATCTGTCTGGTCTATGGACTGCATTCCACATATGATGGCTTACACTAGGTAAAAGGGGAAGGAGGGAAAACTTTGCTTGTGAATCTCTCTCAAACCATAAAAGTTTGAGAGATAAGACTTATATCGTTCTTCATGTTTTTTTAATGCCTACAAAATAAAATAAAGATATTACTATCCCTTTTAAACAGTGGTGTAACTAGTTTTTTGTGGGCCCCAATGAAACTTTTTTATGGAGCCCCTAACATAAATATTGCTTTCCAAGGGTTGTAAATAGAATCTTTCGGGTGATTGGAGCTGATGGGCTTCCTTGGACGCTAGGCCCCTCTGTAGACGTGCACCTGCATGGTACCCCATGACCATCCCTGGGAACTCTCCAGTTTTGCCCCAGAGACTCTAGATTTCACAGTGAATTGCCGGGTCTCTGGGGAAGTCTCTCAATCTCCGGGTTGTTCTTCATCTGGCTGGCAGTGGCACTGTGGCCCGTGTAACGGGCTCTTCAACTAGTATGATATATAAAAGAGATTCCCTTATTCCAGGGTACTCACATGTACCAGAGGCTTGGTCTGCCTCTAGGATAAACAGCCTTAACTGGATCTGACCTCCAGTTATGTTCAACCTCCAGATTCCTCGTCAACCACTTGACTTTCCACCTCATACGTTATTAAAATCTTTATCTCCTCTAAGATGCCCCAATATTCGGTTGGCAATGTGTTCAATCCACAGAGGGGAAAAGGTGCTCTCTATATATCTGGACTAATATGGCACTCACTATCTACTGATAGGTCACCTATAGCAGTGAACTACTCAGATATAGAGCAAATAGTCAGAGGTATAGAATATACCTCCGTATGAGGTGGAAAGTCAAGTGGCTGATGAGGAATCCGGAGGTTGAACATAACTAGAGGTCAGATCCAGTTAAGGCTGTTTATCCTAGAGGCAGGCCAAGCCTCTGGTACATGTGAGTACCCTGGAATAAGGGAATATCTTTTATATATCATATACAGCTGATTTCTGAAGATTCTACACTTAGAGGAGATTGCGCTGTTTCTTTTTTTGTCTTTTATATTTGTATCAAGAGCCCTTCCGACCTCTTGGAAATCAGCTGCAAATCCAAAGGTTAGAAGATTTGAATCAGTGGGATACAGACCAACTAATGAACGTTTTGGTACTCTAGTAACTATTCCTGATTGTATTATACTGTATATCCTTTTTACCACCGCCTTTTATAGGTATTGTGGTATGCATACATAGGCTGTATTTTGCTCAACATATAGGTGAGCGCAGGGGGTACATAGGAGAGCTTTTTGTTTTTTCTTCTACTGCAGGAAATACAGTAGAGACTGGAATAAGATATAGTAGGGAATATACATTACTCAATGCTTATGCACCAAGACAAGGATTCTCTTTTTTAACACACTTCAATTACACGACAGTGGTCAGGAAGACACATTAGAGGACTCAATGACTAGTTTTATAGGCGCAAATTTTTGGCGATAACAGTAAGTCTTAACGCGTGTTAGTACCCACCTCATGTAATTAAAATGCAAATCCATCTATTTTGTCATTGCTTCCAATTTAGCACCCATTGTGCATTTTTACCGTTCAGTAGTGTGTCACAACGCAGGTAATAGAATATCTGACTGTGACTTAAATCTACCATTGGTACTTTTTTTTGTATCAGTGGCAATTGAATCAAGCCCCTGTAAAGTCAACTCTATTGCAGACTTTAGTATCACCTGCATATAAGCCCACTGAAAACAATCATAAATATAATTAAAGGGATAGTAAACCCCCCAAAAAACTGTTGGCGAATTGATAGGACTAATAAAAAAACATGTAATGTCTAGAGATGAGCGAGCATGCTCGGCCGAAGCTCGGTTCGGCTCGAGCATCGCTCTGCTCGGCACATGGCGGTACTCGTACGAGTACCGCATGTGCTCGCCCGCCATGTTCGGGTCTCCTCCCCGCACGTTTCGCGGCTGCTGCGCAGCCAATAAATGTGCGGTGAGGCTCTGACATCAGTGTAATGCCAGCAGCCATGTTGGCTGCTGGCATTACACTGATTGGCTGGCCAGAACCCATGATCGGGTGCTGTATAGCACCTGACCAGCGAGTTCGGCTCAGTCTTAGCCAGGGAGAGATGAGGATAGGAAGGGAAAGTCAGTGTAGGGAGAAGAAAAGTGTTTTTGAACTCTTTAAAGACCCAAAAGTCCTTTTTAGGACTGTTGTGTGTGGGGGCAGCAGTTATGTTTTGTTTGGGGGGGCACAAATGTAAAAAATAAACGTCACATATTCCGTTCACTGTGCCTAGCCGCAGATTAGCAGCACATTCTGTTTAGTGTGCCTAGACGCAGATTAGCGGCACATATTGTTTAGTGTGCAAAGTTTAAAAAATAAACGTCACATATTCCGTTCACTGTGCCTAGCCGCAGATTAGCAGCACATATTGTTTAGTGTGCAAAGTTTAAAAAATAAACGTCACATATTCCGTTGACTGTGCCTAGCCGCAGATTAGCAGCACATTCTGTTTAGTGTGCCTAGACGCAGATTAGCGGCACATATTGTTTAGTGTGCAAAGTTTAAAAAATATACGTCACATATTCCGTTCACTGTGCCTAGCCGCAGATTAGCAGCACATTCTGTTTAGTGTGCCTAGCCGCAGATTAGCGGCACATTCTGTTTAGTGTGCAAAGTTTAAAAAATAAACGTCACATATTCCGTTCACTGTGCCTAGCCGCAGATTAGCGGCACATTCTGTTTAGTGTGCAAAGTTTAAAAAATAAACGTCACATATTCCGTTCACTGTGCCTAGCCGCAGGTTAGCGGCACATTCTGTTTAGTGTGCAAAGTTTAAAAAATAAACGTCACATATTCCGTTCACTGTGCCTAGCCGCAGATTAGCAGCACATTCTGTTTAGTGTGCCTAGACGCAGATTAGCAGCACATATTGTTTAGTGTGCAAAGTTTAAAAAATAAACGTCACATATTCCGTTCACTGTGCCTAGCCGCAGATTAGCGGCACATTCTGTTTAGTGTGCAAAGTTTAAAAAATAAACGTCACATATTCCGTTCACTGCGCCTAGCCGCAGATTAGCGGCACATTCTGTTTAGTGTGCAAAGTTTAAAAAATAAACGTCACATATTCCGTTCACTGTGCCTAGCCGCAGATTAGCGGCACATTCTGTTTAGTGTGCAAAGTTTAAAAAATAAACGTCACATATTCCGTTCACTATGCCTAGCCGCAGATTAGCGGCACATTCTGTTTAGTGTGCAAAGTTTAAAAAATAAACGTCACATATTCCGTTCACTGTGCCTAGCCGCAGATTAGCAGCACATTCTGTTTAGTGTGCCTAGACGCAGATTAGCAGCACATATTGTTTAGTGTGCAAAGTTTAAAAAATAAACGTCACATATTCCGTTCACTGTGCCTAGCCGCAGATTAGCAGCACATTCTGTTTAGTGTGCCTAGACGCAGATTAGCAGCACATATTCCGTGTAATATGAAGAAGGCGGGTAAAAAGGGACGGGGAAGTGGACGTGATCCTGATAGTTCAGGGCGCGGGTCAGGACGCGTAGAAACTGTGCCTGGTGCCAGAGCACAAGAAAGAAAGACATCCACCATACCTAACTTCATGTCTCAGTTTACAGGGCGTCGCAGGACATCACTCTCGAGGTCAGACCACTGCGAACAGGTGGTCGGTTGGATTTCAGCTGATACTGCTTCCAGTCGGTTAAGCACCACCCTGTCTTCCACCAAGTCCACTCTCAGTAGCCAAGAGTCTGGTCAACACAATCCTCACCCTGATCATCCTTCCTCCCACCATAGAGGGTCTGGCCAAAGAAGTGATCCCACACTGGGATATAGTGAGGAGCTCGTCTCATCACCAATCCTTCATTTGAACCTCTCTCCAAGCACGCTTGCAGAGGAACATGAGATCTTGTGCCCTGATTCACAACCTCTAGAGGGTACCCAATCACAAGAAGATGACAGAGGGGAACGGCATTTAAGGTCAAAGGAAGTGGATGATGATGATGATGAGACACAGTTGCCATCAAATCAACCACTATTACTGTCTCAAGACCTTGATGAGGAGGATGATACACAGTTGTCAATGACTGAGTATGTGGTGGGATCAAGAAATGAGGAGGATGATCAGAGTGAGGAAGTGGAGGAGGACTTGGTGGACGATGAGGTGACTGACCCCACCTGGGAAGGTGGAGAGCCGAGCGATGACAGCAGTCCTGAGGGTGAGCCATCTGCAGCACCGCAACAGGCTGGAAGAGGCAGTGGTGTGGCTAAAGAAAGAAGGCGGACAGCACCAAACCGGCCCGCAAATGTTCCACGGAGCACCCCCTTGCGTAAATCTCCCTTGCCAAGGGCTAGGTGTTCCGCGGTATGGCGTTTTTTTAAGGAAAGTGCGGACGACAAAAGAATTGTAGTTTGCAACCTGTGCCACACCAGAATGAGCCGAGGCATGAACACTAGCAACCTCACCACCACCAGCATGATCCGACACATGGCATCCAAGCACCGTAATAAGTGGGAGGAACGCCCGGATCGCCAATCTGTGTCTGCAGGCCACACCACTGCCTCCTCTTCCCCTGTTTTCGGTGCCGGCCAATCGCCTGTCGAAGGCGCAGGCCCGCATACCTCCCGCCCTGCACCTGTACCATCTGAAGCACCATCAGCGACCACATCCACTTCCCTGTCCCAGCGCAGCGTCCAAATGTCGTTACCCCAGGCATTTGAGCGCAAGCGAAAATACCCAGCCACCCACCCACAGGCCATAGCACTAACCTCACACCTTTCCAAATTACTGGCCATCGAAATGCTGCCATTTAGGCTTGTGGAGACTGAGTCCTTCCGCAGCCTGAGGGCAGCAGCTGTCCCTCGGTACGCAGTCCCCAGCCGCCACTACTTTTCCCGGTGTGCCGTCCCCGCCTTACACCACCATGTGTCCCGTAACATCACCCGTGCCCTGACCAACGCAGTTACTGGGAAGGTCCACTTAACGACTGACACATGGACAAGTGCTTGTGGCCAGGGATGCTACATTTCCCTGACGACACACTGGGTGAATGTCGTGGAGGTTGGGAGCGACTCGGACCCTGGGATGGCACAGGTGCTACCTCCTCCTCCTCCGTTTCCACCTCCGAATTCTCTGCGCGCAGCGCCACTCACCCATCAGCTGGTAGCTGGAAGCAGTGTAGCACTGCAGTGGGGAAGCGTCAACAGGCCGTGCTGAAGCTGATCTGCCTTGGGGACAAACAGCACACGGCCTCAGAGCTGTTGCAGGGGATTAGTTACCAGACCGAGCAGTGGCTCTCGCCACTCAACCTGCAACCAGGCATGGTTGTGTGTGATAATGGGCGTAACTTGGTGGCGGCTTTGGAGCTCGGCAAGCTCACACACGTACCATGCCATGCGCATGTATTTAATTTAGTGGTTCAGCGATTTCTAAAAACCTACCCCAATTTGCATGATCTCTTGACCAAGGTGCGCCGCGTGTGTGCACATTTCCGTAAGTCATCAACAGCTTCAGCCGGCCTGTTGAAGCTGCAGCAGCGCTTACAATGGCCAGCTCACCGGCTGCTGTGTGACGTGAGCACGCGCTGGAACTCCACCTTCCACATGTTGGCCCGGCTTTGTGAGCAGCAGAGGGCAGTAGTGGAGTACCAGCTGTTACACGGTCGTCGCCTCTCCGTTCAACTTCCTCTAATCAGAAGTGAGGAGTGGGAATGGATTTCAGACCTCTGTGAGGTTTTACGCAATTTTGAGGAATCGACACAGATGGTGAGCGGCGATAACGCTATTATCAGTGTAACCATCCCACTTCTGTGTCTACTGAAACGCTCGCTGCTCACAATTAAAACCGACGCTTTGCATGTGGAAGAGGTGGAAATGGGGGAGGAAGAGCTTACACAAGGTGATAGCCAGAGCACCCTCACTTCGTCTTCTCAGCGACAATTGGAGGAGGCGGAGGAGGAGGAGGAGGAAGACACGGTTGCCTCCGCTACAGAGGGTAGCCATGGAACTTTAGTTCCATCTCTTCAGCGTGGGTGGGCAGAAGAGGAGGAAGAGGATGAGGAGATTGAGAGTCATCCTCCTGGTGAGGACAGCGAAATCTTGCCTGTTGGTACTCTGGCACACATGGCTGACTTTATGTTAGGCTGCCTTTCCCGTGACCCACGCGTTATACGCATTTTAGACAACACGGATTACTGGGTGTTCACCCTTCTGGACCCCCGCTACAAAGAGAATTTCTCATCTCTCATTCCTCCGGTGGAGAGGACAAGCAAAATGGTGCAATACCAGAAGGTTCTTGTCGAAAAATTGCTCCAAAATTTTCCATCTGACAACGCTGGCGGCAGAGTACGTGCTACCTTGGCCAACCGAGAAGGGGAGAAAAGGGGAGCACACAGCAGTTCCGACAAAGGCAGGGCAACACTCTCCAAGGCGTGGGACACCTTCATGACACCCCGCCAGCACCCTCACCCTGATGCGCAGCCTAGTGTCACAAGGAGGGAAAAGTTTTGGAAGATGGTGAAGGAGTACGTAGCAGACTGTGTCAGCGTCCTCAATGATCCCTCTGTGCCTTACAACTACTGGGTGTCCAAGCTGGACACGTGGTATGAACTGGCACTCTACGCCTTGGAGGTGCTGGCCTGCCCTGCCGCCAGCGTTCTGTCTGAGCGGGTATTTAGTGCTGCTGGTGGCATCATAACAGATAAGCGTATCCCCCTTTCCACCGAAAATGCTGATAGGTTGACACTTATAAAAATGAACAAGGCCTGGATTTCCCCTGACTTCTCCACTCCACTGGAGGAAAGCCCCGGGGGAACATAAAGTCACTTTAGATATGTTATTTACAATGATGGGAATACTCTGTATTCCCATTCACCCCTTCCACCCAAAAAACGGGTATATGGTTGACTCTTAATCTTCTCATCGTCCTCCTCCTCTTCCATATGCCCTCTGATACAATTTTTATATAGGGCCAGCTCACCAGCGGGCCCTGTGATACAATTTTTATATAGGACCAGCTCACCAGCGGGCCCTGTGATACAATTTTTATATAGAGCCAGCTCACCAGCGGGCCCTGTGATATAATTTTTATATAGGGCCAGCTCACCAGCGGGCCCTGTTTGACAATTTTTGTATAGGTCAGCTCACCAGCGGGCCTTCTCATATAATGTTTTATTGGGTCAGCTCTCTAGCGGGCCCTCTCATATAATGTTTTATAGCGTCAGCTCACTAGCGGGCCTTCGCATATAATGTTTAGGATGGTCAGCTCCGCAGCAGACCCTCACCCATAATGTTTTAGATGGTCGGCTCAGCAGCAGACCCTCATTCCTAATGTTTTAGATGGTCAGCTTAGCGGCATGCCCTCGCCCCTAATGTTTTAGAGGGTCACCAGCAGGCCATTAATCCTAATTTTTCAAGGCTGTGTATGATGCCCTCCTTTATGTGTAATAAAGGGTGTATTGGAGTGACATTTCAGTCTAATTTTTGGCAGCCCTTTCACTTAGTGCATAGGCTTTATGAGTGTTGGACCACTACCTGAACTATTGTACCACAATGTGAATGAGGCCCTCCATTTTGTGATATACAGGTTGTATCGGAGTGCCTCAGGTCCTCCCATTGAATTAAATAGGGCTGGGGTGTTCGACAGAGCAGAAGGTAGTTCTTGGCTTCATCCACTAAGTCACTTCGTCACTTTTACTGAATGGATCAGACCCCACTGTTCCGACTATAAATTTTGGACTTAACAAGGGCAAACGGACATGTTGTAAAACCTGTGGTAGCTGCGGCCTCCGTTCCTGAATGCTGTACCTTACCCGGGCCATAACCACGTTGAACACCTGCTTTACGCTGCGCATGTTTCCCTCTTAATCATGGCCCCAGTTCCGAAAAATCGATGAAATTTTTTGCAGAATTTGCAGATGATATACAAGTAAATATACAGCAAATACTGTTTGGTAACAATTTTTCGCCTAAAATCGTTTTTATCTTCCTTTTTGTGTGTTTTACGGTCAGTCTGTAAAAATGGCTTACTACGGGTGAAACATCGTTCCCAGCAGCGACGTTGGAGTCCAAGATGCATCCAGACATCCTTCCTATGCTGTCCCTGAACCATTTCTGTGGTGTTTCCATCATTTTCTGCCCTTTTCCTATGGACCAGGCACCCTCCCCTCATCAGAGCAGGGGGTGCCTGGTGTAATGCTCGAGTCCTCCCATTGACTTCAATGGGGCTCGGGTGCTCGGCCAAGCACTCGAGCCTCCGGGGGCGCTCGGTCAGAGCACCCGAACACCCGAGCATTGGGGTGCTCGATCATCACTAGTAATGTCCTTATTCCCATCTCTCAAACCGTTATGGTTTGAGAGATGAAAGAAAATAAAGACCTCCGCTCCCTCCCCCTTCTCATGCGTCCTCTGTATACTGGACGTCATGAGATCCTGCTTCCGGGACCAGACGGCAGCTCTTTAGGAGCGCTGTCATTGATATATCTATGATTACTTCATTGGAATGGTCTACAACATGTGCTTGCAAGCCAGGCACACATAGACCATACCGATGATGTAATTATAGTTAGATATCCCGATGTCAGCACTCCTGAAGAGCCGCCTACAGTCGGTCGACCGGATTTTGCCTCTGACAGCTTTACAGCTCGTCAGGCAGAAAGGGGAGGGAACGGAGGACTTTATTTTCTTATATCTCTCAAACCATAATGGTTTGAGAGATGGGAATAAGGGCATTACATGTTTTTTTTTATTATTCCTATCAATTCACCAACAGTTTTTTGGGGGTTTACTAAACCTTTAATGAATATATTAGACAGAACAGGCCATAGCTCTGACCCTTTAAGTAGGGGTGTGCAACCCATATCTCTTAGTGATGGCGGAGAAGATCAGAACATTGAATAACCTTTCCGCACTATATGAATTCTGACTATAAGCTAGTAAATTATCTTTCCAAATACGAATATACAACAGTATTATAGAAATTCAGAAACTGGTAAATTAACCAGAGCCTCCAAAGGGATTGGATTTGTTCTGGACACTCCCAAAACTCTGGACAGTGGTCAAGGCCAGCATAACTAAGCCTCCTCAGATTTCAGCTCCCTTAGGTGATTGTTTACTAATTGGAAGTCTGATCCTTATAAAAGGAAAGGTAACCCACACACACAGCCTTGTCAGCTGAATGATTCTCACATGGCCTTATGAAATTGAATTAACTTTGAGTGCCATAGGGCTGTGCATAGCCGTCTGGCACTTAAAGGATTAAAGCAGAACTAACATGTCCTAATAATAACAGTCCCCCCTCACTAACCATACTACGACCATAAAATTATGTCGCCTGTCATGGTTAAATCATGTGTTGTACAGCTGTGTTGTGATAGCCTAAATTCCATGATGTGCCAGGACCGCCACTGGTGCTTAAAGGAGCAGTAAACTTTTTTTTATGAAAACACATATTTTATAGAGCATTTCCTGATGAATAAATCAAGGTCACTCCCAGGGGAGGGCTGGCAACTTGTGGCCTGGAGGGCAACTACAATCAAGAGGCCCAATTCTACTATCATTCCAGTCCACTGTCCCAGCCCACCCCTTTTTATTAAATTTTAAAATTGCCATTAAACCTTTGAGTGCCAGAGGGGTATCGCAATGCATGGCATACCCCTCTGGCACTCAAATGGTTAGTGTTGTGAAGTAAGGCAATACCACAAAGCTTGCAATTGAAATGGGGCTACACTGGTGCAGCTGCAGAGCTTGCAATCTAAGTAAAGCTACAACAGTATTGTCATATAACTTACAATAGAAATGGGTTATGCTACTAGTGTAGCTCCACTTGGATTGCAGCTCCATTTCAGTTGTAAGCTCTGTGGTATCACTAGTGTAGCTACATTTGCAGCAACAAGTGGGAGTGGCCCATCAGCCCAAACATATGACTGGCCCAGGGGACAATTGCCCCCCTGCCCCCCAGGCCAGCCCTCCCCTGGTCACTCCCATCGCTGTCAGATGTTTTATTCAAAATTTATAGCAGTTTAAATAACCAGGAAGTTAATTTACTGTGTTTACTTCCTGATAGTTCTAACTGACAGGAAGTGAATTTACTGTGTTACTTCCTGATAGTTCTAACTGACAGGAAGTGACAGGCAATTTCTATCACATTCTATGGAGAACTGTATGTCTCTGACTTTTCTGACTTTCCTCTCTATTAGAATCTACCAGGAAATCTAATTAGAATTTGACCACTAGAGGGCACTGCTAATGTAAAAAAACAAGGGTTTAAACTGTAATAACTCTGAAAATATAAATCTCTCGGCAGTGGGAGTACCCTTATTTTACTCAATAGGAAAATCCTTACAATATATATTTTTTCATAAAAAAAGTTTACTGCTCCTTTAAGTGCAGGACAGCCATGATGTCCTGACACATCATTGGTCCTTAAAGGGATAGTAATACTTAAAATGTAAAAAAATATGTTGTAGGGTTTATCCCCCTGAGTAAAACAAGAGTACTCCCACTGCTGAAAGATGTTTCATTCAAAAGTTATTAATTTTCAAAGTTGAATTTTTTAGGTGCAATTTCACAGTGGCCAGAAATTGTACAGTGGCGCTGTTGCTACACGATCCTATGGAAAGCTCTGGTCCCGGGACCATAAATCTCCATAGGATGGTATAGCAACAGTGCCACTGTGATATTGCACCTAAAAAATTCAGCTTTGAAAATTAATAACTTTTGAATGAAACACCTTTCAGCAGTGGGAGTACTCTTGTTTTACTCGGGGTGATAAACCCTACAACATATTTTTTTTTACATTTTAAGTATTACTATCCCTTTAAAGGGTTCATGAAAAAAGTGCACTGTATTTGTAGGAAACTTTTGCATGCAGGAGCAACAAATTGCTGAGCAAAGCTTTACGCACCTCCTCTGGCACTTAAAGTGTTAATCAGAGTCAGTAGCTTTATGATTTTTTTTAATACGATTTCATTTTTATGTGCATGAAATGTGATCTATGAATAAAAGCTTATGATGTGAACATAATTTTTAGTGTAATTATGTTTAGCTTTTTCCAATACTTTTTCCTAGTTTGCTCTGTTCTAGCCATGTGAATAATTCATTACATTGGCTGTAAATGCATGATGGATTAGATAACGTGTGATTTCTGGTATGCACAGGGAAATCAGTCTGTCTCATTTTTTTTTTTACTTTTCTTCTTGAGTTGTGTAAGTTCAAACAGTTATCACATAAATACCACCTGATTTTATGTCTCTTGCTGTAACAGACGTTAAAATAATAACAATAAACAAGCCAGATGTTTTCACACTATATCCTCTTTCATACCCTTGGCTACTAAATAACGTTTCTCACTTCCTGCTTTTAGCAGAATTACACTTTACACAAAATTGGACTTCTCATATCTAGGTAAAGTACATTGATTTGTGTTATGACTTAATTCCACTTGGGTCTCTCAGCTTGGATTTTAGCTCTCTCGTCCCAGTATAGGCCAGATGTAGATTACATCACTTTTTCCCTAGATGGTTTTCAAATCAGAGCCATTTTTGTTGAGATTTTACTGAGGTAGCATACTGCATACTAATCTAAATGCCTCATCCATATTCCTATATGTTTAATTGGCCTCTAATGTTTTGCCATTCGGATGTTCTGTTCTGGAAAGATATTGCACCCGGGGAGAAGAGCTGTCACCTGCAAATCTTGACAGTGTTAATATAGCTTTTTTTAAAAAAAAAAAAACTGGTTTTATTGTTTGTATTTCTTAACCCCTTGGATTCTAAAGACATCTCAAATGCAATGGAGGCAAGATAAGCATCCAAGAAGTTGTAAGCTGTCTTATTAGGTTACTGAAAGATGTCCATTAACTAAACAAAACAGTCTTCCTGTAGAAGTAACCGTGAGTTTAAAATTAATACAGACATGAGCAGGTATTCATGAATAGTACAGTTTAGAGCAGTACTTCTCAAAGTGGATTCCAAAATGATTGAGAAGCTCTGATCTAGAGAACCTGGTAATGAAAAGAAACAAATTGTCAGTTCTAAGCAGTTCTACCTTATTCAGAGGAGTAGTAACCTCCTTAATCAGTTCTGCCTTATTCAGAGGAATAGTAAGCTCCTCAAGAAGGTCTACCTTATTCAGAGGAGTAGTAACCAGCTTAGGCAGTCCTAGCTAATTCAGAGGAGTAGTAACCTGCTTAATCAGTTCTGCCTTATTCAGAGGAATAGTAAGCTCCTCAAGAAGGTCTACCTTATTCAGAGGAGTAGTAACCAGCTTAGGCAGTCCTAGCTAATTCAGAGGTGTAGTAACCTGCTTATTCAGTCCTGCCTTATTCAGAGTAATCGTAAGCTCCTCAAGAAGGTCTACCTTATTCAGAGGAGTAGTAACCTGCTCAAGATGTTTCTAACTCATTCAGAGAAGTAGTACCATGCTCAAGCAGTTCTACTTTTTTCAGCGGAGTAGTATCCTGCTCAAGAAGTTCTACCTTATTCAGAGGAGTAGTAACCTGCTCCTGAAGGAAGTCAATTGACTAAACAAAGCAGTCTTCATATAGAAGTAACCATGAGTTTAAAATTAATACAGACATGAGCAGGTATTCATGAATAGTACAGTTTAGAGCAGTACTTCTCAAAGTGGATTCCAAAATGATTGAGAAGCTCTGATCTAGAGAACCTGGTAATGAAAAGAAGAAACAAATTGTCAGTTCTAAGCAGTTCTACCTTATTCAGAGGAGTAGTAACCAGCTTAGGTAGTCATACCTAATTCAGAGGTGTAGTAACCTGCTTAATCAGTCCTGCCTTATTCAGAGGAACAGTAAGCTCCTCAAGAAGGTCTACCTTATTCAAAGGAGTAGTAACCTGCTCAAGATGTTTCTACCTCATTCAGAGAAGTAATAACATGCTCAAGCAGTTCTACTTTATTCAGAGGAGTAGTGTCCTGCTCAAGAAGTTCTACCTTATTCAGAAGAGTAGTATCCTGCTCCTGAAAGAAGTCCATTGACTAAACAAAGCAGTCTTCATATAGAAGTAACCATGAGTTTAAAATTAATACAGACATGAGCAGGTATTCATGAATAGTACAGTTTAGAGCAGTACTTCTCAAAGTGGATTCCAAAATGACTGAGAAACTCAGATCTAGAGAACCTGGTAATGTAAAGAAGAAACAAACTGTCAGTTCTAAGCAGTTCTACCTTATTCAGAGGAGTAGTAACCAGCTTAGGCAGTCCTAGCTAATTCAGAGGTGTAGTAACCTGCTTAATCAGTCCTACCTTATTCAGAGGAATAGTAAGGTCCTCAAGAAGGTCTACCTTATTCAGAGGAGTAGTAACCTGCTCAAGATGTTTCTAACTCATTCAGAGAAGTAGTAACATGCTCAAGCAGTTCTACTTTATTCAGAGGAGTAGAGTCCTGCTCAAGAAGTTCTACCTTATTCACAAGAGTAGTATCCTACTCAGTAAGTTCAACCTGTTTTCAAATGAGTAGTAGCTCATACAATTCTGTTTTTAGAGGAGCAGTAACAAACTTAAGGAGTCCTGTCTTATTATTAAAAGTGTTAACGTGCTTGAGCAGTTTTAACTTATTCAGAGACATAGTAATCTGCAATCAAGTCTACCGTATTCAGAGGGAGTAGTAGCCTACTCAAGCAGTTCTGTGTAATTCAGAGGAGTATTAACATGTTCAGACAGTTCTCCTGCCTTATTCAGAGGATTATCAATCTTCTCAAGCAGTTCTACCTTAGTCAATTACCTGCAGTTACCTGCTCAAGCAATTCTACCCTATTCAGGGGAGTAGTAACCTGCTCAAGCAGTTCTACTTCATTTAGAGCAGTAGTACACACACCCACGCATTAGGGGGACCCCATATCCCTTTAAATGAGGGTGCTTATAAACCCCCCCCCCAAAAAAAACACACTCCATGGTTGTACTGGTTCGAGTGTAATCTTTTAGAATGAAAATGTCATAAATGTCCCTGAATTAATGGTATATGTGTGTTTGACAATGTATGTGTTTGTATATATTTTTGTGTATGGTTATAAACACATGTATGTGTGTGAGTCTGTGTATACACTAAAAAGTTTGGGGTCACTTAGAAATGTTCTTGTTTTCCATCAAATGAGTTGGAAAATGAATAGGAAATACAGTCAAGATGTTCACAAGGTTAGAAATAATGATTTTTTAATTTCAATAATAATTGTGTCCATCAAACTTTACTTTCTTCGAAGAATACTCCATTTGCAGCAATTACAGCCTTGCAGACCTTTGGCATTCTAGTTGTCATTTTGTTGAGGTAATGTGAAAAGAGTTCTCCCCATGCTTCCTGAAGCACCTCCCACAATTTGGATTGACTTGATGGGCACTTCTTACGTACCATATCATCAAGCTGCTCTCATAACAGAAACAAAGACATTTCTAAGTGATCCCAAATTTTTAAACGGTAGTGTATATGTGTATGTGTCTGTGTGTTCATATATTTTTGTGTATGGCTATATATATGTGTGTGTGCCTGTATGTGTATCTAAATGGTTGTATGTATGTTTGTAAATGTGTGTGTGTATACGTGTATATATGTTTGTGTATTTGTGTGTTTTTGTATATATATATATATATATATATATATATATGTGTGTGTGTGTGTGTGTGTGTGTGTGTGTGTGTGTGTGTGTGTTTTCATGTGTGTATATATACTATTTGTATATATATTTTAAAGTGAAATAATAATAGCCATTTTGTGCTGCTATTGCCAAGAGATGAGCAATGTGGGATGATATGGATGATCAGTATTTGATGTTCCTCTGTCTCTTCTTACACCTCATCAACCAGCAATAAGTAAATGAAAGCAGTTCAAAGTGATACCTTTTCCATATTTATACAACAGAGGTGATGTTAAAGGGATAGTAATGTTTCATAATAAAAGCAGCTCTAATTAATCATCATAGTATTTGGACTTTGGAGACTGTTATTTCAATACTGTTAGAGTTATAGTAGTTCAAGAGTAATTCAATGACAAAGTATCCCCCTCCTGCCCCTTTTACAGATGTAACACTGTTCAGCCAGATCAGAAGGGAGGTGCCCAGGTAGACTGCAGAGAGGGACAATCTTCAATTAAGATAAGGGAAAAACCTGAAAAACTTGTCAAGGGGGGCAGGGCTTTCATTGTTCTCATAGGAAGAAGATTGTCCCCTGCTGTTATCTGTCTGGTCTATGGACTGCATTCCACATCTGAGAAGAGATGGCTTACACTAGGTAAAAGGGGAGGGAGGGGAAACTTTGCTTGTGAATATCTCTCAAACCATAAAGGTTTGAGAGATAAGATATCATTCTTCATGTTTTTTTAATGCCTACAAAATAAAATAAAGATAAACCAAAGTATTACTATCCCTGTAAGAGCTTATTCACTATAATGCCATACTTCAAAGTGCTTTACAGATCAATGTAGAATTCATGTGGTTAAACCGTGTTTTACCCCAGAAGACTAGAATGGTGCAAAATTGTTGTGAAGCAACATCCCTTTAGTCCTGAATGGGGTTAAATCAACTGGAATTTCTTGATTAGTATTTGTTCCTTCGGTGCAATTGGTTTACTCCAAAATAGTGTCCTACATGCCAAATCTGTATACTGCAGCCATGCAAAATGTAAATGTACTGTAAAACTAGTCATTCAGCGAGCACTGGAAGCAATAACCTAAATATAATACTCTGCAACTTTTAGTGCAAGCTGTAGTTTTGATAATAGGGAATGTCATTTACAGTATGACTCATGAAATGACTCCTACGTGGTCCATAAATGTCAATGCACATCTTTATAGATAAAGGCAGTCATTAAAGGGATAGTAATACTTCATTTTAACTTTATTTTATTTTGTAGGCATTAAAAAAACATGAAGAATGATATAAGTCTTATCTCTGAAACCTTTATGGTTTAAGAGATATTCACAAACAAAGTATCCCCCCCCTGTTCAACCAAATCAGAAGGGAGATGCCCAGGTAGACTGCAGAGAGGGACAATCTTCAATTAAGATAAGGGAAAAAGCTGAAAAACTTATCAAGGGGGGAAGGGCTTTCATTGTTCTCATAGGAAGAAGATTGTCCCCTGCTGTTATCTGTCTGGTCTATGGACTGGATTCCACATCTGAGAAGAGATGGTTTACACTAGGTAAAAGGGGCGGGAGGGGAAACTTTGCTTGTGAATATCTCATAAACCATAAAGGTTTGAGAGATAAGACTTATATCATTCTTCATGTTTTTTTAATGCCTACAAAATAAAATAAAGTTAAAACGAAGTGTTACTATCCCTTTAAGGCTGATGGAGCTTACTGATGGCTTATGTTGTTGTTAGCCTCAGAAGCAAGAATATATAGTGATTCATTTCCTGCATAGTTCTGCCATTATAAATAGATAAACACTGTGCATCCAGTTTAGCCAAAACCTTCAAAAGCTAATAAACACTGAAATTATTTTGCTGCCCTAGAATAATCAGATAATTTACTACTTACAGGAGACATCTAATGGAGATAAGTGCTTAATAGCTATTAAAAGAATTCAAGTTAATAATCTGTCTTACCACAATTATGACCAGTCGGGAAATGAAATTGAAAAGGATTGAAAAAAAACAAACGTCAATAGAAAATAACTTGCATTTTGTTGACTAAAAAAAGCAAAATGAGCATGCAGTCTTCAGTTGTGGGAAACCTGGGGGGGAAATGCACCAAGGGTTGATGTTGGCGATGTGTGTCTGGCGATGTGTGGTGAGCGCAGCTCCTTGGCGATATTGATGGCACATCATCATATGCAGTGAGAACTGAGGGTCTAAGGGGGTGAGGTTAATTTATTCATTAGAATGTTATTCTGTCATACTGCCCTCCCTTACACAATGCCAGCGGTTCAAGAACTCTGAAGTCTCTCTGTTCCCCCTCTTGCCAGTTGGGGGAGCGAGGATCCACACTGACTTTAGCCAGCTGGATTTACATCTCAGGAGCCTGTAGGCACAGAAATCTGAACCGCCCCCCTCCCCCATTGGCCATCTTCACTGGACACCTCAATGCTCCTAATCTCCACACTGCCCCCATCATGTCCTTATTGCCCTCTCATTGCCCCATCAGCTCCATATTGCCCCCATCAGTTACAACTTGCCCCCCCATCAGCTCCATATTGCCCTCACATTGCCCCCATCAGCTCCATATTGCCCTCACATTGCCCCCATCAGCTCCATATTGCCCTCACATTGCCCCCATCAGCTCCATATTGCCCCATCAGCTCCAGCTTGCATCCCATCAGCTCCATATTGCCCTCACATTGCCCTTATCTCCACATTTCCCCATCAGCTCCATATTGCCCCATCATCTACAACTTGCCCCCTCATCAGCTCCATATTGCCCCCATCAGCTTTATATTGCCCCCATCAGCTCCATATTTCCCTCACATTGCCAGCCATCAGCTCCATACTGCCCTCACATTGCCCACATCAGCTCCACTTTGTCCTCACACTGCCCCCCCATCAGCTCCACTTTGTCCTCACACTGCCCCCCCATCAGCTCCACTTTCTCCTCACACTGCCCCCCCATCAGCTCCACTTTGCCCTCACACTTCCCCCCCATCAGCTCCACTTTGCCCTCACATTGCGGCCACCCCCGTTTCCCAGCGCTCTGCATTACTAAAGAGCTCACGGGAGCTCTGCAGCTAAAGGTCTGTGCCGAAAGAGGAGCAGACATGAAAAATAGAGGGTTACAATAATAATTAAAAAATAAATAAATAAAATATAAATAAATAAAAAAATAAATAATAATAATAATAAAAAAAAAAAACAGGTCCCAATGACAGACGCCCCTCTGTGGGGTGTGCCTGTAGGCAGATGCCTACTCTGCCTTACGAGAAATCCGACCCTGACTTTAGCACCACAAACAGCTGCTCTCATGTTGTACACAGTGCCCCCTGCTGCTGTACAGTCTGTAGATGTTGTACACAGTGCCCTCTGCTGCTGTACAGTCTGTAGATGTTGTACACAGTGCCCCCTGCTGCTGTACAGTCTGTAGATGTTGTACACAGTGCCCCCTGCTGCTGTACAGTCTGTAGATGTTGTACACAGTGCCCTCTGCTGCTGTACAGTCTGTAGATGTTGTACACAGTGCCCTCTGCTGTTGTACAGTCTGTAGATGTTGTACACAGTGCCCTCTGCTGCTGTACAGTCTGTAGATGTTGTACACAGTGCCCTCTGCTGCTGTACAGTCTGTAGATGTTGTACACAGTGCCCTCTGCTGTTGTACACAGTGCAGTTTGTTTTTGCTGTGAAATAAAATCAGAACTTAGGGGGACATCGGGACCCCTCCTTATGTCCCCCTGTCACTGATTTATTTATTTAGAAAATGTTTTACCAGAAAGAATACATTGAGATTTCTCTTGTTTTCAGGTATGTCCTAGATAGTTTTCTGTAAAGGGTTATATATTTACACAAATAGAGGAACATTATATTTATAGACACACATTAACATATATACAATAAAAAATGATATACAGTTGCATACTGTTTTTAGATCACCAATAGTATAGATGATTAATGCGGTGACCAGAAAGGCAATAATCGCCTTCCCTTTCTATCCCCTACTCAAGCCAGCTTTCTATGAATGACTAGCTTGAGAAGAAGGATCCTCAAGAACCACGTGACGCGAGTGGGTCTTGAGGATCCTCCTGCTCAAGCCGGTCATTCATAGAAAGGGAAGGTGGTAATCACCTTCCTGGTCGTCACATTGATCACCTATCCTATAATCTATCCCACAACAAAAACACAAAATGGAACATAGTACAGGATGACATCCTGCACTATATATATGTATTTTTTTAAATGTTTACACAGATATTACCCCTTTGAGTGCCAGAGGGGTGCGTAACGATTTGCAAAGCAATGTGTTGCATACACCTCTGGTATTAAAAGGGTCAACTGTGTGGAGGCAGCATATATCAAATCGATGGGGCAGCATATATCAAACTTTACTGGGGGGCAGCATATGTCGAATTTATGGGGTAGCATATGTCGAATTTTACTGGGGGGTGCAGGATATGTTGGATTTAACTAGCACATTATATGACAAATTGAGGGTGGGGCAGCATATGATAAATTATTCTGGGAGGGGTAGCATATGTTGGATTTTACTTGGGGGCAGCATATCAGATTTATGGAGCAGCATAAGTCAAATTTTACTTGGGGGCAGCATAAGTCGATTTTTACAGGAGGGCAGCATGTTGAACATAAGTATTGTGAGGCAACATGAGGAACATCACCAGTGTGTGTTAGCCTCACATACACTGACTGACCCCCCCCCCCTAGACTTGTTCTCTTTCCCAGGAAGTGCCCATATGGATTTGTGGCTTCCAGTAAGCAAGGGAACAAGGCTGGATGCCAGGAAGTATACATGGGGTTCTGCGGTTACCACTGGGTAAGAGAACAAGGCTGGAGAGCACCTGGTAGCCACAAATCTCCATGGATGCTGCCTGAACCCCAGTCTTGTTCCCTTGGGAGTGGTCAACTGGTATGAAATATGATACAGAGCTGAGGGGATGATTGTGTACTGCTTGGTGTACTCTTTTAGACCTTTGAATCCCAAAGCAATGCACATTCCTATAGCACTCAAAGAGGTAAGGGGGTGATGCTGTATGTGGTGCTGTAAGTATCCTCTCCACTCCCCTACTGGCCAAGTGGGGCAATAGAGAGAATGCTCTCAGACTTCAGGTTTGTCATACTGCTGATGATGTGTGAAGAAGGGCATCCCTTCCACATTGACAGCATTTCAACAATCCTGTATGCAAATGGGGACCTTCCCCTCCCCTTGCATCCCTAAATTTTAGTGCATATGGCAATGTGTGTCTAAATCTAAAAGTGCTTTGAATGCATCGACAAAATCATATCACACCAGCAGCTACCTTTTGTGCATCTGCTCCCCAAAAGGAGACCGCTCATGTGCTTTCGACCAGGGGGATGTAAATGACTTGATTTGTGTCATAATGGGTTGGGAGGCGTAACTGAGTGGGCAGCGTTATCATTCTTGTGTCATAAAGTGGACTCGAAGTGTGCAGAACAGGATGGGAAGGAGGAGAAGTGGGCAGAATTTTAGAGGAAACTCATCAACAATGGAGAATCAGTCTCTGTCCCTGGAGACCCAATAATTGGGTGTTCTGGCTTGCAGGAGGCAAATATAGTTTTTTGATACCTTTTATTGGCTTACTAAGCAGATTTAAATGCAAGCTTTCAAGACCTTAGGTCTCTTCCTCAGGCATGTTATACAGATAAATATGAAAACATCTCTCTTAAATACAAGTACACATCACATTGTTTAGCATGGAAATCAGATAAGAGAACTCAATCCAGATACTTTGATCAGTCAGTGGTAAATTGCACTCTTCCTCTGAGACTTTAAAGGTATTTACGATGCTCTTGGGTCTGTTGGAAAGGTCAATCAACTAAATGGTATTTTAAGAGAAATTCCTTATCCCTGTTCAAACCACTACAAATTGCATTAAATTTTAACATTAATTTTACTTTCCATACCTTTCTGTCCCTCTGAATGCGGAACCGTCCCATCAATACAGTTAACTTAATATCCTTGACACTGTGCCCATTTTGGCAAAAATGTTCTCCCACTGGTGTCTCTGTCTTTTTGTTATTAACACTGGATCTGTGGGAATTAAACCTCTTTTGTAGTGCTTTGCCAAAATGGGCACATTTGCCTCCTGTATTTCTACGGCTAACACGGTACCAACTCTCATCTGGCTTGCAGGGACACAGAGCAGGCTAGTCACTACTGACAAGGATAGGCTGGACATTTTTAGTAATTAGAGATGGAAACACAGAAGCAACATCTTCCGGTTGCAATGTAAACTGATGAGTATACCTGGAAACTTTTGAAATGAGCTCACTCTGAGATCTTTGAGATATTAACTCGTAATGCCCCCAAGAAAGTAGATTCTAGGTGTTGCGTCACTGTTTGATGTAACCCAGAGATTATCCAATCAGTCCTCAAGGAACCTTTAACATGCTACAGCACTCAGATATCCATTTTTAAACACTCACCCTCTACCTTTCTGTTATAAATGTCACTAATTTGTACATTAATAAAGCAGTTAATTGTTGTAATTCACATAGTAGGAAACACTGGACTCTTTCACCCTGAGATTTGGTTCAAAACCCTGAGAGTTCCCAGTTATGCAGATGATGAAGAATGGGACTCCATCAGGACTACTGTATCCAAAGCTTCAGTAGCTGCATTAACATACAAGTTTTCAGTAGCAATGGAGATCAGATTGGATAGAGGTGAATTATCAGTAAAAGGGAGCCACTGTTAAAGGAAATCACTACAAAGAAGTGACATAATGTGCTTAAAAGGGGTACTATTACCTAAAACAGCTTTTGTGATTCTGAAAGATCTTTCAAAATCCTCTGTAATTTTTATTGGGAAGATTAATTTTCGATTTATAGTTTACACTAATTCTAACAATGTGTTGGACATCTCTGTAGCATTCAAAAGTTGTCATTGTAATGGAAACCCAAGAGGCTGGGTTGTCTTGGGCCATTGTGCCAGGTTTCTCTCTCCTGAAGGCGGCTACAGATGGGTATTCTGGTCGGTGATCTCACACAGCTGCCTTGAGCTCTGAAACATAGATCTCCTGAATGGGGGGTCAGAGGGGACCCTTTAGACAGTTAAGGAATGAAAACATAGTACGCACTTTGTCACGGGAACCACCGGGCCCTTGGCTCCTGGAGAGGCCTGGGGGCCAGCCCCCTTCCTATACAGACTCTGTGGACTGTTGCAACCAGTGTTATCACTATTGGAGTTAATATTGCTATGTAGAATTTTGGGACATTATATTGGCGGGCAACTATGCCAAAAAGACTAAAAATAATAGCCTGCTTTCAGGGGACTGGGCCATTAGGGGTTAAGTATTTGAGTTGGGCCAAGGATGCTGCAAATGTATATTGCAGTCCCTCATTGTTTCATTGTTCACCCTCACCCAAGCTCTGAGTGTATAGTAGACACTCCAGTCATTGTAGGTCTGTGAACTCTACTGAGACCCCCTGTGGTGTGCTAACCTAATCACGCCTGACCCTTTGTATTGTGTTGTACCATTTGTTGATAGCCTTTTGTGTAGCAATGCAATCATTATTGTAATTGCTGGGACCTTCTGTTGTTGGCCCTTTGTCTTGTATATTGTGATTATATTATCCCTGTGACTCACCTATTGTATCCTGCCTGTCCATTTATTTCAATGTAGGTTTTGTGAATAAATATGTGTGGTTTGTTCCAATAAAGGCAGTTCTTGTCTTAACCTACCCTGGTGTTGTCTGGTGGGGTAAGCTTGCTGTATCCAGAGTGTGCTTTTGGTACCCTGACACTAGTTTTGCCTAGTTTGGGGTATATTGCGGTATGCTGTTGGATGTCCATCTGGCTTACAGCGGAAGAAGTGACCATTGACGGAGACACCATGGCTGGGTGTCCGCTGGTACCGTCACACACTTCTAGTCCAAATGAGTACCATTTTATTCAGGGTACAGGGGACATTTTATACACAACTCAATACAATGACACAATTGGAGTGTACCCAGAATATACAAAGGGACAATGGTGAGGTGGCAACATAATTCAGTGGGCAAAATAGGGGATGACTGTGGGACAAGGGAACTGTACATAGTAAAAAGCATCTTAACATAATTTAATCTTGCCGCTCCGATTCGCAGCCATTGAGAAACGGGACAAAAAGAGACACATAACTAATCAGGGCCTGGACCATGTTCTCCATAGGAAAACCAATTACTTGGGGCCGACAAATAAACCAAATATGTTGTGTCAGTCTCCCAGCCAATGGGAGCCAGAGTAACAGCCTGCCTGGCAGGAGCGACCAATCACGTCATCACCTACCTGCACAATACATTTTACAGTGTCCCATACAGGCAATATAACACGTCACACATGGCAGTGGCCAATCCGGAAGTTGCCTACTTTTCAAAAGAAAAGAGGTCACTTTTCTTTAGTATCCTGGTGGTTGGTGCTGGCTTTCCCCTGTGAATAACAGTCCTTGGTGTAAATGAATTCCTAGGTCTGAAAAGGCCTCCAAGTAATGACCTATGGCCCTTTATGGTCATTAGTGTGCCAGTTTGTAGTAAAACTAGCATTAAAGATGACTTATCACTTTTCTAATTCCTCTGCTCAGTGGGAGTTTCCATCTTGAAATATTGTATCTATTTATTCAGCTCCAGTGGTGGTAAATAATTAATTATCATGCACATCTGCTTCCAGATGAATAGTAAAAGCAGGTTAATAGTATATTTTGAGGTTTATGCACCTAAGAAATAATTCTTGCAAATTCTAGAAGTACATGATTTTTAGAAAGGTAATGCTTTTAAGACAAAATTATTAGGATACAATTTCTGGAAACTATAAACAAATTCTTCCATATAACTACCAATGGTCAAGGAATTTTTAATCTAAAGTATCTCCGTAAGCCCTAAAGATGGCAATATGAATTAGGTAGGACTCACTTAAAATGGGGTATATTGGTGAGGTAAATGAGCTTGAACATACTTTGGCCAAACTATGCAATGAAACCCTAATTTTTTTAAAATAAGCAAATTAACACATTGGTATAATAAATGCTCTACACAAGGTCCACATTTGGAAAATGTGCATAGCGCACCACAGGAATGCTTTCTGTTTTTGCTTTCGTTTTAGGTTTGTTCCTAGTTTGAGGACTTGGAGAATCCCCTCATTCCTTACTGCACTAAAAAAACATTAACTTGGGTTCATATTTTATATTTGTATTTTATATTATATGTATATATTTTTGTGTGTTAGCACTGTGAGATTTTCTTTGCTTTGCCAATATTTTTTCCCCATTTCATTTTACATTTATAAATGATGATATATAAGGCAATGCACTTAAAATTCAAATATATACAATAGTATATTATTGTAAACTAGTGTATAAGCCAGTTTACACGGGCCAAGATCCGGGTCATGTTAACCCTTTGAGTGCCAGAGGGGTACACAACGCACTGCTTTGCAATGTGTTGCGTACCCCTCTGGCACTCAAAGGGTTAAGGGGCCACTACCTCACTGCTCCACACAATACAATCATACGCAGTAGAGACTGCGCGAACCCGGGCAGTCTCTACTGCTCATGACTGCATCGTGACAAACATCCTAGCGAATTATTATATAGGACTAGCAGTTTGGGACGGCGTTGCCCGTCATGTTATGCAGGAAATGTTTCTTTTTTTTTAAATAAATGTTATGATAGTGAATTATAGCGTAGGGTGTACGTGTCAGAAAGGTACACACAGTGATACACAGACACATGCAACACACACATATACACACACATGCACTGACAACACAAACAGTGACACACAGCTGCAAATCAGAACATAAATACATACAGTGTGAGCAGTGTAAGTAACATACCTCCCAACATTTCAAATGGCCAAAGAGGGACACTTGTGTTTTCGGTGGTGTTACTGGGGGCGTGGCTGGTGGTGTATTTTAGAGAATTTTTAACCCTTTGAGTGCCAGGGGGTAAGCAATGCATTGCATCCCCTCTGGCATTGAAATGGTTAAGTTACTCTTTCTGTAAGTGAATGATTTAGAAGAAGATGAAAGTATTTTTTTTACACAGACTAATGTAACAGATATATACAGAAGTTTATACCCACATTACTGTGGGTTTTATTGATGTGGAGCAATCTGATACACTGGTATATACACCACACAATGTGATCTCCTAAATAGAGGAGCAGAGGGATTTGGGTGTCAAACAGGGACTGTCCCTCCTATACTGTATAGTGCCAGTCCTTATACACAGACACATGCAGACTGTATACTATACAGCAGAGGTTCTCAGCCCATGCCCTCAGTGGCCACTAACAGGCCAGGACTTAGGAATTTCACTGCTAGAACACAAGTGTGTTGATCAGAGGCTCAGTCATATTGATTAACTCACCTGTGCTCTTAAAAGGAAATTCTAAAATCCTGGCCTGTTAATAGCCACTGAGGGCACAGATTGAGAACCACTGCTATACAGTGCCAGACCATTGTAGAGAATTTTTAACCCTTTGAGTGCCAGGGGGTAAGCAATGCATTGCATCTCCTCTGGCACTGAAATGGTTAAGTTACTCTTTCTGTAAGTGAATGATTTAGAAGAAGATTAAAGTATTTTTTTACACAGACTAATTTAACAGATATATACAGAAGTTTATACCCACATTACCGTGGGTTTTACTGATGTGGAGCAATCTGATACACTTGTACATTAGGCTGACCAGACCTCACCTTTAACCAGTGACACATATGAAAAATGCATACTGCAGGGCTGCTTTGATTTTGGTGCACTCCTGAAATATGCTTATTTCCTATGTGTCCCCGGTTAAAGGTGAGGTCTGGTCAGCCTACTGTATATACACCACACCGTGTGATCTCCTAAATAGAGGAGCAGAGGGATTTGGGTGTCAAACAGGGACTGTCCCTCCTATACTGTATAGTGCCAGTCCTTATACACAGACTGTATACAATGCCAGACCATATATAAATAGTTTGTCATACATGCTATACAGTGAGCTATGTACAGCATGGAGATGATTGCAGGAACTGGCACCTCTACTTACAGACAGACTGACAAACAACCTGCTCTCTTTCTCTCTCTTTGTGCAATATATAAATACAGTCACATCCATGTCTCTGCCATTTACCAGCTCAGCTGAAGCCTTGCTCTGCACTGCCTGATCACCTCTCTGCCATTGTTTCCACTTTCTCAGCAAGCCAGTATCCTCCTGCTGATTGTTTAGAAATCAGCTCACTTGTAGTAATTAGCAGAGCTGTGTAGGCTCAAAGACAGGGAATGAAGAAGCTGCATAATACAGATTGGACCATGGCCTTCCAGCTGTAGCTTGAACATTGTTCCCATCATCCTCAGCGTGCGTGTGTGTATATGTGTGTATGTGTCTGCTAGTGTGTGTGTGGGAGGGCATGTGCATGTGTCTGTGGTGTAGGAGTGTGTGGCAGCCATTTTTTTTTCAGCCTTAGATAGTGGTGGGCGGGCTGGATAGTGGGGGCAGGCCAAAAATCACACTCCCACAGAATCACCCAATGGCAGCAGTAATCCTTTTTACTGCCGCCCCTGGGTGTGTTTTGCCAGGCACAAAGTCTTCTTTTATATATATAGACTAGTGTAAAAGCCTGTGTACACTGCCCAACAGTATGTTTGTCCGATGCAGTCATTCGTAGTAGAGACTACCCAAATGCACAGAATGCTGGGAGGTGTACTTACACCTGTGTGTTCAGGCAGTCTTTTCTGAGCATGACTGCATTGGACAAACATACATCTGACCTTTTATATTATAAGATGCTTTTTTTAAAGGCCTAGTACAAGGCCTTGTTTCGATTGACTTGCCTGTCCTAGATTTGCCTGTTATGGATTAAAATGTTCTCCTCAATCCAAAATAGGCAAAAAATTGCACTTCCTACATGGACGAAAAATTTCCAGAGAAAAGTGCATTTTTCCTGATTTTTTTTCCACCAAGCTTACTGCAATGAAATCAGTGGGAAGACTGGATTTTTCCCCACCACATGGCAGTTTTCTCTACTTTACTATAAAAGGGTATCAGTCTCTGACAGCACGCCATTCTGTGTACAGACATATAAAAGGGTATCAGGCTCTGACAGCACGCCATTCTGTGTACAGACATATTAAAGGGTGTCAGGCTCTCACAGCAGCCATTTTGTGTACAGACATATAAAAGGGTGTCAGGCTCTCACAGCAGCCATTCTGTGTACAGATATATAAGAGGCTGTCAGGGTGTCACAGCAGCCATTCTGTGTACAGCCATGTAAAAGGGTGTCAGTCTCTCACAGCAGCCATTCTGTGTACAGATATATAAAAGGGTGTCAGGATCTCACAGCAGCAATTCTGTGTACAGCCATGTAAAAGGGTGTCAGTCTCTCACAGCAGCCATTCTGTGTACAGCCATATAAAAGGGTGTCAGGCTCTCATAGCAGTCATTCTGTGTACAGACATATAAAAGGGTGTCAGGCTCTGACAGCACGCCATTCTGTGTTACTTGAGCAGAGAAAGCAACACATTTGAGAAGGAAGGCATATACAAGGGGAACTGAAGCTTAGTTTAGGTAGAACATTTGTTCTCTGTGCTAGGGAAGCCTTGCTGATCTTGCTGTGTTGGACGTGTCTGGGGGTGTGAGAAGGGAGCAAAGGAGGTTGACCCCAAATACTCCAACATTCTATATGACAGATTTTAAAGACACAGGCAGCTGCGGTCCAAGCAGTTCCCTTGCTGATCTTGCTGTTATCTCTGTGCTGGGGAAGTCTGGGGAAAGATAATTGTTTTTGGAGAGTGATAAGACAACTGTCCAATATACTGTAACATTTCAATATAATAATTTGCTAAAATGTGTGTATCAACGCAGTCATGCTCAGTAGAGACTGCTGTGCGTGCTGCAGTCATGTGCAGTACAGACTGCCTGTGATGAGGCTGATACAGAATGGGACCCTCTGAAGGAGTGTCCAGCTCTGTATCAGCTGAGGCGCGGGCAGTCTCTACTGAGCATGACTGCACCGCGACCGGCTGGCAGTGGCACTGTGGCCCGTGTAACAGGCTCTTCAACTAGTTTAATATAAAACAGATAAGACATATAAAATAGCTGATTATAAGATACACAAAATAATTCTTCAAAAGCACACAAAAAACTATTTTATAGCACTATAAAAAATATAGTGATATCACTAAAAATATGTCTAAAAGTCAGATGAACTCATAATAATCAATATATGGCCTCCATCACATCAGACATGCAATAAATGAGACAGTTGGTACCTTTTATTCTTGTAATCTAGAGGGCAAGTATAATACCGATGGTTCCTTGGCTTCTCTCCCATGCTTCGCGTAAGTTACTTTACGGGAGTGGGTCATATGTTTGGACTTCCCACTCCATATTTCGTAGCGAGCAGAGGCCTTTGTTATGTGCTTGAATGCAATACCTCCCGTCTTCAAAAATGCGATATTCGGCTTGAACAAAGTAGATATAACAGAATACTGAGTAGAGTGGATATAGCAAAATATTTTGCTGCCCTGAAGGGTCCCAAGTGTTTTGTATCTAAAAAGACATTCCTCAGGGATCAAATGTCAGTATACTGCTATATCTACACCAGTTTTAAAGCCCGTAAACACTGGCAGTGCTGCAGTCTTGTTCAGTACTGACTGCCTGAATGCGCCTCAACTGATACGGAGAGGGGAGCTACGAATGCAGACCGTAGTAATCTCTGTGCACCTCACGGCGCACAGAGAGGACTCCGGTCTGAATTTGGAGCGTCCCACTCCGTATCAGCAGCGGTGAGGGCAGTCTATACTGCGCACGACCGTAGAGCATGCAGCCGTCTCTACTGCGCATGACGCCTTCTGACAAACATAGTTAGCGAATTATAATATAGAATTATCACTATCACTGTCTCCACAAGTGAAGGAATTAAAACAATAAAGTTACACAGTTCTAACAACCTTTTCAAGACCTGTGTTGTTGTAGGACTCACAGCTTTAGCTTTCAACTATTTATTTCTCCACTTCAGCCCTCAGAAGGAGTCATATTGTGGTGGGAAATGTTGCAGTCATAGGAAACAGGTGTAAAATGATTGGCAGTTGCAAAAAGGAAAACAAATTCATGAAAAAGCTAAAAATCGTTGGTTTTTCGAGAAAAGTCATGCAGGATATATAATAAATATAATAAATGTTGAATAAAACAACTGACAGCTGTTAGAGTGCTCTTGTTTTACTCAGCAGAAAAATCTCTATAACATAAATGTTTTCATAAAAAAGTTTACTGCACCTTTAACCCCTTAAAGGGATAGTAATACTTAATTTTAACTTTATTTTATTTTGTAGGCATTAAAAAAACATGAAGAACGATATAAGTCTTATCTCTCAAACCTTTATGGTTTGAGAGATATTCACAAGCAAAGTTTCCCCTCCTGCCCCTTTTAACTCTTCTCAGATGTGGAATGCAGTCCATAGACTGGACAGATAACAGCAAGGGACAATCTTCTTCCTATGAGAACAATGAAAACCCTGCCCCCCTTGACAAGTTTTTCAGGTTTTTCCCTTATCTTAATTGAAGATTGTCCCTTTCTGCCATCTACCTGGGCACCTCCCTTATTCTCTGGCTGAGCAGTGTTACATCAGTAAAAGGGGCGGGAGGGGGATACTTTGTCATTGAATTACTCTTGAACTGCAACTCTGACAGAATTGAAATAACACTCTCCAAAGTCCAAATACTATGATGATTAATTAGAGCTGCTTTTATTATGAAACATTACTATCCCTTTAACGACCGGCCGATCGGCGCGTTGCAGTCACTTAAGGACCACGGAGCATTTTTTTTTTTAATTCCGGTTCCAGACTCCCCTAATGGCGTGCAGCCACGGGGGGAGACCGGAATTCCATCACGGTCATAGTACCTCATGGGTCGTTAACTCGGATCGACCCATGACGTACTATGACCATCAAGGGTCTTTAAGAGGTTAACAGGTATAACATAGTAACATAGCAATTTAGGTTGAAAAAAGGCTTGCGTCCATCTAGTTCAACCCTTTTTCTATTCCTATTTACCATCGTTGATCCAAAAGAAGGCAAAAAAAACCCCTCAATATAGCAATTTCAAATTCTGCCTTGAATGGGGTGAAAAAAATTCCTTCTTGATTCCAAATGGCAATCAGATTTCTCCCTGGATCAACAAGCCCTAACTAAATATTAATCCCAATACTAATGAACATAGCCCTCTATGTTATGCTCTTTTAAATAAGTATCCAGGCCCCTTTTAAAGGCATCTAATGTAGTCGATAGCACCACCTCCTCAGGCAATGAATTCCATACCTTTATTGTCCTTACTGTAAAGAAACCCTTCCATTGTTGTAGATTAAATCTCCTTTCCTCAAGTCTAAGCAGGTGGCCCCTTGTCCTGTGTACTGTTCTGTTAATGAACAGGTCTTTGGAGAGCCCTTTGTATGGGCCCTGAATATATTTATATAGTGTTATCATATCCCCTCTAAGACGCCGTTTCTCTAGTGTGTACAAGTTTAACTTTTCTAGCCTTTCTTCATAACTAAAACTTTCCATTCCCCTTACTAGTTTTGTAGCCCTCCTCTGCACTTTCTCTAGTTCCATAATGTCCTTTTTCAGAAAGGGTGCCCAGAATTGAACAGCATATTCTAGGTGGGGTCTTACCATGGACCTGTAAAGAGGCATAATAATATCTTCCTCCCTTGAGTCAATACCCCTTTTAATACAATGCCAATATCTTATTGGTTTTGGCAGCTGCCAGCTGGCACTGCATGCTACTGCTAAGTCTATTGTCTACCATTACTCCCAAATCCTTTTCATTAGTAGATTTCCCCAGAGAAACACCATTTAAACTATATATTGCATTTTTATTATTATACCAAAAATGCATAACTTTACACTTGCCTATATGGAATCTCATTTGTCTGCCCAGTTACTCAATTTGTCCAAATCCTCTTGTAATGAAGGCGTAGGAGAGACTGGACTGAGGAAAGGCAGGGTTTGTTGTGAAAAGAGGTGAATTGTGGTATGGAGTGGGCTTCGTTACCCAGAGATTCACCCCCTGTTCCCCCTTTCTAGAAACTCTGCCATTAACTCAGAAAACCTCTGACTGGTCTCTTTCACAACATGACATCACTCTGTAGACACCAATCAGAGAAGCTGTTGTGCTAAGTAAAATTGGTGCAATACTGAGGAAATCTATCTGTACCACAGGGGTCACGAGTTGGCAATGATTCAAATGGAGCATTTAAATGCTACATGTAATTCAATTAGAATTTGGGAATCAAATGCTCCTTGTTGTACACTTTATTTGCTACAGAATGTCTCCAATTTCTTAGTAACATAGTAAATTAGGTTAAAAAAAAAAAGAGTTCAACCTTTGCTTCATAATCCAGAAACATGAGAATTATGTGAGCTTTCCTGCCACTAAAATGAGTCTATTTACTGGAACTTCCTGTTTTATCTACTAACTAGTTGAACAGCCCGTTACACGGGCCACAGTGCCTCTGGCAGCCAGTCGCGGGTCAGTCACGTGCAGTAGACACTGCCCGCGCAACTGCTGATACAGAGCTGGACGCTCCTTCGGAATGCCCAGCTCTGTATCAGCTGCAGCGCGGGCAGTGTCTACTGCATATTTCGGGCGTTACACACAACTTAGCGAATTATTATATAGGATACACAGGATTACCCTGTATATTCCTTGAACGAAATGCATCAAATATTTTCTTAAATGCATCCATTGTATCTGCCATTACCAAATCCTTGGGAAAAGAATTCCACAATTTATCAGACCTTACTGTAAAAAAAAAACCTCTTCCTCTGCTGAAGTTGAAGCCTCCTTTCCTCTAACCATAAGGGGTGGTCCCTAGTTACTTGATCAGGCTTTGGAATGAAAAGCTCACTAGGGAGATCTTTGTATTGACCTCACATATATACTTACACAGTGTAACAAGATCTTAGTCATCTTTTCTCTAGAATAAACAAACCAAGCTTGTCTAGACGTTCTTTATACGTCAAGACCTCCGTTCCTTTAGTTCATTTGTTGTACATCAGCCCCAGTGTGAAACAGACTTTTGAGTATCAGTAGAATATTTCTGTCCCTTATTTATCTTCTGTGTAGTTGCAATGTATTTGAGACATTTCTAGTGGTGAAAAAAAACAACATTTAAATCACTGGAAATTTTAGGAATTTTCATTTGTTCCAGAAGTGGTTATTTTGTGCGTGTGGCCATAAAAACATAAATTGAACTTTTTAATTTCTAGTAACAACTGAACTGCAAAAAACAACAAATATTTAACCCTCTGAGCACCAGAGGGGTACGGTACCCCTCTGGGTCTCAAAGGGTTAAAAGAACAAAATGTGGCTTATCTATAAAGTGTAGAAAATGTGGGGCAAACGAACTGCACCATAGGAGAAAAAAAACAAACAAACCCTTGATTGCTAGAAAAGTATCCAACCATTCCTATGCAGTGCACTGGAGATGCCTCTTTAACCCCTTAAGGACTGATGTTGTACCTGGACCCCCGTGCCAGAACGGCCATTAAGATCATTAACTGTTCTGACACATCATGGAATCCTAGGTTGCTGCATGCTGCTCTGCCATCCCAGAATCCATTGCAAAGATAAAAAAACGAAGTGCCGTGGCCTTAATGGCCAACCACCCCCGGATTGGACAGTAATTAAGGAATTAAATGGGACTTTTAACCCCATGAATGCTATACATGTCTGAACACATTGCTACGCAATATGTTGGAGACCTCTCTAGCATTCAAAGGGTTAAAAGTGGCATTTAAAACAATAGGAATTTTAGAAATGTGTTTGTCCCCTATATCAGTAGAGATCAAACCTGTCACCATTCGCTTCCCCACCAGAGCAATGCAGGATTTCAGGATCTCCTCACATAAACAGAATCACTGGTTCAGTCATGACTAATGCCCAGCTTGGATGAGAAATTTTATTCTCAAGCTCATACAAAAAACATGTACAATTTTAATATATACATGTTTTTTTAATGAGTTTGAGAATAAAATTTCTCATCCAAGCTGGGCATTAGTAATTCTATCTATATTGGTATCCGTATTCCCACGGGATCAATTGATTCACCAAGAGATACTGGCAAGAGTAGCTATCACCCACCTACATATATATATATACACTAGTGTAAAAGCCCGTGTACATGGTCCAAGGGCTGGGTGATGTTAACCCTTTGAGTGCCAGAGGGGTACGGAATGCATTGTAATGTGTTGCGTACCCCTCTGGCACTCAAAGGGTTAAGAGGCTGGTCCTGCTCTTCGTCCTGCCACCGACGCAGTCATGCACTGTAGAGACTGCCTGAAAGCACAGAATGCCCCCAGCATTCCGTGCTGCCAGCACAGAACTCCCAGCATTCTGTGCTCCCAGCATTCTGTACGTTCGGGCAGTCTCTACTGCACATGGCGGCTTCTGACAAGCATTCCAGTGAATTATTATATAGGATATATAATCCTATATAATAATTCGCTAAATCGTGTGTAACACCGCGACATGCGCAGTAGACACTGCTGCGTGTGCTGCAGTCATGCGCAGTAGAGACTGCCCGTGCTGCGGCTGATTCAGAGCTGGGTGCTCCGAAGGAGCGTCCAGCTCTGTATTAGCTGCGGTGCAGGCAGTCTCTACTGCAAGTGACTGCCCCGCGACCTGGTGGCAGTGGCACTGTGGCCCGTGTAACGGGCTGTTCAACTAGTAATATATATATCTGGAGAGATTATTACACTAGGAAAGTTATCAACACTTTATCACACCTTAGTGCATCTCTCCCTGCAGTTCTATAATTTTAAATGCACTCCACACTAGTCAAAAAAAAAAAATACCTATTTGGTATCTGAGGTCTAAAATCTAGTGTTACATATGTTCTGAGGGCGCAAAATTGCCCCATTTGGAGATGAATACTTCATTGAAATGGCCCACAGAGTGTGCTTGAACACCAGACACACTTTGTAGACCATTCCAAAGATGTATTCATCTCCAAACGGGGCAATTTTGGCTCTGCTGAAGAGCCTCCATGTGGTCAAATTTCATATATCTAGAGCTGTCACATACAGCAATATCTGTCTAACCATGAGGGTAGGAGGGATAGGACTAACATCGATCCACATCTTTTTACAATGCCTACAATATTACATCAAGGTGAAATTAACCATTGCCATGCTGTGCAAGGTACACAGAAAGGAATATTGTCTGATATGTATGCGGATATGTACCTTTCATATGGGTACAAACATATCCTTACTAGATATGAACCCAGAGATCCGTTCAATACATGTGATTGTCTTTCTGCCTATATATGTGCACCAATCACAAACGGTTATTGATATCATGAATACAAACATACCTTATATATCCAATCTAAGTAAGGTAGTACACTAGGTATGTGTATTCTGGTGATATCAATAACAGTTAGTTTGTGAACGGTGCACATATATGGCCAGTAAGGCAATCACACATACTGAACGGATCTCTGGGTTCACATCTTGTTGGAACATATTTGTACCCATTTGAAAGGTACCTATCCACATACATATCTGACCATTTTTCTTTGTGTACATAACTTTTTTGAACAGATCTGCAGTGGGATTCAAGTGGTATTCATCCCTATGTTATCAGTTAATCTCGTATAATGCAAGATTTTGTATGATTTTACATGTCACTCTCTGGTTGTCATTATATTATCCTATGCATTGCATTGTGTTGCATGGGATACCACCCTGGCAATCAGAGATTGATGAACTTGACAGGATCCTGTCCATGAGGTCTGTTCCAGTTGAATCCTGAAGGGCAACAATCAAGCCAGTGTTGAAGGATATCTTTGATAGAGGCCTGTGTTTTTTTCTGGATGAGCCCATCCATCCTTCTGAGTGAGGCAGCCATACTCAATCATATATATCCATAATTCATGGCCTGTTGTTGACCAAACTACAGTGGTGCATATTTGGTTCACATATGTATCCTGCAAATAGTGGCTGGTGTACTATCCATCCATGGCATCAGCACTCCTGAAGATCCATGTGTGAATTAAATGTGAGATATATAATTTCAGGTTAGAGTAAATGATTGCATGCATAACACCAAGGCCTACTTTTTCACCTTTAATGCTGTGGAGTTGTTTTAGGCCTGTGTGTTGCACATACAACCAGTTATTCTCAGTGGCACTGTGATTTGTGACCTGCTCCATCCTTTTTGTGATTCATTAAGCGGTTAAGTAGACCTGATGAACTGAACATGATGCTGACTTCTCCAATGATCTAATTTCCCCATTTGCAATGTTTTCTACAGAGTCTATACAATGGAACCTTTGCAACTTGATTCATGTTATTGGGATTGGTGAAGTGAAGGTATGCAAGATTTCATCTCTCTCCATCATCTCTTTTTCACCTCTTAGTGAATGTCCCCTGTGTAGCATGTAATTGTTAGCCTATCGACTTGTGTTTGTTGTCTGGTTAACCCTTTGAGTACCGGAGGGGTTGCCAAAGCATTGTTGATCACTGCATTGATAATCCCTCTAGCACTCATGGGGTTATGTGCTGGTTTCCCTGTGGGTACATGGGTGACATTGTGTTGGAGCAGTTCTAATGTTTAACATACAATACTTTTCCGAGCATGGTTTGTGTGTATTGTTTGTGATCAGCACAGCAACATGAGGGTTAACCAGGAAGTTGGACAGGTTTGGGCCTGTTTAAACCTTGACATTTGTCCTTGTCTTGCGTCCTGTTTTAACCCTCAGGGTGCTGTGTTGGTGCAGTTGTGTGGATGAATGATGGGCATATGTTGGGACGTGACTGTATTTGTGTGTGATGGTTGTGTAGTATGATGTGGTGTGTAGTTATGGGATGATGCACTTACAGGTAGTATGGAGGCGCCTCTCATCCCCAATGTCAGATCCTCCAGGGACTCCCTCAATCAGCTTAGACGACAAGGTCTGCCGCAGCCTGTGTTTGGGCCTAACTTCAACTCTCACTAGACAAAAGAAGCCACCATCTTGGGTGGGGCATCCATACACTTAATATCTGTGGATTAACCATAGGAGCACTGTAGGTATAACAAATAGGATTGTGTCACGGTTTGTTAAGACTCTCAGATGCAAAGTTAGGTAAAAACACAACTTTATTGAAAAGTTTAAGACAACCCCATAGGGTATCATACACATTCATACATATATCTTTATTGACAGGAAAAGCAATAACAACAATAGCAATACAGGCTCTACTGGCCCTGCCAATATACCGGGCAAGGCAGCCAGGACTGGTATAAGGAATAGATAGGCTCTACTGGCCTTGGCAATATACCGGGCAAGGCAGCCTGGATACTAGTGCATGGAGGGAGAGTTGGTTCTACCGACCCTGCCAATATACCGGGCAAGGCAGCCAATAGACAGACAGCGATATACAGGCTCTACCGGCCTTGCCAATACCGGGTAAGGCAACCAAAGATGATAATAGAAAAAGGTTCTACCGGTCTTACCAATATACCGGGCAAGGCAGCCTGGTAAGGAGTGAATGGCAACCACAGAAGCCTCAGTGACTGTAAAGGTGGCAACAGCAGTCACAAGGATGACATAAGAGGCTAAGTCAGCATAAGTGGCAAGCCAAGGAATACCAGGATACCATCCGTACCTGCGTACTGGGAAGACAGTAATGCACCATATGATAATAGACCCAAGGGAGGTGGAGCAAACCAGTACCTAGTACTGGGAGCAAGTCAACAAGGTGCAACTGCAGCCGGGAGGCTAAGGAGCGAACCAGTACCCGTGTACTGGGAAACCTGAACACATGAGTTGCAATAACATCCGGGAGGGTATGGAACGAACCAGTACCTTGTACTGAGAGTGCTATATCTATTTTGTAATAACAGACGAATGGCTAAGGAGCGAACCAGTGCCCCCACACTGGGAACGTTAATCGTATCTTGCAATAACAACCGGGTGGCTGTGGAGCGAACCAGTACCCACACACTGGGAACACCATTAGTATCGTGCAATAACAGCCGGGTGGCTATGGAGCGAACCAGTACCCTGTACTGGGAATGCTAATCGTATCCTGCAATAACAGCCAGGTGGCTGTGGAGCGAACCAGTGCCCACACACTGGGAACGCTATATGTCTCGTACAATAACAGCTGGATGGCTATGGAGCGAACCAGTACCCTGTACTGGGAACGCTAATCATATCCTGCAATCACAGCCGGGTGGCTATGGAGCGAACCAGTGCCCACACACTGGGAACGCTATACGTCTCGTACAATAACAGCCGGATGGCTATGGAGCGAACCAGTACCCTGTACTGGGAACGCTAATCGTATCCTGCAATAACAGCCAGGTGGCTGTGGAGCGAACCAGTACCCTGTACTGGGAATGCAATCGTATCCTGCAATAACAGCCGGGCGGCTGTGGAGCGTACCAGTACCCGCGTACTGGATAAACCGGCAGAGAGTAGAAATGTCGCCAAGGCAACTCGGGAACGTCAGTTGACTGCAGGCGAACTGGATAGGAACCAGCAAGTGGAAACAGGAACCAGCACTCAGACGATCAACCGGATCAGGAACGGCAGCGTGAACTGGCAGCAGGAAATGGTGACCAAACGGCGACTCCAACCAGATCAGGAACGGAAGCAGGAACCACTGTACAGGTAACTACAGGAACTGGACAATTTCTGGTAGCAGGAACACAGCAAAGGGCCCAGGAAGCTCAGGAACATAATGGAGATACGAGCAGCATAGAGACAACACGAAAGAGCAACCAAAGGGTGCCCAGGCTCAGTCTAAATAGGCAATGCAGGGCGAGCTGACAGCAGACAGCCAATGGGGAGCCCCCTATGGGTAATTGACACAAAAAGAGAGCAATCACGGGCACCATGATAGATTGCTAATGTCATTCTTATAGTATATGTTACATTAATTTATTTGTTTTTATGGTGCGTTCTAGACATATATTATTAAATGTAATTATTGGTTTAATCTATTAATGACAATAATAGATTGCAATGTATACATTTTATCTAGAAGGTATGCAATATTGAAAACAGTAGATAAATAAATTATATTTATCTAAATCTGGCATTTTATTTCAGATAAAATTTTCTGAATTATATATTTTTATATGGTACAAGGAGATTGTTATGAGACCTGTTATGTTTATTAATGGCAATTCATATAACAGCATTCCTTAGACCTTAATTAGCATAGTCTATACAGTTTCAGGGACAGATGTATTCATATAAGCTGCTGCCAACTGTATTGTAATTAATTGTCAGGATTAATTAACCCTTTCTATGCTGCTGTGTTCAGTTATTGTTACCTAATACCTCTTGATACACCTATGCAATGTTTAACCCTGTTGATGCTGGTAATACTATTTTGTGATATTGGTTTTTGAGTTACTGTATGTCTATTTCAATTGATATTCAGTCATTTATATCATCGTTGATTACAATTTATATAGTATATTTTATTTAAATAAATTATGTATTTTTTTTGGACAAATATGCATGATTGATTATTTTAATCAATTCTTTACTGTGAAGTAGCGTGTTAGTACCTAGTATTGTGTAAAGTTCTCAAATGAATTTAATATTATTATTTTATTTATTTATGTGAAGATATACAACCGAATTGGGTCTCCTGTTTAACCCTTTCCTTTATATCCTCGACAGTAGACAAAGGAGCTGTATCCTCCTTCCATATGGTCCAGATGGTATCCTTGATGCCAGGCATTCCTAATAGATGGTATTCAGGAATATCAGCACTGAAAACTATTAATGTCAATAGTTTATATGGATTGAAGTAAGAATAGGTGGTGTTTATGTTGGTTAAACTGGGCTACTCTCAAACTCATGGGGAGGTGAACCCAAAATGTTAACGAGGCAGTAAGCAGGATGTATAGGGGCAGAGGGGAGAGGGGAAACACACAGGGGGTGTGGAAGCACTAATGTTTTTTCAGAAGTACCGTCTGCTTCTTCTGGAGCGTCTTCTACTGAACATGGCTTACCGAGGACAAAGTCTAAAAGAGACTGCAAAACATTATGACTAATAAAGCACATGGGCCTGATGGCATACACTCAAGGATACTTAAGGAACTCAGTTCAGCAATAGCAAATATACTTAAAAGAGAAGAAACTTTTTTTTATGAAAAATATTTATTGTAGGGATTTTCCTATTGAGTAAAATAAGGGTATTCCCACTGCCAAGAGATTTATATTTCTAGAGTTATTACAGTTTAAACCTGTGATTTTTTTACATTAGCAGTGCCCTCTAGTGGTCAAATTCTAATTAGATTTCTAATGGAGAGGAAAGTCAGGAAAGTCAGAGACATACAGTTCCCCATAGAATGTGATAGAAACTGCCTGTCACTTCCTGTCAGTTAGAACTATCAGGAAGTAAACACAGTAAATTCACTTCCTGTCAGAACTATCAGGAAGTAAACACAGTAAATTCACTTCCTGATTATTTAAACTACTATAATTTTTGAATAAAACATCTGACAGCAATGGGAGTGACCTTGTTTTATTCAGCAAGAAATGCTCTGTAAAATATGTGTTTTCATAAAAAAAAGGTTACTGCTCCTTTAATATTTATTGACTCACCTTCATCTGGCACAGTTCCCTTTGATTGGAGTAAAGGCCGTGTCACATGCGGAGATGCCATGTTGTGCATGCTGACGTTTTCTTCTTCAGTCTGGGCGGCAGTTTTAAACTTGCACTGGCCTCAGAACAGAGGAAGAAAACACCAGCGTGCTCCACGCAGCGTCTCCGTGTGTGACACGGCCCCCGGCTGTCATCAGTGCGAGCAGTGGGGAGACACAGTTAAAAAGCATCTGGCAGACATTAACCCTTTGAGTGCCAGAGGGGTATGCGTTGCGTACACTTCTGGCACTCAAAAGGGTTAAGGTGATACATCACTGTATGTCAGCTGCAAGGGGAGAGCGAATGGGTGGTCTGGGCCTATTTTCAGTTGTGGGCCTGGAGCTGCAGCCCCCCTAGCCACTACGTTAATCCGGCCCTGTTTTAGAAGAATTCGATATGTCGCCTAATAGTTAGGCTATGTTATTAATATGTAACACATCCACTTTAATTTTATTACTGTGATTGTAAGACCTAATAAGATCTGTAAATTTATTAACTGTACCCTTCATTTTGCCCTAGATAAAGTACAGGCAGTGGGGAGAGTGGTTGTCTCCTGTGCTTAGTGCTGCTGCATTGGCCTGCCGCTCCCCGTTGGGTTACATAGATACACTGCAATATTGCTGAGTAGAATTGTACTTTATGGTAACTAAACTAAATTTTACTCTGTGGTTCTGCCCCTTTTGCAGAGAAAGAGGTACAAGGGGGGGAGAAAGAGGTACATTGGGGAGAAAGAAGTACAAGGGGGGAGAAAGAAGTACAATAAGTTTCTTAGCACAGAGGCATACATGTCTTTTTTTTGCAGCAGTAATTATTAGTATTTTGAAGCAGCTATCATATTTATTATTGCATTTTTTTCTGGCTGCACCGACTATTCATATGGCTCCAGCTATCTCCCTCGTTCTATGTTTTAAATGTTTTTAATTGCTGAATTTATGGCTCTTTGTGTCAATAAACTTATTTTGCATTGATAAGGAGGTTCATGTGCTGTTCGTGGACAGCGAGTAGTCTACGGTAGGCCCACCAAAATCCTCAGCACCAGGCCCGTTATGCTCTTAAACCGGCACTTTTCTAAATGTTTTCACTTTTATTCATTGTAAATTTAACTTAGAAAGTCTGTCCCCAGCTATGTCCGGATAGACTGCTCTGCCTCTGTTCTCCTCCTTCCTCCAATGACGGAGGTTTCTGTCTATAAGCTGGAGCAGTCTCATTGGCTAGATATTGATCTCTGAGGAGAAGAGAGGTAACCGCCTCCAACTGCAGCCTATACTGAAGTAGGTAGGGGACAGACTTTCTAAGTTAAATTTGCAACAAATAAAACGTAAAAAAAATGAATAATGTTTTGGAAGAATTCGATATGTAGCCTAAATAGTTAGGCTATGTGACACGTCCACTTTAAACATATTGTGTGTAAAAATTTCCATATTTCTACTTTTAAAAGACAATATTAAAAATTTTTTTGTCAGTCTTCATAGAAAACATGGGGCACGTTTATTTGATGTCCGTGGTACACCAAATTGCCACGGCACCCTGGTTGAGAGTCACTGCTTCAGACTAAGCCAGTTTGGTTGGTTTACTAATCCTTTAACCCTATGAATGCCAGAGGGTACGCAAAGCATTGCTTTGCAATGCGTTGCATACCCCTCTGGCACTCAAAGGGTTAAACATCCAAAACATTTTGCAGAGATGATCTAATTACTGTATTTGCACGTTTATTTACCCCAATTAAACACCATATATTTTATGCATATTCTGTTTCTTGGAATTATCACAGTATAGCGACTAAACAAACTTGGCAAAATGTTTTAGATAAATGAGTGGACTTCTATAAACCACTGCAATGTAGGACTAAGCAGTGATATATCTTGTAAATTATTATCCATATATAAAAAGTAGTTATGTAGATTTAAATAATTTCCCGCATGATGCATTAAAACAGAAAAAAAATATATTAAAAACAAATGACTTTCTGTCTTAGTTTAGAAATGATGTTATTGTACATTTTTTAAGTGGGAGGAGGATTTTCCAGCAAGAAAAAAAAAATGATCCAATTCTTATGTTTTTATTTACATGGAATATAGTTAGTGAGATTGGAGTACTAAAAGCTATTGGAGTAATTCTGGAGTGAAAGAACTGAACTACAGGGGAGAAATAACAATTCTTAAAATTCACCTTGATTTTATCTTTTGATTGCCAGAAAGGCAAAGCGTTGGATACCTCTCTGACACTGAAAGGGTTAAATGGGTCTTTTAACCCATTGACATAGCTGGGTGCTCTCGGGATTTGCCCCGGAAACTCGGGTTTTGACATTACAGGGTCTCCGGGGAAGAGGCTGATTCTGTGGATGTGGGGTGTTTAAGCCCTTACCGCCCGAGGACGTACATGTACATCCCGAGCGGATGTCCCAGGTGGACAGAGTACATATATGTCCTGCAAGTCATTCAATAAAATGAAAAAAATATTTGTTCGGCGTTAAATGCCGGCCGCATGCGCGTGTGGCCGGCCACTAAGGGGTTAATGAAACTCTGCCCACTTCTGCTGCTTCCCAGTGTGTTCCTCCCACCCCTCTTCTCCTCCTTCCCCAGCCAATTCATTATACTTTTTTCATTTGGTATTTATTTTATAAGCTCCACCCCCACTCGTGACTAAGCCCCACCCCTTTCTGACTCATATCACATCACTTTTCTCCCCCAAAGGCACCACAGGACTCCTCTCTCTGGGGAGTCCACAACAAGAAGTTTCCAGGCATGGCCATTGAATACTAGTGAGGTCTCTACTGTAACCTTCTTCGGTACCATTTTCAAAACAACCATTTTCAAAACATTTTTCAAACATTTTTAAACAAAATCTTTATTATAATATTTTACAACAGTTTCTGACAGGAAATAACAACAACAGATTCTGACAGGAATTATTTTCAAAATGGTTCCGGATAACAGTAAAGTACCCATTCTTCTTTACGGCCTGGTGTGTATGATGATGAGATTGCGAGATCATGTGCGCTAGTGCATTGCACAAAGTGCAGCTGCTGGAGGACAAGACTAATGTCATCACAGCTCACTCCTAACACAGCAGGGTTTAACTCTTTGAGTGTCAGAGGGGTATGCAAAGCATACCTCTCTGGAACGCAAAGGGGTTAAAGATTTTCCTGTTTGAGCAGAGGCATGTAATTAGTGGATCTTTCATTCTCCTCCTGTGCTCTTGCACAGTTAGATGTACCTTAGCAATAAAAAACTCTGTGGGATAGGTTTATATAGGTGCAGTACACTACATTCTAACATTGTTTCAATATTCAATACTCAGGCAATATTCAAATGATCATAAAAGAAATCCACATCCAGGCTGCAATATCTTCCACTTCAATGTACATTCAACACTTACAGCTCCTTTAGGGAAGTAGATACACAGTTAAGTTGCTGGTGACTGGTGATGGAGATACGTCACCAGAACAAAGGGCTTATGACATCTCTAGTTGCTCAGGCACTCTTCAGGTTAATGACTAGGTATGGGCAAACACTTCCCCTCCAACCAAAATCGGTGAATAATGGCACTTCCTGCTTGTCGAATAATTTCCCACGAAAAGGGCAGTTTTTCCACTTTCTTCGGCTAACTCATAGCATTGAAATCAATGGGAAGAAAAATTTTTCTGCACCACATGAAAGTGTCCTCTACTTTTCTACAGCCATATAAAGGGTGTCAGGCTCGCACAGCAGCCATTCTGTGTCCAGCCATGTAAAAGGGTGTCAGGTATCACAGCAGCCATTCTATGTACAGACATATAAAAGGGTGTCAGGTATCACAGCAGCCATTCTGTGTACAGCCATGTAAAAGGGTGTCAGGTATCACAGCAGCCATTCTGTGTACAGCCATGTAAAAGGGTGTCAGGCTCTCACAGCAGCCATTCTGTGTACAGCCATGTAAAAGGGTATCTGGCTCTCACAGCAGCCATTCTGTTTTGTGAGAGGAGAGAGCAGCATGTTTTTGAGCTAGAGGAGATAGGCAAATAAAGGGGAATTGAAGCTTAGTTTAGGAAGGCTTTTTGTAGGACATTTGTTCTCTGTATTAGGAGAGTCTGGGGGCACTTTGGGGGAGAAGAAGGGAGGAAGGAGGTTGACCACAAAGACTCCAAAATTTGATATGACTGACAGACAAGACACAGGCATCTGGGGACCAAATTTGCTTGTTGAACTTGTTGTTATTGTCTCTGTGCTGGGGAAGTCTGGGAAAATAAGTTGTTGATTTTGTTTTGTTTTTTTTGGACAAACTGTGATAAGATTGGGTGTACAACTTTTCTATAAAAGTTAAAAAAATTATAAAAAAAATAATAAAATAATAAATAAACGATAATAAAATAAATAAACAACAAAATATATAAGGTGACAGACACCTGACTGGGCTAAGGCAAGACATCACACTCCATCAGTTCTGTTGTATATTGTTGAGTAAAAACACACAAAGTAGTTGATAAATGTCAAGCAAATGCACAAGGGGCAGGGGTAGGGGGAAAGGTGGAGCAGTGCAGGGATGTTAGAGTAAAGCAGTAGTTCAAAAACTGACTGCAGCAATGGATGCTCCAGCATGTGCAATAAATGATGATGATCCCTCTCCCCCCGGGGTGGTTTCAATTTGTCAAGGTCCCACCAATCCCACCACGCCAGTCCCCCACCACCACCACTACCATAAACATCTGCCACATTGCAGATTGTACTTTAGGTTTTTTATCACTTTACATCATCATGAATATGTGCCAGTGTCACTTAAAGGAATAGTAATACTTAAAATGTAAAAATATATATGTTGTATACTCACTACTGAGAGATATTTTATTAAAAAATTATAACAGCTCAAACTTTAATTTTTAGGAGCAATATCACAGTGGTCTGAAAATTTACAGTGGCGCTGTTGCTACACCATCCTATGGACTGCTCTGGTCCATAGATCATAAACTCTACAGCGAACAAACTTAATCTTGACATATTTCTGCAAATTGTAATGTGCAGCTAGTATTTATTTGCTAAATTTACCAGACTGGAAAAAGAAAAAGAAAATGTGGTATGTGCAAAAGTTTGGGCACCCTGTTCGTCAGTACTTAGCAACAGTACTGTTACTAACGGTCTATTCTTGCTTTAAGAATGTTTTCTCACAGAATGCTTCTAGCTCAGAAATATTCTTAAAGTCATTTTGCATGTACAGCATGTTTGAGATCTCAGATCTACCCACAGATTTTCAATAATATTCAAGTCTGGGGAAATTTATATAAAACAATGACTATAGGCTACCACCAAATGAACGTGCATCACTAGTACAAATATTGCAGACTGTGTTGTTAACTGCTGTTCTTGGAACCAGCTTTTCCCAAACTTCTACGCTTGGTCTCTTTTGAACAATACATTTGCAGTTATGGTATGGAGCTGAAATAAAGCTTTATGCCGCAACGAAGACCTTCATACTCCTCAGTGGAGCATGTCCCCCAGTTTGAAAACCACTGCACTAGATTTATTTTACATTCCCTGACAGAAAGCTCTCTAGAAACAGATCCAGTGTGATCAATGTCTGTGACTTAAAGTGGATCTATCACTTTATTTAAAGTTAATTCCATATAAATCATCCTTAATCAGTAATGAGAATCGTGATATTTGTTACCTTATGATTAAGTTGTAGTTCAAGAGTAATTCAATGACAAAGTGTCCCCCTCCCGCCCCTTTTACTGATGTAACACTGCTCAGCCAGAGCAGAAGGGAGGTGCCCAGGTAGACTGCAGAGAGGGACAATCTTCAATTAAGATAAGAAAAAACCTGGAAAACTTGTCAAGGGGGGCAGGGCTTTCATTGTTCTCATAGGAAGAAGATTGTCCCCTGCTGTTAGCTGTCTGGTCTATGGACTGCATTCCACATCTGAGAAAAGATGGCTTACACTAGGTAAAAGGAGCGGGAGGGAGAACTTTGCTTATGAATATCTCTCAAACCATAAAGGTTTGAGAGATAAAACTTATATCGTTCTTCATGTTTTTTTAATGCCTACAAAATAAAATAAAGATAAAACTATGTATTACTATCCCTTTAAGCCATCCTCCCTTCAGTATCTTCTCCTCCCAAATGTTTGCTTGACCTGGAAGGTGGTCCAGGTCCTGGAGCTTCAGTGAGAGCACATTCACATGCTCTCAATACATAAATCTTGCAGTCCGCTTCGGATTCCAAGTGGGACTCAAAGCGATTTCAGCGCACGCTCTCGGAATTAACCAAATCAGCAGCTGAAATAATAGGTGTTATTATTACCCAATCAATGGTACTCATTTAACGACCTCGGAAGAATGAAGGACTGAGTTGACTTTGCCGGGATTCAAATCTGCAACCCTGAGATATAAAAAAATCAATATAAGAAATTATTTATATAACTTCAAGGGAAGTCTTAGAGGATAGATTTCCATGAAAGGGAGGGATCATTCATGAATAGGCCAACTATATTTGAATTAATTATAGGATTAATTATCCTTTTCTATGCTACTGAGTTCAATTATTGTTATTTAATACCTCTGAACATCCCTATGTGTGGTTAACCCTTTAATTGCTGGTAATCCTAATGGTGATAACTGTGGTTTGAGTTACTATATATCTATTGTAATTGCTGATCACTCCTTTATATCATTGTTGTTTACACTTTATATATAGTATATTGTATTTAATAAATTATATATATTTTTGCACAAATATGCAGGATTGATTATTTTAATCAATTTGTTACTGTGAAGTAATGTGTCAATACCTAGTATTGTGTAAAGTTCTTAAATTTAATGTTATCTATTTCTGTGAAGATATCCAACCTAGTAGGATCTCCCGTTAACCCTATACTATCTGAATATCTTTGACAACACACAAATACAAATTATCTCACACTGTATATGTGACAATTCACACATCTTAATGCTTTCTTAACCCCTTAAGGACCATTGACGTGCCAGGACCGCCAAGGTGATCTGGCACTTAAGGGCCAGTGATGGTCCTGGCACGGCATGGAGTTCAGGACTCCCGGCACGGTAGCACGCCACTCCGGAAGCCCTAAACCAGGGGGAAAAAAAGCCCCGTGGTCCTAAAGTGCGTGCGCCGGTCCTTAAGGGGTTAAGGTGAACTTTATGATCATATAAAATGATTTAGCACAATGTTAATACACATAATAGATCCACTTTAAAAGTGGGAAATGGCTATTTAAAAAATATCCATATTTTTATCCATATATTATGCACCTGCAAAATGTTTGAAATTAAAAATAAACCATTTTTATCCTTTTATATCATGTTTGATCCTCCAGCTGTTGGAAACCCAGAGACTGACTCGCCCCAATATATATTTGAATCAGAATTATATGGCATTAGATTAAAAATTGATTTGATATCTCTTTGACATGTTTTGAATCAGTAAAAAGAACAAGCAATTCAGAACATCTAAATACACGGGCTCCACCAATTCCAGATCTAAAAAAGCATAAACTCTTATTTGCTCTGAATTTTTATACTTTAAATATAAGCTTTATCTTCTGTAATAATCACCCTCATCCTCCAAAAGTTCACATAATTGTTCCCATTAGAAAGCTCAAACAATAGATGTGCCAAGTATGTTGCGAAATCGACAGTGAGTCATAGCAAAGAATATGCATTATATTTAATTCAAGGGCTCAGGAGAGCTTTAGTGCCACTGCAAGACACGTCTCGGGAAGTGAGCAGAGTTTTAATTATTTTATGTTGTGTTCAAGTTTCATCCAAAGTTCAACAACAAGGGATGTGCTTTTCGCAGCTTTTCAATACGTTTAGTAATAGCCTCTGATAATAAACAATACAATTTGTCTGTTACATTCTTGAATTGTTTATAACATCAGCTGCATTTTCCTGCAAAGAATCATAATCAATAATTCATAACTTTAGGATAGTTCTCATATAAAAACCTGGAAATGTTTTTAACTGTCTGTCAGTAACTGCACACCAAGCTTGACAAGTGCAATCAATCACATAAAACAGTTATTGAAACTCAATCACAGCAAAAGTGTTTTTCATGGCTGCTTTAGAGCATTATTAATAAAAATGGTCTGTTTTGAAGTATTATCTTTTTCTTAAATCTATTTATTAAATATCTCTAAAATCCATCTTAAGAAAAGAACACAATCTTTGCAATAAGCTGTCAAGAAATCTTTTCACACTGGTCAAAACCATAAGTTATAATTATGAAAATACTATAGCCACGCTTCCCTCTTAAGATTGAGGGGACAAAAGGAACATTTTATATTTTTGAAATATAAAAGCCATTTAGGCCAAATGGCACACAAACTCTACAGTACAATCTCTTCTTTGTAAGTAATGCTTAACTTGGGTTCTGTGGAACAGCAGGGATCCTTGTAGAAGAACATGGGGTTCAACTGAACAAATTTAAAAGGCAACTAATATGAAAAAAAAAATCTAAAAAGCAATTGGGGAGAATCAATAAGTGTTGATAAAGAGGTGATAAAGTGAAAATAACTTCTCCAGTGATATCACTTCTCCAGTTCCTATGTTATTCTATGGAGCCTATTCACTAAGATGTCCAAAGTTGAAGAAATCTTAGTGCACAGGCCCCATAAAATAACATAGGAATTGGAGGCATCACCACTTTTTCACCTTTTTATCACCACTTATTGAATCTCCCCCAATATGTTAAAGCTTTGTATTATACTAATCAATTGCTATTAGACTTGTGCATTCATTTTGGAGCAAATACAAAAAGTGATGAATACTGCATGTTTTGTTCCACTCAAATTTAATTAAGAACCAAATAACACAGAACACGTAATATCAGAAACACAAACAGCAGTAGCAAAGGCAAACAAAATACTGTCGTGCATAAAAAGAGGTATTGAAGCAAGAGTGGATAACATTATTTTGCCATTATACAAATCATTGGTAAGACCTCACCTTGAGTATCCTGTGCAATTTTGGGCACCGGTTCTGAAAAAGGATATCCTAGAACTAGAGAGGGTACAGCATAGAGCAACAAAATTAATTAAGGAAATGGAGGACTTGACATACGAGGAACGACTAAACAAACTTGGTTTATTTACTCTAGAGAAAAGACGACTAAGAGGAGACCTTATCACCTTGTACAAGTATATGAGAGATCAATACAAGGATCTCTGCAGTGAGCTATTTATTCCAAGTCCTGATCAGATGACCAGGGGACACCCCTTGAGATTAGAGGAAAGGAGGTTTAAACTTCAGAAGAGGAAGGGGTTTTTTATGGTAAGGTCTGTTAAATTGTGGAATTCATTGCCCAGGGAGGTGGTTATGGCAGATACAATGGATACATTTAAAAGAAGATTAGATACATTTCTTTCAAAAGTGAACATACAGAGTAATACTGTTTATTAGTAGGCTGATCAGGAAGGTCTGATAAAGACTAATTTAATTGGTAGCAGGAAAGCTATAAAATTCTCAGTTTCTGGGGTATGAGGCGAAGGTTGAATTTGATGGACTTGTGTCTTTTTTCAACCTAATTTACTATGTTACTATGACACACTCAACATGTGCACGTTATTTAATTTGTTAATTCAGTCATTCAATCTCTCACAAGCATATTCACCCTTTTATACACATTCATACCAAGTAATACACTTACTTTGATGTCAGAGATCCAGAGTTGTCCACCCTGTTCCTCCAGTATCTGTAACAAAAACTTTAATGGAAAAAACCTACTAGCCTGCCTCTACCTACCCCTCTGTCACTGTCTATATTAAAGCCCCCCTCACATCCTGCTCAGACTGTTACCAGAGCTAGAATGAGGAAAATATGAACAGGGAATGGATTTTATATTGTCCATCCCTGTTCAAATAAGCTCCCATGTTCCCATTGGCTGGAACTGTGGGTTTACACAGGACACAAAACGTATTTGAACAGGGATGGCCATATAAAAGCCATTCCCTGTTCATATTTCCCTATTTTTTTCTTGGACAAAAGCCTGAGAAGGGTGAATAGGGGTTTTTCTTTTTTTTTTGGCAGCATCAGTAGGGAAGTTGGCAGTAGTAGGACTTTTTTTTTATTAGTTAACATATTTTCTGTTACAGATGCTGGATAATTGGGGCAGCAAGGACACTGTTGGACCTCTAACATCAAGGTAAGTGTTGTTACTGCTAAGGGGACTTGGTTAGAATTTCTGCGAATGAACTTCATTTTTTAATTAAGTCTAATTGCTGGTTCTCCTTCATTTGGCAGCAGAGACAATGCAAATGTACAGGCCGATTTGCACATCATCTCCAATTTTTTTTCTCTTACTACCTGCAAGAAATGAAGCTGCCAGTTGAAGCCTCATTCATATTGACTAAAATGTAAAAGTCATCTATGTCAAAGAACATAAAGAACACATGAGATCTGCCGTATAATGTGTGTTTTTCATGAGAAGGTGGTTCTTAAACTGGGTACCTTGACTGCCGAGGGTTCCATTTAAAAGAACACAAGGTTCCACTGAACATGAGAAGGTGGTTCTTAAACTGGGTTTTATGACTGCCACGGGTTCCTTTTAAAATAACACAAGGTTCCACTGAACAGGAGAAGGTGGTTTTTAAACTGGGTTCTATGAATGCCATGGGTTCTTTTCAAAAGAAACAAGGTTCCACTGAACATTTTGAATGCCAGAGGGGTCTGCAATGCATTTCTTACTCCCCTCTTGCACTTAAAGGGTTAATGGGTTAAAAGGAAATCTAACATGAAATAAATTAAATTACTAGTTTATGGGTATCTATTGTGTGGCCCATTTGACCCCAGGTTGTTGCCCATCTGAGATTTAAAAAAATCCTTTTGTTTACCTAATTAGCTGGCACAAATAACCTAGCAGGCCAGTTAGACATAATCCCCCGGTCTGCTAGTAACGCACAGTTCAAGAACAGAAGTCTGTTAAATATCAATATTGTCATGGACTTGATCAATAAATCAATCTATAGTTCTGAATAGCTGACAGTCTATAATTCACCATCATTATCAATAATAAAAAACAGAGGCTCTCACACTTATGGCTTTCTGGTCATGTGTATCATGATTGAAAGAACTTGGACTCCCCTGTAGTTAATCAGTGCTACCCCCACGTCTGGAAGTAGCAGCATTTTAAACTTATGGGGTGGCCCCTATTTATCTGATCAGGCTTTGGAATGAAAAACCCACCAAACATATCATTGTATTGACCTTTGACATCCTTTTACAGTCTAACAAGATCACCTCATAGTCACCTTTTCTCAAGCGTAAATAAACCAAGTTTGTCTAACGGTTCTTTATACTTCAAGTCCTTAATTGCCTTAATTAGCTTTGCTGCTGTTCATCATATTATCTGCCCAAATTTGGATATCATATTTGAGGTGAGGTCTTACCAACAACTTGTTCTGATGTGATCCACACTTCATTCAATACTCCTTTTTACTCAAGACAGGACTTTGTTTGCCTTTCTTACAGCTATTTGACACTGGTCACTGTTTTTACAAGGATTTCCAGGTCTTTCTCTAGCAATGAGACTCCTAAAATGATTCAATTAAGTTCAAGTAGCATTGAGATTTTTTTCTTCCCACATGCACAATGTTACATTTTCCCACATTAAATTTCATATTCCATTTGTTTGCCCAATCTGTCATTTTAACTAAATCCATCTAAACACAATATTTTTTTTACCAAAATAGGTCCAAATAGTACATTTTGAAACATTGAAAAGCAGCACAGAAATGTAAGCACAGGTCATGATGTCAAGGTAGCCAGTAAATTGCTCGGAACCATGCAGGATTGCAACAATACAGTCTCAATAAAGCTAGACATAGACTAAAGAGAGAAGCCACAATTTAACCATGTTCAAAATTCTATTTGCATACATTACAGGAAAAAGTACTTTAAAACATAAAAATCTCTTAAATAATAGTTAAGAAATTAGGGTAATCTTCATTTGACCCTTATAGTGCAGTTGATTGGCTCCACAATTGTTCCACTTGCTGAATTAGGCCCTGTGTTCTACTAACATATATTAAGGACCTTTGTCCTCACCCTTGTGTATTGGGTGTAGGTCTAAAATACATGTGGTGTCATTAAACCCCCACCGAGTACTCTCCATGTCCCAGTCTCTGAGGTGGGTGTAATATTCCAAGGAGAATATCAATAGACCACCTTTTTCTAAACCAGGTGCTTTAGAGTGGGGTGTTCTACCTAATCTCATGACACTCTTTGTTGTAGGGTGAAGCATAAGAACAACCCCACATATTTGAAGTCAGGGCCTATTCAAAATCAGGACAAGGTTACTGGCCACTAGACAACCAGGCAATCAAATCACAGAGACTGCAGTAACTGTGAGACCAGCACCTGTGAGTTAAGGAGCAGAAAACGATATGCATTACTGAAGAGGACCGCGCAGGAGAAGAAGTCTGTGCAGAAAGAGGCTCAGACCTGTCCTCTGCCACTGGACAACCAGAGAGGTAGGAGATTTAGGGGCAATGTGGAAGGGGCATTGTGGAGATGGGGGCATTGTGGAAGGGGCAATGTGGAGATTGAGGAGGTATTGTGGAAGGGGCGATGTGGAGATTGAGGGGCATTGTGGAAGGGGCAATGTGGAGACTGAGGGGCAATTTGGAGATGGGCGGCAATGTGGAGGTGGCCAATGTGGTCGGGTGGCCCATGGCAATTCTTGCACCAGGGCCCCATGGCTTCTAGTTACGCCTCTGATATTAACTTTATGGGTAATAACCTCCAGTTTTACCAGGACCTCTCCACCCGATACCCTGCAACAGAGGAGAGCTTTCAAACCATTAACTGAACTTCTCCTCAGGCATAGACTGAAATATAAGTGGGGCTTCTCTTTTAGCATTATCACATTACATAACGATGTTCCTGTTACTGAGAGACATCTCTCATAGATTCCAGCCCTTTGCACAGCTTTGGGGATTCCTCCCCCACTTCTACAGGAAGGTGAAAATCCACAATACAGAGATCACTTTTCTGCTCCAGGCTTGAGTAAAGAAAAATGCCCTCAGTGGATGGATGCCCAAGGTCCGAGGTCCAAGAAAGCAAGACCTTTGATGGAGTGCGAATAACGCTAGGTCCTGGGAAATTTCATGAAAACCATGTTGTTATCCACTTTTTCATGGGAAAATCTGCTTTAAAACTAGCGGTTAAAATTTTTGCATTTTTTGCCCATTGGCCAAAATTTTTTGCCATTTTTTTCAATGGCTAGAAAGTTTCCGCCCATTGATTTACATTGTTTTCGCACTTCCGCTATAAAAACGTGATGGTTTTGCTGAAGGCAGACACAATAGAAGCAGCTACAGAGCGAGATAGACATGCTGTGCTGTACTCTTGTGATATTTTGCAAAAATTGAGGCAGGAGAGGCTCATAGTGACTCCTATCACTATGAGCAGGGTAAAAAATAATCAATGGAGGAGCTGGAAGGAACATTATGTCTCCACTGAGTCTGAGGAGGAGGAGGAGGAAGGGACCACTACTGTACCAAAGCTGTCCAGTCCTCATAAATCACCCCAAGGGATCTTGGGGAATTTAATGGGGAGAGAGAAAAGGGAATGGGAAGGGAGGGAGAAAAGGGTAGTACTACTAAGAGCAGGACAGGTCAGCTGCCTGTGCCTGCTGCAAGATGTGCTGTCCCTGCTGTAAATGCCACTATAGTTGTGCCACTATAGTTGTACCTGCAGCCACTAGTGTTGTACCTGCTGTCAGATGTGCTGCCACTAGTGTTGAACCTGCTGCCAGTACTGAATCTTCTGCCAGTGCTAAACCTGCTGCCAGTGCTGAACCTGCTGCCACCAATACTTTGTCTGCTGCTAGTGTTTCTTGTGGTACTCAGGGGATGAAGGAGAAAATTATGCCATGTGTGACAGCAGGGGACCCTCGGTCACATTGCTCATCACCTCCTTCAATCAGCAGTGAGACGTCTGGAATAGAGCAGCATCATGTAGGGAGTAGTGGTGGTGGTGGTGGTGGAGAAGCTGGGGTGGAAGAGACATTGATGGCCTTTTTATCAGAAACTGAGAAGGAATGGGAGACAGGGATGAGGATGGGCATCACCACCACCACTAGCAATCAGCTTTTGGAATTAGCGGAAATTGCAAATGCTCTAATTTCTGAGATGAAAGGGCAGCAGGGTGCTGAGGAGCAGGTTAGTGTGCCACAGACCACCGTGGACACAGTGGGAATGGTGTCAACAAGTAATGCGAGACCAGGACAGGTTCCATTTGCCAGCGCCAGCAGTACTCCTGGTCGTAGTTGCAGTGCTAAATCTGAGGCAGTAGCAGCAACATTATCCGCTGCCACAGAAAGTGAAGGGGAATGTTGAGGACAAGAAGAAAGAGGCCATTCTTCTCCACCTGTTCCCTAGCCTTCCCCCCAGAAGTCATGGGTGTGGGACTATTATTCTTTTCCAGCAAGCACAGTGCAGTCATCATCAACAATGGTACAGTGCAAAATTTGTGACAAGTTAGTGAGAAGGGGAAAGGAGGGAACACACGTTGGCACAACCTCCCTGATAACACACATGAAACGCATACACCATGACATTTATGTCAAACATGTTAAAGCCAAACACCCATTTCAGAAATCTAGCACTGCTGTTACTGTACCCCCTGACTCTCCAGAAAGGTGGAGATCAAAGAGGAGGAAGAATAAAGACACCCAGAAAGATACTGGAAGTTCCATGATGAGCGAAACAACTAGCTCATCATCAACATCACCTTCTTCCTCCAGGGTAACAAGTACAATCCACCTCGTTGATCGTTACCTCCCCTGCCAAATGATAGCCACTCTTTTGATGTTAGGATACGGCAGTTCGTGGAGGAGAATCTATATCAGACCATTGAGTGGCATCTGAGGAGATTCCATCCCACAGAATATGCTAAGATGGAAGCTGGAAGGGTTCATCATTACTATTAAACTGTTACCAAGTTGTCATGTGTCCTTAGCAGGGTCTGGACAAGGGGTACAATGACAGGGGCAGTACTCAGTTTCGGGTGTCATGGTGTTTGGATACGGTTGTGCCCCCAGATGTTATTTACCACACATACTGTGCACATTGCAGTTGCTGAGGAGACCCATTGATCCTGCTCTCAAGGGAAAAAATATATTCTAATAACAACACACCCATGATGATTTTGGAGGAGGGGCAGGTGGAGAATATTTAATGGCCAACTTGTTCTTTTCTCCACAAATACTGGGGGCTACTTATTCTGTTGCTACTGCCTCAGGCGCATCACTGGAGCCAGTTGTGGCAAGTGGAACATTCATCGTCTATCTTCCATGTTACTGCTATTGTTGATCCCATTCCTTTTCAGTTGCCTAATCATTCTGCTGCTTAAACAATTCATCAGCAGCAGTACGAACAGCAGTTGTAACTCAGGACTCAGGAGGACATTTGACAGTGGCCAGTGGCCAACATGACCTGCTGGCATTAGGCCAGTAGGGCATTTTTATTTTTCTCTCAGGGCTTGTGTTTTAAAAAAAAAAATAAAAAAAAAATAAAAATAAATAAAAACTAGTCCTACAATAAAATAAACAATTTTGGGGGGGGTTTGTTTCTAACAAGCTTAAGTCCTACAAATCAATGTTTCTTCAGGGCTTGGGCCTCTACAAGTCCTACAAAGGCCTCTAACAACAAATCAAACAAATCATCCTCTACAAAATACTCTATCAAGTTAAGTATCAGTCCACCCCAGTGACAGCTTATGTCAGGGGGTTCCTGTCTCTGTCACTTTAAATTCAAATGTCTTATTTTATTTTATTGATTTATTTTTTATTAACTGTCCCCCCAATAGCAGTCAAGAAACCCCCCAAAACAAATTCCCTGTTCAAATGATTCATTCATTCACCAACACAGGCACCCTCCTCAGACCCCTTTATACCATGTCTTATGGTTTTTATTTTATTTAGGATTTCTTTTTCATTAATTGCCCCCCAATCCCAGTAAACAACCCCCAAAAAAACATTCCCTGTTCAACTGATTCTTTCCCCACACCCCACCAACACAGGCACCCTCATACCCCTTTTATACTGTGCCTCTGGGAAATAAAATATTATTTGTAATGTGTTGTGTGTAACTTCTATGTTCCCATTGATTTCAATGGACGAAAAAAATTGTAAAAAAGAGGCAAATCGGCACTTTTCGCTGGAAATTTTTCACCAAGAGGAAAGTGACATTTTTCGCCAATTTCAGTTTGAGGTGGAAATTTTTGTCCATCCTTAGCCTTAGCATCGTACCCAGTTTGACTTCTCTATTGTGTGCTATGCACCACGTCCTGTGATTTTGTTCCCTTTTGAGGGGAACACCACTTGACTTTATAGTAATCAGTTTGAATGTTTTTCATAGCTGTTCCTCTATTTGGCAGTGCTCGATTGGCACTGATCAACTGGCACTTGGTAGGTGCTGGCAGTTGGGCATGACCGTGGGGGACTGGCGTTTTGCTGACCCCCCCATGGATGGGCCCTCGGCAGTGTGCATTGAGACAAATGAAGGGGTTTTCATTGGGTGATGTTTATGCTGCCAATTACAAACCTTTAGTTTTTTACACCACTGGGCAGTTCTGATTAAAAGCATGGTCCACTGGTCGTCTGGGTGTATTATTGTTGGTCAGATTGGTTGGAGGGAGATGTATGTTTGAAATCTGTTTATTCTAGAGGGGGTGAGAGCTGATCAACATTGTCCCTCTGTAGTATTTTTATTTGATTCTGACTGTGAGATACTTTGATTGATGGTGCTGATACGCCAGGCTTGGGGGAGAATGTTGCGACCTATTTGCGGTGATCTTCCCCTCTGATTCAAGGCTGATGCAATGGCTTGAGGCCAATGTTGATTTGCTGTAATTCACTGCTGGGGGACATATTGGCTCTGTCGGTGGTTGCCGTTCACTGAGGTGGGGGTGCCCTGACTGAATTAATTAAGGGTGGGGTCGTTTGTGTTTGGTATGGGACATGAGAAATGCTTTGATCCCCTGAGCGGACTCCTTTGTCCTCGGAGTTTATACTTCACTTTTATACCACTGTTTAAACTTTTAGGGCTATTTCTTGCTCTGGGTGTGACACTTGCCCAGCCCACTTTATGACTGGAGTCCACCGACCCTCCAACCTTGTTTTCTGGAGGTATCACTTTTGGCGATCCAACTGGGGTGGTGAGCTGGTCAGCCATTAGGAACATTTGCAGACTTGCTGGGAATTCCAGGCTTCATTTGCTGGTCCCTATTCCCTTACCCTAGGCTTGCTCTTATGCCATGTTTGCTAAATGCCTGTGGATCTGGGATGGGGGGTGGTCCACCCTTGCTGGCTCCTGGACAGTCGGGGTGCATGTTTATGCTGGTTCCCCAGGGACTCGGATTGGTGGATTTAACCAGCTGCTCTATGGTTTACTTTACTGTTTCTTTGTGTTTAGGGGAACTAACCCTCTGCCCCATGTTGCTGGGGTGAGTGTGTGCTGTTTATTGTTGCTGCTCTGGGGGGTCCAGGGGGTGATTACACACCTTTTTGTTGTGGGGTGCTCTGCCCTGACCTGGGGATTTGGGGTGGGAGTTGAGAAGGTGGGTGGATGGTAAGTTGAGTGGGGGCTTGGTGGAGGCTCCTGCTCTGGGTCGTGACCGACCCGTCACTCCAAATCTGGTTATTACTGTAAGATGTTGTGCTAGTAGTATAGACGGTTGCATGTAGATTACCATTATTGCGGCCATCTAACAGCTGTTCTTACTTTTCTTCTCCACATACTCTACTCCTTTTGGCTCTAACTGCAAATGACGTGTGTAAACAGAAGACTCTCCTGTGCACTTTGGTGCCGGAAGATCTTCTCACTTCTCAATGTTTTATTTTCTTTTTCTCTATCTCTTCTACCCTCTCTGGTTCAGTTCATTCGCATAGTGTTCCTGGCGGTCTCTTCATCTTCTGCTAGCTATCTCTCCCCACCTCTCTTTCCTTCATACCTCTCTTCACTCCTTTTTCTACTCTTTTCTCCCTTTTCTGTCTAACTCTTCCTGCTCCCTCTCACCTTCCTTTGTTCGTCTTACTCCTTCTTATTTTCTTAATCTCTCCACTTCTTATGTATTCTTCTCCTCGTTCCTCTCACTCCTCAATTTCTTCTTTACCATTCTTTCTTTCTTCTTATCCTGTTCTTCCATACACCCCCCCTCCCCTCTTACCATGGTCCCTTCTCCCTTCCCAGCTACTTGACCTGGTTGTCTATCCTGGCCTATTCCCCAGAGATCAGAGAGCCCAATTTCTTGCTTGTTTATTGAGCTGGTTCTTTAACCTTACTCATGGCTGATTCCTGTAAAGATTCTACTGTTCTCTTATTGACAATAAATGCAAAAGGGCTCAATATCATTAAGAAAAGGTTAATTGCTATGAAGGACTTTACTAGACTAGGTGCTCATGTGCTTATTCAAGAGATGTACTTTTTGAGATCTTCTCCCCCCCTTGACCAATAAACACTACTACTCGGTATGGCTAGCCTCTACTGACCAGGAAAGGAAGCAGGCAGGTGTAGCCTTCCTTCTGCATAAATCAGTGTCCTGGGTACATAGAGACCTGTTCGGGGAAGAACGAGATAGATTTGAGTTTATTATTTCGGGATCACTTCTATATATGTCCCTAATAGGAGACAAATATCATTTCTTAAAAAAACGCTGACAAAGCTGAGGTTTTCTCAAGAAGGATGCTTGCTGATAGGGGGTGACTTTAATATGCAGTTGGATCCTTCTACAAATTGCTCGTCAGGAACTTCATATCTACCTGCTTCAGCTCTCTCCTCATTTTGCTTGGTCAAATCATCTTCTTGACACCTGGAGAATTATAAATCCATTTTCTCTGAATTTTTCATACTATTCACCAAATCATGACAGGTTCACCCTTATGGATTATATATTTTTGGAGTAATTCCAGATTCACGATCTGGTGACAACAGCTATTGAACTGTTCACTTGGTCGGATCAAGGCCCAGAGTGGATAGAGTTGGTAGTTGATTAATTGTCCCTAGGCCGCACAGCCTGGCGACTTAATGATCACTTCCTTGTCGGATCCTCAATGTTTTGTGCATTTCTAAAAAACTTTCTGAATACTTTTCAATCAATGCCCTAAGTACGGACTCCCCAGTGACTGTCAAGAGAGTTAATTGGCTATACCAGAAGGAAGTATTCAAATACCTTGGCTTGTATCCCCATGCTCTACATTGCATCTTGTCGATTTACAAATTGGTCGTTAATGGATACTTATCAGACTCTTTTTCCATTACCAATGAGACTCAACAAGGATGCCCCTTGTCTCCAATTTTATTTATTCTTTCCTTGGAAGCCTTACTTAGCATGATTTGCTCCAATTCGGATATCACAGGCCTCCCTACCAAGACTGGAAGCACCAAGATCGCTAGCTTTGTTGATGATATCTTATATTTCCTCTCTAATCCCACTAATTCCCCCTATTGTTAACAATCTTGGAGAACTACAGTGTTATTTCTAACTTCAAATTAACTTTTAGAAATCCTAAGCCCTAAATCTTAATATCCCTTACGATATTATTACTGCATGGCAGAGCATGACAAAGGGACAAAGGAACATATTTTAATCTTGCTGCTCCAATCTCCAACCAATGAGAATCAGTTCGACAAGAGATACAGCTGAACCAACCAATCTGGGCCTGGCCAGCATTGTATACACATTTTGATTATATTACCTGAACCTGACATACTAATTCAATCTTGTTTCGCCGCCCCCCCCCCCAGCCCATGGGAACTGGAACGATGAGCTGGGGACAAGAGGCGACCAATCACAAAGCTGCCTACTTGTCAAAGGAACATCAGGCCTTGACATGGCACTGCTTGACAAGCAGAGGCCGATGGAAATAACGGCTACTTGTCGAACCCAATACACAATACTGGAACATGGACCAGTAGGCATCCAGTCAGAGAGATGCCTACCCTTCAAAGCTAGACATGGGGATTTCAAACACAAGGCTGCCGTGGGGTGGAATAAATAGGAATCAAAATAAAATGTCCTATTTCACACAGGAATGGAAAAGTCATGATGGCTGCAGTTCATTTGAAGGAAGTGCTCTCCACACAAAAGTACAAGGCAAAATTTCAATCAAATGTTTAAAGAGGATCCCAGAAGAAAACCAGTGTATGTTCAAAAAGTCTAAAGAAAAGTGACAGCCCAGTCAAGGGGTTATACTCTAAGGTGTGATAAAATGGTGATAATGTGGAGATGATTTCTCGAGTGATTTCACTTCTCCAAGTCCTATGTTATTCATAAGAACTTGAGAGATTAGAAAACTGGAGAAGTCATCTCCACTTTATCTCCTCTTTATCACACCTTAATCCATCTCACCCCAAGTGTTCTTTAAGGAAATAAAGTTTTAAGTTATCAAAAGATGAGACGTAGACCATCTCATCATCCCAGAGAAAGAAATATATTTTTGTAGATAAGCAGTTTAATTTCACGTTTACAACTGACTCTGATATTTTAAAGGAATATTAATAAAAGCAGCTCCAATTAATCTTAATAGTATTTGAGCCATAGAGAGTGTTATTTCAATAATGTCTGAGTTGTAGTTCAAGAGTAATTGAATGATAAAGTATCCTCCTCCCACCTCTTTTACCTAGTGTAAATCACCTCCCCTCAGATGTTGAATCTGGTCTTGAGACCAGACAGCTCACAGCAAGGGGCAATCTTCTTACTTTGAACATATGAACCTAAGGAAAACTATGTCCCCCTTGACAGGTTTTTCAGGTTTTTCCCTTATACTAAGTGAAGATTGTCTGTCTACGAGATCCATCTGGACAGTCTTGCTGCTCTGAGGTGAGCAGTGTTACATCAGTAACATCTCCATGGACCAATACTATGAAGATTAATTGGACCTGTTTTTATTGTGAAACATTACTATCCCTTTAAAGATAAATTGCACCACATAAATTATAAATCACACAGGCATGGATGGGTTAAAGCATACAGATGAAGTTTAAATACTTTCTTAATTAAAGTTTTGTAGTTCTTTCAGATGAATGAAAATAATTTGTGTTTTAAAATAATGCCTGCAGAAGAAGTTGTAGAAATAACCAGCAATTATATTTCTCTTGGTATTAGTTAATTTTTATTTGGGTTAAAATAAGTATTATGGTAATAATTAAAGGCTTAGTAATAATACTTAGTAATAACCAACAAGGGGCTCAATTCTATTACCAGTGCTAAAGTCAGTTTTTGCTATCCTATTACCCGACTTGTGAAAGCAAAATCAGCGGTAATTATACTTACCGCCAGTCTGAAAAAAGCCCATAGGAATCAACTAAAAACAATGTGCAATTAGTATCCTATTACCCACTCTCAGTATTACAGCCTGTTTTGTGGTTACATTTAAGTCAGAAATTTTGAGCCTCAGTGGTTGAGGCGTAGAAGCCATAACGACAGTTTCAAAACCATCGTTGTTCTAACAAAAGCAGTGAATCCGACATAAAGTGCCCCCCCGACATATTAACCCCCCCTTTCTAAAAGTAGACTTACAGTGCTTTCTTCCACCACATTAATGCGACAAATATTATTTATAGTCAACAAGTAACCCTTTCCCTTCCAAATCCGACTTACAGTGCTTTCTTTCACCATATTAATTAGACGAATATTGTACATCTGACATTTTAACCCCCCTTCCCCCTTGAAAAGTCGACTACAGTGCTCCCATGACTTTCTTTCACCATTTTTATCCCACATTTTTCTGCTCCTATTATAGTCGACATGCCCTTGTATTTTGTATTGCAAGATTAACCCTATGAGTACCAGAGAGGTATTGCAATGTGTTTGCTACCCCTCTGGTACTCATAGGGTTAATAGGCAACCGGTACACGTATAAAAAAAGGTGTTTGTTTTTATTATAATGTAATTTGTGTGAAAATGTAATTAAATATTTTATTGACGTGTAACAAGGATTTTCTTTTACTAAATTATATATGTAATTCTTATTACAAACGTACTTCAGACCTCAAGAGGGGTATCATGACCCCTCATGACACCCCCCTAGCATGGAGGTGAGAATTGCCCCCTTTATGAACCCTTTGAATGCCAGAGGGGTACGGAACGCATTGCTTTGCAATGCATTGCGTACCCCTCTGGCACTCAAAGGGTTAATTAAAGAGCATATAACCTATGTGAAACAAATTACATCTATAATAAAAACAAACACCTTTTTTATACATATACAGGTTGCCTATTAACCCTATGAGTACCAGAGGGGTAGAAACACATTACAATACCTCTCTGGTACTCATAGGGTTAATCTTGCAATACAAACTATGAGGGTGTGTCGAATATAATAGGAGAAGAAAAATGTCAGATGAAAATGGTGAAAGAAAGTCATGGGAGCGCTGTAGTCGACTTTTCAAGGGGAGGGGGGGTTTAAAATATACAATATTCGTCAAATTAATATGGTGAAAGAAAGCACTGTAAGTCAACATCGGAAGGGGAAGGGTTAATTGTTGACTGAATAATATTTGTCGGATTAATGTGGTGGAAGAAAGCACTGTAAGTCGACTTTTAGAAGGGGAGGTTAATATGTTGAGGGGAGGCACTCTATCGGATTGTGTTAAGTGGGGGACACATCTAACACTGAACTTGATTTTTTGTCATCAAATGTACACCTATTTCCTTGGACTTTGACATTTTGAGTGTTTTTTGTAGGTGGTAGTTTTGTTACTACTCTGAAAAGTTCTGTCTACGCCAGTTTTGTTTTACTGTGGTTCAGCAATAGAATACCGACGTAACACACGTTTGCAAAATTCCCGCTACTTGTTTTTCTTGTAACGCCGGTTTTAGCGCGGGTAATAGAATCGAGACCAAGAAGCAGTTATATTTATTGGTTCTGTATTAGTTAGATCTGTCTAACACAAGGACCAAGATGCACTAAAGGTTGATAAGGGCTCAGGATGGTGATGATGTGTTGGATCTGTGTCGAAGGCACACCACCAATATGTATGAATATGTCTTCGCTATCATATCCCCATCAATCTGCCACCGTTCTGCCGTCATCACCATGAATCTGCCATGCCTGTGATAGGTTTGCAATTATTCACTTAACAAATCAATATTGGCTCATTTACGTATGGAAATTAGGTTAATGAGCCATTGTTGTATTCAGGTGGGTGTGTTTGTATGTTAATATGCCACATTACTGCATGCTCTGAACTCAGATAGCAGCCTCTGTCTGAATCTGGTGATGTTGGAATCTCCCTCTAGCTCTCTATGGAGCCAGAGGACAGATTGCTGTGTCCACGTTGAATAGCAGAAACAGCAGCTGCCCTCTCTTAAAGATAAACTACCACTCCTTCTAAACTTGCCCCCAAATAACTAGCACTATTGAGCAGCTAGTCGCCAGAATTATTACCGCATCATTGAGAATTCCTACTGCTCCCAGGACTGACAGACAGGAAACAGCAAAGATCTCTTTGCATAGTGATGCCGGTGCGCCTGCTCTGTCAGTCCCTCTTGGTACCGAACGGCTCCTAGCAACGTCTCCTAGAGCCAGCTGGGACTGACAGCGCAGGTGCACAGACGTCACTATGGAAAGATGTCTGCACTGTTTCCTGGATGTCAGTCCCAGGAGCGGTATAGAATTCTCAATAACAAGGTAATAATTTTGGCGACTAGCACTACTGAGCAGAGAGTCACCAGATGGGTAATTATTTGGGGGCAAGTTTAGAAGGGGTTGTAGTTCCTCTTTAACCCATTCAGTGTCATAGCACACCTGCATGGCACAGAAAGGGTTAAAAGTTAAACTGTTATCAACTCTTCCTTTGCTTTTGCCTCATTTACATGAGTACAATAATTTTCCTCATTGTCCTAGAGTGGGAAGTTCTATGATATTTCTTTTTCTTTAATGTAAAATCTAACTTGTAATTAGAGGGGGGTAAGTAAAAGGTGTGAGGCGAGTTGAAGTAAGTAAAACATACATTTTTAGTGGTTTGTGAGGGTGTGTGATGAGGAGGGATAAAGGTGGGCCAGGCAAGCGGACGGTATGCTAGGGGAGTGAGGAGAGATATATGTGAGTATGAGCAGGGCCGGCGCCACCCATAGACAAGGTAGGCACTGGCCTAGGGTGCACATCTAATGGGGGTGAAGAGCAGAGCCTCACATACCTCTGCTGCTGTTGAGGAGAGAGAGAGAGGCACCACCAAAGGGGTCGTAAAATGAGGTTTTACCTATGGTGGCAAAAATCCTTACACCAGTCCTGGGTGTGAGGGGGAGTTAATGTAAATTAAACAGGATCTGTGAGAGATGTGTATCCTGTCTGCTGTGCGAGACCCTCATGGTTTCTCCTGTCAGTGTTTAGCTTTCAGATAGCAGATTTAATGCTAGACGTCCCTGTGGTTTATAATTATGAATTTGCCAAGTTCATGCATTTTCTGTTAATTATTGTAATTTGCTTCTGATTCACACAGGCGCATCCATCTAACAACAAAATTAGCCGTAGGGGGAGACCATGTTTGACAAAGCATCTACTGCCATCCGTTCACCTCGCCAGTGACTGGCAAGGTGATAGAATGGCAGCTGATAAGCATAAGGACAACTATACATTCTTCCTCTATGCACTTTATGTACAGAAATTAAAGTCTATGTTTAAGAAAAACGTGGTATTGTCTCAGATAGTCGTTAGTATTATTAATGTATGTTATTAGGACATCTTCATATACATAATATTTGTTATATTAATGTTCAAAGTAAAATGCATATCATGGTATACAGTGTGTTGCAAATGTAAGTTGATTCTGGTGCTCAAGTAGTTAATGACAGCAGTGACAGATTTGCTTGTTGCCATTCCAGAGGTCACAGACTAAGTCTATGACAACTGTTCTCATCTTACTCTCTGTGGAAAGGGAAGATTACATGCCATTGCCTGGAAAGAGAGGATGCATGAAAATAAGTCAAACAGTTATAATATATGATAATTTATGATAAAAGTTTTTTATTTTTTAATTGTTTATTTATATTTTAATATCTACAGCAGAAATGTATAAACTGTCATAGTTAAAGAAAGCATATCAATATACTTCAGTCCTACATTTAAAACTCATAGAACTTGTACTGCATTACAATGCTATGTATTTAACAATAAAAAAGCTAAGGGGGTTGTTTTCCTCTGCAGCTAATTAAGATCATTGGTAGTCCTACCTTCTTCAATCTGGGTGGTTGGCCACCTTCCCCATCTTTCACCTGGGGGTACAGCAACCCCTTGGTGGAAATGGGTTGGTTCCAGGGTGGAGAGTAGAAATGGGGTGGATGCACCTAATATAAGCTGGTTGTGTTAAATAGAATTTAATAACCTTTTTTATTTTCCCTACCTACCTGCCCCATGAAGACCTGTCTCTGCTACCACAGAAGAGCAAGTGCATAGCATTGCTACAGAAGAGGTCAAGCTTAAAGGGATAGTAATGTTTCATAATAAAAACAGCTCTAATTAATCATCATAGTGTTTGGACTTTGGAGAGTGTTATTTCAATTCTGTCAGAGTTGTAGTTCAAGAGTAATTCAATGACAAAGTATCCCCCTCCCACCACTTTTACTGATGTAACACTGCTCAGCCAGATCAGAAGGGAGGTGCCCAGGTAGATTGCACAGAGGGACAATCTTCAATTAAGATAAGGAAAAAACCTGAAAAGCTTGTCAAGGGGGACAGGGCTTTCATTGTTTTCATACAAAGAAGATTGTCCCCTGCTGTTATCTGTCTGGTCTTACAACCAGATTCACATCTGAGAAGAGATGGCTTACACTAGGTAAAAGGGGCAGAAGGGGAAACTTTGCTTGTGAATATCTCTTAAACCATAAAGGTTTGAGAGATAAGACTTATATCGTTCTTCATGTTTTTTTAATGCCTACAAAATAAAATAAAGTTAAAATGAAGTATTACTATCCCTTTAAGAAAAAAGGATGTCTCAACAAGGCCAGATCAACTTACGTCCATAATGCAGGTCCCCCAGGCAACTCAGTGCAGTATAGTTTCGGAATGTTACAGTCTCCAGGAGGGCCCATCTGACAGGTAGCTAGGTCCAACTAGCAGAAGGTTACAGTTTTCAGAGGGCAAGGCTGGGCTTGACCACACAGCGAGTCCTGCCGTGTAGGGTGGTCTGATATCAATGGGGGTGCTGAAGTAAAGGCGCGGGCTGGTGGAAATGGCGGTAATGATCGTCATCCACTGGCCATCATGGAAGGAGAGCGAAGGGTGCCATTGCGGGTGTCCAGGGTAGGCTCTGTTCCTGATAATTCCCTACATACCTCGGGTGGCATGGAGCTGGGAGTGGGCCCATGCTGCCATGTAAAACATAGCCAAGTTCCCAGAAAAAGGTAAAGGCTGCTAATGGACCTGGGGGATCAACATAAGAGGAGTGAGGGACCTCCAGACACAATATTACTAAAGCTACAACCTCTTTGTTTTCCACATTAAAGGGATAGTAATACTTGAAAATAAGTTTATTTTATATTGTAGCCCTTTAAAAAACATGAAAAATGATATAAGTCTTATCTCCCAAACCTTTATGGTTTGTGAGATATTCAGATGTAAAGTTTCCCCTGGCGTGACGTCATTGCTCCACCCTTCAGATTTGGAATCCGGTTCCGGGACCGGCAGTGCCTCTCCAGAAATGCTGATATCATGATCTTTAAAAAGAATTTCTTAATTGGAATGGTCTACAAAGTGTGCTTTCAAGCCAGGCACGCTTTGTAGATAGTTCCAGTTAAGTAGTTCTTTTCAAAGATCGTGATATCTGCACTGCTAAAGAGCTGCCGGTTGCTCTGTGGACCAAATTCCAAATCTGTCCACTAGATGGCAGACTTGGCTGAAACAGCCAGGAAAAGAGAATTTTACTATATTTTACATGTGAATATCTTCCAAACCATAAAGGTTTGGGAGATAAGACTTATATCATTTTTCATGTTTTTTTAAGGGCTACGATATAAAATAAACTTATTTTTAAGTATTACTATCCCTTTAATCTGTGTCTCATGTCTTTATTCTTTGCTTCAAGTTGATGAGTCTTTCCGCATGCATGAGTTGTTTGGTTATGGGCATGGGAAAAAGGTGGACCACTCTATCACTCAAAGGGTTAATATCACACATATGCTGCCCTTTTCTGCCCCACACCATTGCAATTTGTCACAGTATGTAACCCTTTGAGTGCCAGAGGAGTACACAACTAATTGCAAAGCAATGCAATGCATACCCCTCTGGTACTCAAAGGGTTAACAAAATACACATAGTGATGAATCCCTAGACCTGCACTATGCTCCTTTTTTATTTAATTTATTTGTTTAATTATTTTGTAATTTTTCACCTTGTAAGATAATCAGACTTCATGCGGGGGGGGCATCGAGACCCCTCCTGATGCCCCCCTGGCATTGATCACCTATCCAATAGAAAAGGGAATGAATGCTGCAACCAGGAAGGTGATAAGCACCTTCCCCTAATAGCTGCTACTCAGATCGGCTGATTTTTATGAATTAACTGGTTGAGTGGGAGGATCCTCAACCAGTTCATTCATTAAAACCAGCCGGTTTCTGTAGAAGCAGGTATGGGAAGGCACAGAATGCCTTCTTGGTGGTCTCATTGATCACCTATCCTATTGGATAGGTAATCAATAACAGGGAGCATCAGGAGGGGTCCTGATGCCCCCTGCGAGGTCTGATTTTCTTTCAACAAAACGGACATATTTTTTTTACAGAGATATGAAAGTTATGCAACAGTATCTGCTGGCTATTAACCCTTTGCCCACGGCTAGACTGATAAAAGAGCAGGGCTCCGAATTGAGATCATAGTCGTCGACTACAGTCTGAATTTGGAGCTCCCCGCTCCGTAGCAGCAGTGGCGCGGGCAGTCTATACTGTGCATGACTGCACTGCAGCCTTTGCTGGGTGGCACTGTGGCCGTGTACACGGGCTCTTCAATTAGTCCAATATAAAGGACAAAGGAGATAATAAAAACTGGATCTTAAAAAGTAATTTATTAACTGAATATATGGAATAGCATATGTGTATACAAACCTGTGTTAGGAAATGTTATAAAAGTTGTTTGTTTTTCTGTTTGTTTTAATCCTAATTTTATGTTAATTTAAAATATAAATTAGTGCTAGATGAAAATCCTCCTGATATGCCATTGAAGCAGAACCTTGGTTAGGGTTTTCAGTCCTCTATCTCAAAACAGGACAGATTTGGTGGTACTAAATAAATATATATATATATATAAAAAAGAAAAAACAGCAGGGACACCAATAGTGCTTTATCGAAGATATAAAATGGCAATAAATAATACAAGGAATGCACTCACGTTGAATAGCAGTTGAGTGACCAGCATATACCTTCTGCCAACAAAACAGGCAGTTAGAGATCATAAACCAGTCTCCCCTCGGGATACTTCAGATGAATCTTTCAAATGTGACCTCAAAATATAAAGCTGTTCTTACAAATTGTTAAAAATAATGTTCATTAAAAAGTAAAACACCAAATAACATTACGTGTTTCGCTGCTATCAACGTTGCTTTATCAAATATATGATGCCATTAAAATCCTGGATAACAAAGGTAGGAACACCTTAACATAGTAACATAGTAACATAGTAGATAAGGCTGAAAAAAGACATGCGTCCATCAAGTCCAGCCCATGCCAATAACACTCCTGTTGATCCAGAGGAAGGCAACAAAAAAGCCCTCTGGAGCAATTTCTAGTGTAGGTGTGTGTGTGTGTGTGTGTGTGTGTGTGTGTGTGTGTGTGTGTGTGTGTGTGTGTGTGTGTGTGTGTGTGTCAAATAGTTCCCCGGCTCAATATCCTATTTGCTTTGAAGCCATCTGTCATAACTGTCAATATTGTTCTGTGCTAGATAGGCATCCATTGCTTTTTTGAATGCAGTTACATTATCTGCAAGCACAACATCCCGAGGCAAAGAATTCCATAGCCTTACCGCCCTTACTGTAAAGAATCCCTGCCTGTGTTTTAGTCGAAAGCGCCTTTCCTCAAGTCTTAATGGATGACCTCTTGTTCTTAGCTCAGCTCTTTGCATAAATAATTCATTGGATAGTTCTTTGTATTGACCTTGAATGTATTTGTAAATGGTAATCATATCACCCCTTAGACGTCTCTTTTCTAATGTAAACAAACCCAGTTTGGCTAGTCTCTCTTTGTAACTCAGATCCTCCAATCCCTTTATCAGTTTTGTTGCACGTCTCTGCACCTTTTCCAGTTCAGCAATGTCTTTAAATATAGTCACCAAGCTTAATGATTGGATCCTATAAGGCACGAATGAACACCTTCTAAAATGTGATGACAACAATAAATTAATCCAAGTGTTGAATTGTATACTAAAAAAGTATACAATGTGAAATGTTTGTATAGTAATTTAGTATTCAGTTCGGCACCAGTTGTATTCCCTCCTAAGTATTTTGATTTTAAGGTTATGGATGGATATCTTCTCCTTCTGTTTATATGATGACTATATCATCAATATAATGATAATATCCATAAAGTTTATTGTGCTATGTATGTTTCAGGTTGTCATTAAAATATTTGCATATTGTGGTGCCATCTTTGTGTCCATGGCACATTCTTTTATCTGTGGGTAGAAGTCCTAGCTAAAAATAGTAACGTAGTTGACGAGGCTGAAAAAAAGACATGAGTCCATCAAGTCCAGCCCATGCCAAAACACCCATATTGATTTGGAGGAAGGCAAAAAAAACTTCACTGAAGCCATTTCTAATTTTTTAAAATAAAATCCCCCCTCTGTCCATTTCATAAGTGTAACGGAAGCTAAGAAAGGACCGAATTGCCTTCCGCAGTCATTCCCGGGTCTCTCCTTCTCGACTCTGGATGCACCGTTCGAGCAGATAACCAGTCCGGTGATCGACTCAAAGTGGCTTCGAACCCCGGGATAGCTGACTCTACCTTGAAGGACGCAGATGGAAGGGGGGTCGATGGGCTCTCGAACCGTCGAGCTTCGCAGAACTGGGGCACCGGGCAGTAGAGAGTGCACCCTCTACTCCCGGGCTATGAGGAACAGGGAAAATGTTGCAGGAACCAAGGTAGTGGTTGCCAAGCTGTTCGAGCACTCCGGTGCTCGACTTGAAGATCCTATTGGAATGGGAAGCAAGCAAGGCAGAGTCCACTTTGCCGCCTGACAGCATCCGAAGTGGGTAGCGGGATACTGGCAGCAGATGGATGAACGATACAGGAACCTGGGCTCAGATAGGAGGCAGAGTGGCCACTTTAACCATAGGAACACAAAACTCCAGGACTCTGGTTCACTCCAAACATAACACACTTTACTGAATAACAGCACATCTTTTATACATTACAACACAATGCCACAATGGGGATGGGAGGGGCCAAGTATTCTAATACTTACTTGGCCCAAGAACCAATCAAATACAATAGGTATGTCACACAGGGGACGAAGGGCCAATGTCAGATGGAGCCAAAGGGCCAATGGCAGATGGAGCCAAAGGGCCAATGGCAGATGGAGCCAAAGGGCCAATAGCAGATGACCTAACAACCATGATACTCAGGATGTGATTGCATTTGTAATACACAGGGTTGTTTAAGTCTAGACAAAGACAAAGACTTGATGGGCAGGAATACACATTCAGGGGACAAGGCCAGGTGTTGAAGCACGTACGCACTAGTTTGAATATGTGGCTTCAACCCTGGCCAATCAATGCGCGCAGTGAGTAGTTCGTCGACCAATCCGGCGTCTACTCACTGCCTCCGGTTCCATGTGCTAGACGTGGCATCGATGCCTCGAACACCAAACCGGGAAACACCGGTTCACATTCGGTGAACGTGTATCCCTTGAACACATTACATACAATAATGAAAACATTTGACATATATTAAACATGAACCATTGGACAGTACATGAAACATAAGACCTTTAACATAGGGAATGGCTGGCCAGTTTGTATGCCAGAGCCCACAGCTAAGTTCAAACGGGGCAAAAGGTCCATGGTCTTTGAATAAATAGTTCGAGGTCCAGACAAGGGCTCAAGTAACGGGTAGGATCCGTTACAGTAAGTTGTTAAATCTGTTCTCTGCTTCTCTCTTCCTCACAATCACAGTGATGAGACAACTGACAAAGGCGATATATTCTTACATTGCCTTTGTCATATGGCTCCACCAGCACATGTGATCACTGTAGCAGTGATCACATGTGTGGAGCCATCAGGAAAAGGCTGAAACTGACTGCTCTATTCCTGATCTCATGATGGATTCCTTAACAGTCCTGGCACAGCACCTGTCATTTACAGGTTAATTTAGGACAGCTAGGGAATTATGAACAGGGTATTGTTGTAAATGGAAAATTATCCAATACAGTTAAAGTAGAGAGTGGAGTACCTCAGGATTCAATATTAGGTCCTCTGCTTTTTAACATATTTATAAATGACCTGGAAATAGATATAGAAAGAACAATATCAATATTTGCAGATGACACTAAATTATGTAAGGTCATTAATTCAGAACAGGATATTTTCTCTCTACAGAGGGACTTACATAAAATGTCAGATTGGGCAAAGAAATGGAATATGAAGTGTAATGAATGTGTAAATCCATACATTTGAGAAGAAAAAAACCGCAATGCTACTTGTGAACTTAATAGAATAATTTTAGGGATTTGTTGCTAGAAAAGGACCTGGGAATCATTGTAAACTACAAACTTGGAAACAGTGACCAGTGTCAAACAGCAGTAGCAAAGGCAAACAAAATCCTGTCTTGCATAAAAAGAGGTATTGAAGCAAGAGTGCATAACATTATTTTGCCATTGTACAAATCATTGGTAACACCTCACCTTGAGTATGCAGTGCAATTTTGGGCACCAGTTCTGAAAAAGGATATACTAGAACTGGAGAGAGTACAGTAAAGAAAAACAAAATTAATGGGAATAGAAGACAATGTATGAGTAATTTCTAGACAAAATGGTTTATTCACTCTAGAGAAAAGATGACAATGTAAAAGTATATGAGAGGTCAATACCAGGATTTCTCTGGTGAGCTTTTCATTTCAAGGCCTGATCAAATAACCAGGAGCAACCCCTCGAGATTAAAGCAAAGGAGGTTTCAATTTCAGCAGAAGAGGAAGGGTTTTTTACAGTAAGGTCTGTTAAATTGTGACCAAAGTATGACCCAATGGCAGATACAATGGACTAATTTAAGAAAATAATAGATACATTTCTTTCCAGAGGCAACGTACAGGGTTATACTGTGTATTAGTAGACAAAACAGGAAGATCTGATAAAGACTAACTTATATGGCAGAAGGAAACCTTAAATCATTTTAATTTCTCTAGGTTATGAGGCACAAGTTCAACTTGATGGACTTGCGTCTTTTTTTAGCGTAATTTACTATGCTATGTTACCTTGCTGTTGTGTATATTTTATTTTAATGTATGACGAGTGTATATAAAATTATAGCCACAATGTTTGTCTAATGCTTTGCTAGAGTTATACATGTTCAATGACCCACTATAGAAAGTACCCCTAGACGTCAAGACTATAGGAACCCCTCAAAGCTGTTGTTGGAAAGACACACTGCTACCTGTATTTTTATGTCACAATCAACAATTCTAGGGCAAAGACACGTGTGCATATTATTTTTTAGAATGTATTTGTTTTAGTAGTCCAGGTACAATGGATACATTTAAGAGAATATTAGATGCATTTCTAGCAGAAGGGAGCATACCGGGATAAACTGTAATAGTAGGTAAAACAGGAAGTTGTGGTAAACAGATTACTGCCCATTTATGAGTATGAAAGACATATACTTCTCATTTTCTTGGTTATACTGTGGTAAAGGTTGAACTTGATGGGTTTGTGTAACCTAATTTACTATGTAAGAATTACTGAGTCTGTTATACTATGAAGAAATGGAGCAATTCTTTAGCAAAATCAACTGAAACATAATGGAAACTACACATTTTAAAAAAATCGTATTGATTTGTATTGACTATTTGACCCCTTAAATACTAGGTAGGCAGTGCACTGGAGAACTCTCTAGTAATCAAAGGGTTAAAAGTGCCATTTAGTGGAAATGGTAGAGTTGGGTTCCCCAGATTTACTCCATTTCTTAGTACATCAGTTTCACTGTGGCCAAATATACAAGTAAATTCTCTTGCACTTCTGCATGGTATGTATTGGCGGATCCTCTGTACCTGGGAATAGGGAAAAGCAAAGCAATTTGGTAAGTGTGGTATTCATAAAAAAATTGTTTGTTTTGCAAGACAAGGGGGGAGATTCACTAAGCGGTGATAAAGAGATGATAAAGTGGAGATAACTTCTCCGGTGATATCACTTCTCCAGTTCCTATGTTATCCTATAGAGTCTAATCAGTAAGGTCTCCAAAGTTGAAGAAATGTTAGTGCATTGGCTCCATAGAATAACATAGGAACTAGAGAAGTGATATCACTGAAGAAGTCACTTTATCACCTCTTTATCACACCTCAGTGCATCTCCCCCCTTGTGTTCATTTTGCTATTCTGTTGCCATTTGAACCAAAAAGACATCCCAAAGACAGGACAGCTGGAGGTCTTTCCCTTGTTCTCTTTTTTACCTCTCCCATTGTGTGCCCCCTCTCTCTCTCTTTTTCCTCTCCCACTATGTGCCCCCTCTCTCTCTCTTTTTCCTCTCCCACTATGTGCCCCCTCTCTCTCTCTTTTTCCTCTCCCACTGTGATCCCCCTCTCTCTATCCCGATTTCTCCATCTCTTTCGTTTCCCTATCACTCCTCCTTCGCCATCCATGATTGATTGTGAAAAATTTGGACCCGTCACCCACTCTAAGGCTGACGAGTATTCCAGACAAGGACACCATTCTGTCAGTGCCAAGCAAAACCAGTTACACCTCTTTGGTGAGGCCCAAAAGGCACAATCATTTGTCTGGGGCTGCATGGTATTCTTACGTAGAAAGTATTTTCCCTGAATTTGGGTGGAGACATCTAAATATACAAATGGATATTTCTTCTTAGTAATGGCACTAGAAAGCTAAACCGTGGTACTTCTGAACATCGGCTATCCAAAGAACAAGCACATACCATGCTTTTGTTAGGTCTCCGAGTAGTCACCTCTTCAGTTCTCAGAACTCACTTGGAACCATATTCTTCTCAGGTCTGCAGAATCAATCCTTTGGCTTTTTCTTCTTGGGGTCTTGTCCCACTTTGGCAGCGCTCTGGTTCCTTTTGTATCATTGAGGCGCAAGATTGCACTGTTTAGTTTGTTGTCTGTATTTGCTAACGTGTATAGTGGATTTAATCTTCCATAATTTGCACAATGTCTATATTATGATCTCGGCCATTCGGTCGAATGTTCCCTTTCTTTTTTATTTTTTATATCTTACTGTACATGTTTTTTTTTGTATCTGCTTCATTCTTGAATAAAGATTTAAAAATTAAAAAAAAGAAGAGTCCAAATGATGTTTTCCTGTATTATAAAGTATGCAAAAGGGTGGGGAAAAGGCAGGGCTAAGAATACACTGTGGTTAGGGCTAGAGGACACTCTCCATGCCTGAAGAAAGAAGCACAGTGAGTGGAGAGACTCTAATTAAAGGGATAGTAATGGATGCTTTTAAGGAAGTTTAATATTGTAGATATTAAAAACATAAATTAATTGATATAAGTCCAGTATCTCAAACATGTATAGTTTGACACATATATGCTTATAAAGTTCTCCCCTCCCTCCCCTTTCACAGATATTAGAGCTCTAGCTGTATCACGGTGCCCGAGCTCATGGCCACAGGCAGCAACATTATTACTTCCTGGTTCACTGCCTCTCTTTTATTGGTTATGTGTGCTTGACTCCACCCAGGACCAGTCTTTATGTACCTTGTCATGACTATACTTGGGCGTCCTTTCATGGTGTACCTGTTCCTGATGTAAGTTCCTGTTTATGCTCTGCTCGTGTATGACCTGGCCTGCCTTACGACGTTCCTGCGCTTCCTGAGTTGCTGATTCCTGTTGCTGACTGATCTGGCTGAGAATCCGCTCCATTACAGACTGATCTGGCTGAGAAACCACTTCGTTACTGACTGATCTGGCTGAGAACCCGCTACATTGCTGACCATATCTGGCTGAGAACCCACTCCGTTGCTGACAATATCTGGCTGAGAACCCCCCCCGTTGCTGACTGATCTGGCTAGCGAATCCACACTGCTGCCTAGTCTGTTGCGCTCCCACTGTAGTAGCGCCGACTGGTGCCTCCATTATCTTACAGACCGTAGGCTTAGCACCTGTGCTACAGCTGTTTACAGTGGTTAACCGCTGCAGGTGGTGTGCACATGCAAAGTACCGGTTCAGTGCTGCATAGCTCTGGCTGTGTTACTCTGTGATCCATACATGTCCTCCTCTGCTTATTCTAGCTGGGCTCACTCCCTGTGGGAGTTGCAGACATTCCTCTGGCCGTTACCTCGGGACCCTTTCAGTGCCTAGATCCTCTAGGCAGGGTCATTGCTCATTTGCTTCCTGCAGTAACCGCATCTGTGCACTTTGTGCTGGGACACTGGTTGCCTTCCGTGTTGTGCTGCCTCGATCCACCCCTAGCATTCTAGGGTCTCTCCTACCAGTAGCGGTTGCCTTGGTCATGCTGTGACCCTAGTACGCTAGGGTCTGAGCTGTCTTGTTACTGCTGGCTTGTGTGCCCGTTATCTTCCTCTGGACTCCTAGTGACCTAGGGTCCTGTCGCCAGTACCTGGGCTGCGTAGTCTCCGCTTGTCCCTAGTCCTCTAGGGTAGTCTCTCATGGGCCTCCAGTCTATTGGGTTCAGGATCAGAACTCTCAACAGCCAGCCGTTTCCCCCATTTCTCCCTAGCACTCTAGGGACTGGCTTGTTATCATTCTATTGCTGTTCTGTTATTGTGGGCTTGTGAGCCTTACTTGCTGTATGCACTTTATCTTAATAAAGTTATTTTAACCTTACCAGTTGGGTCTGAGTGTTCATCAAGCTGACAGAAGGAGATTCGGGCCGTGGGACACAATGGCAGCTCTTCAGCAGAGCCGAAATAGCGCTATCTATAAAGAAATACTTAATTGGAACAGTCTACAAAGTGTGCTTGCAAACCAGGAACACTTTGTAGGCCGTTCCAATGAAGTATTTCTTTTTAGATAGCGCTATTTTGGTTCTGCTGAAGAGCCGTTGGCCGGTCCTGGGACCAGAATCTCCTGCTGTCACCTACAGTGCTGACGTCTGTGAAAGGGGAGGGGGGGACTTTATAAGCTTATATCTCTCAAACTATACATGTTTGAGAGACCGGACTTATATCAATTCATTTATTTTTTTTAATATCTACAATATTAAGCGCCCTTAAAATAGTAAATATACGCTTTAATAGTAAATACCAGAGTCTCCAATAGCAAGTAATGAGAATTACCAGTATGATATCCTCTCATTTATCAATGAGCAAGTAAAAAAAATACACCATGGAAATATGCAATTTTTTATGTCAGGTTCTGTCTGATTTATCTTATGTTAGTCAGTTAAATCTTTGAGCGCTAGAGTTGTTAGTGTGTTGGATACCCCCTTTGGCACTGAAAAGGTTAAATATTATTAATATTGCTATATTTACCAGTTAGAAAAATGCCCAGCATAATATTGCCTCTTAAATCTATTAATCCTTTGGGTGCCAGAGGGGTACGCAACACGTTGCAAAGCAGGAAACACTTGCATTCTCATTAAATCATTAAAGTAGATCTATTGTCTCTACAAAAGTTATGCTTATTATGTAGAGGATATATACATAAGGGTGAAAACGTTATTGATTTTTTTTAAAAAAACCCACTGTTTGTGTTAAACCGATAGTTTATACAGTGCCCTGCACCCTACTGCCTCATAAACTTCCATTGCCGCACTGCCCCTTCTCCCTTCCCACTACCCAGCCTCCTCCAATGACAGAGGCTTCTGTCTGTGAGCTGGAGTGATCTCATTGGCAGAGAGCAATATCTAGCCAATGATATCGCTCCAGCTTACAGACAGACAGCCTCCGTCATCGGAGGAGGCTGGGTAATGGGAAGGGAGAAGGGGCAGTACGGCAGTCTGCGGCAACGGAAGTTTGTGAGGAAGTAGGCAGAGCACTCTATAAACTATCATTTTAACACAAATAGCATTTTTTTTTTTTTTTAATCGATAACATTTTCACCCTTATGTATATATCCTCTACATAGTAAGCATAACTTTTGTAGAGGCACTAGACCCACTTTAAGGCCATGGGGAAATAGGACACTTGGAGCAAAACCCCACAATCATTTTCTTTTTTTTTAACTTCCTCAGATGCTAGAGAGGTTTCCAAAACATTGCAGAGCAATACACTGGTGACATCTCTAGAGTCCAGTGGGGGCTAATAATTGAATGTCTTTAACCAAAACTTTGACAGTGATTTTAAAGTGATAGTAATGTTTCACAATAAAAGCAGCTCCAATTAATCTTCATAGTATTTGGGCCATGGAGAGTGTTATTTCAGTAGTAAGAGTTGTAGTTCAAGAGTAATTGAATGATAAAGTATCCCCCTCCCGTCCCTTTTACTGATGTAACACTGCTCACCTCAGATCAGCAAGACTGTCCGGATGGATCACAGAGAGGGACCATCTTCAGTGGTCATGAAAAAAAAACTGTCAAGGGACCAGATTCCACATCTGAGGTGAGCAGTGTTACATCAGTAAAAGGGATGGGAGGAGGATCTTTTATCATTCAATTACTCTTGTACTACAACTCTGACAGTATTGAAGTAATGCTCTCCATGGCCCAAATACTATGAAGTTTAATTGGAGCTGCTTTTTTTGTGAAACATTACTATCCCTTTAATAGAGGAAACATAATGCTGTGTGTAGGACACTGAATTATAAATGATTTAGCACCTGTTCCTTCCATCACTACACAATTGTGCCTAATGAATTACTGTTTTAACATCCTTGTTGTTTTTTTTCTCTTTATGATTTCAATGAAAACATTATTTCTTGTCTGGGAACTAAATATTTTATTACTATGAAGGCGAAAGAAATTGTTTCCATGGATATTGTTGCTGCCTATTTATTATTTAAGGGCAGAGAAACAGATTTGTTTTATTTTTCTTAGAAGATAATTCTTTACATTTTTTATCTTCATTTTATTGATTTTTCCACTTTCATAAATAAAGCACGAACAGTCTTATTCATCAACTTTAATTCTTTCGTTACCAGACCTGATTTGCAGGTCCTCAAAGGGTTAAAGAGGTGCAATTTGCACCACTAGGGATAAATGAAAATTATTCACATTTTTAACCACATGAATGATAGAGAGGTATCCAATGTATTGGGAAGCAATGAGTGTTATGCACTAAGGTGTGATTGAGAGGTGATAAAGTAGAGATAGCCTTAAAATATTTATGATATATTTACTGCAATACATATGTGTTATATGTATGTTTTATTATATTGTCATTTGAAACTATAAATCATTTTAGAGATGCACTGATTTGTTGTTTTTGTAGCAACTCACCATATAGATCTATTGCTTACCTGCATTACTTATCAACTCTCCCTAATAGGATTATAGAACCATTCTTTTAGTGCCTAAGCATAGTAACATAGTTACTATGTATGCCCTCATTCAGTCCCGCTTAGACTATTGCAATATCCTACTAATTGGCCTCCAGGCTACTCATCTTTCACCTAAGCAATCTGTTTTAAACTTGGCTGCACAAATCACCACACTCTCCCAAAAACAGAACCTGCTCATAATTCTTAGACATCTGTCATCGCTCCCTATTCAGCAACGCTTCAATCAGAAAGTCCTTCTTCTCACCTTTAATGCTCTCCACACTGCTACCCCTCCTTACATCTCTTCCCTCATCTCCTCTTATGTTCCTGGCCGCCTACTTCACTCAGCACACAATGCACTTCTTGTGGCGCCATCCACACCTTCTGCCCTCTTCCGTCTCATACCTTTCTCACTTTACTCTTCATAGCTATAGAACTCCATACCCCTCACCCTACATCTAGAACAATCCCCTCTGTCTTTAAGTCTACCCTGAAGTCTTATCTTCTGGAGCACTAGGACCATGCACTGCCTTTGGCCAAACTCAGCACTTGTAATCTCAGCACTAGACACCCTCATACCCTGTTGTCTGTCTCCTATTAGCCATTTAGACTGTAAGCTCCTTGGGGCAGGGACCTCTCTCCTATTGTTTCTTTGAAAGTGACACTTATTTTATCCACTCTTATTTGTTGTAACATACGTCTATTGTAAGGCGCTGCGTACACTGTGTGGCGCCATATACATAAAGATATACATACATACGTACATAGTTGACGAGGCTGAAAAAAGACATGCGTCCATCAAGTCCAGCCCATGTCAAAACACCCCTTAGATCCACTGTCTTCAGGAATAAGGATAGTGGCTACAGGACATTTTTGGCAGAAGAGGAAATAAGAAGTGATACCCAAAAACCTGGAAAGACCCGCGCTGGTGTCCAGTGAACGTGTTATTAACTAGAGACTAGTTTTTGCCTCTGAAGATTGTAAGTAACATTGTAAGAGTGGTGTTCCTGCACAGAGGTGGGTGAAGGTGTCTGCACTTAGAGGTGCATGCGCCCTCTTGTTTTGTTCTTTTGTTTTTATATGTTTGGAAGATCCATAGTCGAGGATCCACTAAGAGGAAGGCGGCAGTGACCTGGTGATGTGACACCTGTTATATAAATAATCCATATTTGTAGTTTAGGTGGTAAACCCTTAACGACCCTTAACGGTCATAGTATGTCATGGGTCGATCTAAGTTAACGACCCATGATGTGCTATGACCGTCATGGAATTCTGGGCTCCCCCCGCGGCTGCACGCCATTCGGGGAGTCCGGAATCGAAATAAAAAAAAAAAAGCTCCGTGGTCCTTTAGTGACTGCCGCATGCCTGCGTGGCAAGTCGTTAAGGGGGTTAAGGAAAATTACATATTTCATTTTAATATACATGATTTTCTTTTATTCATAATAGTAAATATATGTGTGTGATACAACAGATATTGTTATATTCAGTAGTGATAAAGAGGTGATAAAGTGGAGATAACTTCACCAGTTTATCACTTCTCCAATTCCATTGTTATTCTATGGAGCCAATGCACTAAGATGTTCTTCAGCTGTGGAGATCTTAGTGCATTGGCTCCATAGAATAACATAGGAATTGGAGAAGTGATAAAATGGAGAAGTTATCTCCACTTTATCATCTCTTTATCACTGCTTAGTGCATCTCACTAAAGGGGTTAAAAGCTATATTTCAATTCAAAGGAATTTTCATTTGTCTCCATCCGTTCAACAATCTCCCCTCCTTAGTTTGATGGAAAGCTAAATGATTACATTATGAAAATATACAATTGGAAGGTGTTAAGGTGTAAACAGATGGTGTGAATAAAGATCTGTTTCTTAAAGAAGTAAGTAAATATGAACACAAACAAACATAAATAAATCTTACACCATTTGATGCATTCAGGTAAACTGTAAACAAACACCAATGTTTTTTCTTGTTCATTTACTTTCCATACTTCAAGTGATCAAGTCAAGAAAACAGAATTGAAATAGGGGCACCTAGTGCATTGCTTTGCGGTGTGTTGGACACCCTTGTGGCACTCAAATGGTTAAACAAAGAGCTTTACTTTTAAGACTTATAATTCTCACTTTTTGAGTTATACTGTGACAGAGGTTGGTGGACTTGTGTACTCCCACTGCCGTGAATGTTTCCATTCAATAGCTATTACACTTCAAATTAAACTGCAGTGTCCTGTTGTGAACACTGTACAGTTCCTTTCACTTACAATGGAGAGTTATAGTATATGTCTCAAATTCTCTTCTAGGGGAGATGCACTAAGGGTCATTGCAATGACAAAATGTGTCTGACAATCTGTGGAGATCACATGAAGAATAGGACACACCTTACCATACTCACTATGAAGGCAAGGGGGAGACATTTTAAGAACCATTCGGCCCATCTTGTCTGCCCATTTTCCTACTGTAAAAACCTCAAACCTTATTTGGTCCTTGGTCTTGTTTTATGTTAAGGACAGCCTTATGCCTATCCCATGCATGCTTACATTCCCTCACTGTATTAACCTCTACCACTTCTACTGGTTGACTATTCCACTTATCTACTACCCTATCAGTGAAGGAAAACATTCTTATATTACATCTAAACCTGTGTCCCTCTAGTTTTAGACTATGGCCTCTTGTCCTAACATTTTTACTCCTTTGAAATGTACTTTCCTCCTGCACTTTGTTGAATCCCTTCATGTATTTGAATACCCTCTCTCTCTTCTCTCCTCCAAGCTATACATGTTCAGATCCTTTAGTCTATCCTGATATTTATTTTCCTGTAAACCAGTCACCATTTTAGTAGCCCTTCTCTGAATTTTCTCTAGAGTATCTATATCCTTCTGGAGATGGGTCTCCAGTACTGTACACAATACTCTAGGTGAGGTCTAACTAGAGATCTCTAGAGGGGCATGGCCACTTCCCTTTTTCTGCTACTAATGCCCCTAGCTATACAACCCTTGTAGTCCTCACTGATTATTATATTGCCTGCCTATCTTTAAGTCATCAGAAATAATTACTCCCAAATCCCTTTCCTCTGTTGTCTCTGACAGCACAGTACCCTTTTATATTTTACACTTACAATTGCTCACTTTCAATTGCTGTGCTGCTCAGCTAGTAATTTAATATTAGAATATACAGTCATAATGCTGGCGATGTGTTAGTGAGGGTAAGTGGGGGAGCAGATAGGATAAGCGAAAAGAACACCAGCCCCTCCCTTAACCCTACGAGCACTCTAGGGATGTGCAAATCATTGCTAAGCAGCTGTTAATTGAATCAGCTGATCTGCCTGTTCTGTCCTTAGACAGTGGATTATCCACAGGTCAGTGGATTCATATAAACAAAAGACTTGCAAGTCTTCTGTATACATGAATCAACTGATCAGCAGATAATCCACTAAGGACCTCAAATAGCTGATCCACTGGTTCAAGTAAAGACAGCACTGACAGAGCAGCCGTTACATGTAACAGCTACTTTGACAGATCTCAGCTTCTGCAAATAATCTATGAAGCTGAGAAGGTGATTCATCATGTGCTGGACATCTCTATGGAACTCAGTGGTTTAAGAGTGGGCATCTGCTGTCCCTTCTCTCCAGTAGGGACAGTAAACTGTCCTCAGTGGACCTATAAAAAGCTATGGCAAGATCCCATCTTCACCATCTCAGGTCGGGATTCATCAAACTTCAGGAAGAGCAGCGTATATAATACGCGGCTCTCTGCCACAATCATTGATGGATACCTTTGGAACAATGAGAGAAGGGCAGGTTGGAAGGTAACGGGTTCCTGATAAGAGTAATGAGAGACATGCAATGGTGCTGGCTGGGAGGTAACGCATTTCTGATAGGAATAATGAGATGAGTGCACTGGTGCAGGCAGGGAGGTAGAATTTTCCACAGATATGAGAGACATGCACTGGCACAAGCTGGGAGGCAAAGTGTTCCACGGATAAAAGTAATGGGAGAAGTGCACTGGTGCAGTTTGTGTGTGTGTGTGTGTGTGTATGTGGAGGGGGATAAAGTGTTCCACAGATAGGATTAATGAAAGAAGCGCCCCGGTACAGACTGGTTAGGTAAAGTATTCCACAGACAAGAAGCCATGAGAGAAGGTTCCTGGCACAGGCTAGAAGGTAAAGTTTTCCAGAGACACAAGTAATGAGAGATGTTCCCTGGTGCTGGCTGGGAGGTAAAGTGTTCCGCAGACAAGGAACATTGAGAGAAGGGCCCTGGCTCAGACTGGGAGGTAAAGTGTCACCCCCCTGGCTAATACAATAATGTAATGATTGCAGTTTAGCCTGATTCTCTGTAATTTTGTATTGTAATATTACTATTTCTGTAAAGTGCTGTGTACATGTATGGCTATATAAATAAAGATACATACACACACACACATGCATACAGGTAGGTTTAATGAGAGAAGTGTCTGGTGCAGGCTGGGGGTTGAAGTGTTCCACAGATAGGAGTAACAAGAGAAGTTCCCTTTCACTGGCTGGGAGATAAAGCGTTCCACAAAATGAGAGTAGAGGACTGGCATAGGTTGAAAGGTAAATCATTCCACAACAAAGGAGCAATGAAAGAAGTGCACTAATGCAGGTTGTGAGGCAAACAGTTCCACAGAATGAGAGAAGAGCCCTGGCACAGGCTGGGAGGTAAAGTGTTCCAAAGAATAACTGAAGTGCCCTGGCACAGGCAGGGAGGTAAAGTGTTCCACAGAATGAGAGAAGGGCCCTGGTGCAGGCTGGGAGGTAAAGTGTTCCACAGAATGAGAGAAGGGCCCTGGTGCAGGCTGGGAGGTAAAGTGTTCCACAGAATGAGAGAAGGGCCCTGGTGCAGGCTGGGAGGTAAAGTGTTCCACAGAATGAGAGAAGGGCCCTGGTGCAGGCTGGGAGGTAAAGTGCTCCACAGAATGACAGAAGGGCCCTGGTGCAGGCTGGGAGGTAAAGTGCTCCACAGAATGACAGAATGGCCCTGGTGCAGGCTGGGAGGTAAAGTGCTCCACAGAATGACAGAAGGGCCCTGGTGCAGGCTGGGAGGTAAAGGGTTCCACAGAATGACAGAAGTGCCCTGGCACAGGCTGGGAGGCAAAGCATTCCACAGAATGAGAGAAGTTCCCTGGTGCAGGATGGGAGGAAAAGCATTCCACAGAGTAAGAAAAGTACCCAGGTGCAGGCTGGGAGGTAAAGCGTTACACAAAATGAGAGAAGTCAACTGGCGCAGGCTGGGAGGTAAAGTGTTCCAAAGAATGAGAGAAGTGCCCTGGCACAGGCTGGGAGGTAAAGCATTCCACAGAGTAAGAAAAGCGCCCAGGTGCAGGCTGGGATGTAAAGTGTTCCACAGAATGACAGAAGTGCCCTGGCACAGGCTGGGAAGTAAAGTGTTCCACAAAATGAGAGAAGTGCCCTGGCACAGGCTGGGAGGTAAAGCATTCTACAGAGTAAGAAAAGCGCCCAGGTGCAGGCTGGGAGGTAAAGTGTTCCACATTATGACAGAAGTACCCTGGTGCAGGATGGGAGGTAAAGTGTTACACAAAATGACAGAAGTCAACTGGCGCAGGCTGGGAGGTAAAGCATTACACAAAATGAGAGAAGTGCCCTGGCACAGGCTGGGAGGTAAAGGGTTCCACAGAATGACAGAAGTGCCCTGGCACAGGCTGGGAGGTAAAGGGTTCCACAGAATGACAGAAGTGCCCTGGCACAGGCTGGGAGGTAAAGGGTTCCACAGAATGACAGAAGGGCCCTGGCACAGGCTGGGAGGTAAAGTGTTCCACAGAATGACAGAAGTGCCCTGGCACAGGCTGGGAGGTAAAGGGTTCCACAGAATGACAGAAGTGCCCTGGCACAGGCTGGGAGGTAAAGTGTTCCACAGAATGACAGAAGTGCCCTGGCACAGGAAATTAGGGTAAATTAGGGTAAAGCTCCATTCTGTGCCACTACAACCTAAACATTAATTTCTCAAAAACAATTTATTTTACAAAAAAATATATGGGCAGATTTGAATTATCTGTAGAGCAAACAAAACATGTTTTACTGCAACAGTCCACAGACTTACACACCTGACACAGAACTGTTCAGCCCCCTGCAATAGTTCTGTTTCCAGTCTTACTTACCTCTCTTCTATGTTCCACTGACAATCATGATGTAGGAGGGACGTGTCTGCAACCATATGAGTGCACAAGTGAGTGCCAGCCAGTATTACTGGCATATGTCCCTGTGGTCAAGTCATTTATTGGAGATTGCAGTGAGTAGTACATCCCTCATCTTTCATGTATAAAGTCTGCTGGTGGCGCCTCTGTACAGAACTTCCTTACTGCAACTTTCATTAAATTTACAGCATGCTGAACTATGTGTTCCCACAAGGTAGTAGTCACCCCTGTGAAATGCAGCATAGTCCAACATCAGGGCCAGATTTCCCAAGAGGCAGAGTAGGTCAATGCCTAGAGTTGATGGGAGCCTCAGCTGTACTGGCCACACCGATATTCTGAATTGTGGGTGTGGTCAGTGCAATCTCAGTGTACCTGCACCGGTTTTATAACCCTTGCATACCAGAGCAATCTCTCAAGCAACCAAGGATTTAAATCCTTTTTTTTTTTTTGGGGGGGGGGATCTTTACTTGTTCTAGACCATGGCTACTTTCTGTGCCTAGAAATAGTGGATGGGAATGTACTGGAGACATGTGATGAGTGGGGGTAGGGTCATGGAGGGAGCTAAGAACACCTAGAGTGCCTTGCCTAGGGGTGCCTGGGATGTAAATCTGATCCTGTCCAGCATGTTACCTTTCTATATGGCAAACTTAGCCAAGTGTTGTTGGGTGTTATGTACTAAGACATAATAAAGAGTTGATAAAGTGGAGATGACTTCTCCAGGGATATCACTTCTTCCCTTGCTCACAGTGCTTAGAGAGATCAGCTACACCTCACTGACGAGGCCCAACAAGGCCAAAACGTACCTCTGGGGTTGTCTGCTTCTCTTGTTCAGAGAGGAATTGCCTGGCATTTCGTGGTTGGACTGCTGTAATGGCAGGACCATTATAACACATGTCCACTTAGTTACATAGTAATTTAGGTTGAAAAAAAGACTTGCGTCCATCCAGTTCAAGCCTTTTCCTATTCCTGTTTACCATCGCTGACCCAAAAGAAGGCATCTGACTCCAAATGGCAATCAGATTTCTCCCTGGATCAACAAGCCCTAACTAAATATTAATCCCAATACTAACGTACATAGCCCTCTATATTATGCTCTTTTAAATAAGTATCCAGGCCCCTTTTAAAGGCATCTAATGTATTCGATAGCACCACCTCCTCAGGAAGTGAATTCCATACCTTTATTGTCCTTACTGTAAAGAAACCATTCCGCTGTTGTAGATTAAATCTCCTTTCCTCAAGTCTAAGCGGGTGGCCCCTTGTCCTGTGTACTGTTCTGTTAATGAACAGGTCTTTTGAAAGCCCTTTATATGGGCCTTGAACATATTTAACATAATTATGGTGTGCTATAGGATATTTCCTCTCTGTGAAAGGCACTAGTCGGCTAAAAGATATTGCACCCTGGGTAGGACGCCATTCCTATATAGCCTGCAAATCTCTAATGCAGGTTTGTTCCTAGTTGAGCATCTCTGACTTTTAATATACATGGGAATGGGGGTGGAGCCATGTGATGAGTGGGGGTGTGGTCATGGAGGTAGCTGAGAACACCTAGAGTGCCTTGCCTTGCCTAGGGCTGCCTGGGATGTAAATCTGGTCCTGTCCAACATGTTACCTTTCATCATGACAAACCTAGTCTTGTGTTCTAAGGCATAATAAATAGGTGATAAAGTGGAGATGACTTCTCTAGCTGTCATGTTATTCTGTAGAGCATGGCTGTCCAAGTTGAGTTCTCAATAGCCACCAACAGGACAGGATGTAAGCATTTCCCTGATTAATCACAGGTGAGTCAGAATGAATGATCCACTGATTAACTCACCTGTGCTTAAAGGGATAGTAATACCTAAAATGTAAAAAAAAATATGTTGTAGGGTTTATCCCCCTGAGTAAAACAAGAGTACTCCCACTGCTGAAAGATGTTTCATTCAAAAGTTATTAATTTTCAAAGTTGAATTTTTTAGGTGCAATATCACAGTGGCCTGAAATTTTACAGTGGCGCTGTTGCTACACCATCCTATGGAGATTTATGGTCCTGAGACCAGAGATGTCCATAGGATCGTGTAGCAACAGCGCCACTGTACAATTTCAGGCCACTGTGATATTGCACCTAAAAAATTCAACTTTGAAAATTTATAACTTTTGAATGAAACATCTTTCAGCAGTGGGAGTACTCTTGTTTTACTCAGGGGGATAAACCCTACAACATATTTTTTTTTTACATTTTAGGTATTACTATCCCTTTAATCAGGGAAATCCTTACATCCTGGCCTGTTGGTGGCCCTTGAGGACTGAACTTGTGCAGCCCTGCTACAGAACCTATGCACTAAGATATCCAAAGCTAAGGGAAATATTAGTGAATTGACGCCATAGAATAAAATAGGAACTGGAGAAGATATATCACTGGAAAAATCATCTCCACCTCTTTATCATGCCTTAGTGCATCTTCCCCAACATCTCTGTCTTAGTGTCACCAGTATGAAATTTCACGCTAAAATAATATGCTCTGTTAGTGCCCTGACTACTTGTGACATTATGTATTAATGTTTGAGGGCACTTTAGGAGATGTAAAATGTTTTAAAACACATCTTGTTAGTGGATACATTTCCTTTTTCAGTTGTATAGATGTTCAAATGTTGCACATATTGATTTGCATTGCACATTTTGATTGGATTTGAGTACTAAGGCAATTTATTTTTATAACTGCCTGTTTGTATTAAGTGTGATGTATACAGAGGAGAAGTCATTAGTTTGTGTTTAATCAATTTTCAAGTTGAATGTGCTGATTCAAATAAATGAATACAAGTTTAAAGTAATGGGACTTGCTTAAAAATGACTGCAGTTAAGTCAAATGAATTGAATATTTATTATAACAAACATAATTAATACAAAATAGTGGAAAGGAATGCAATGAGATTCTGAACATTAAAACAAATCAAACCTTATCAAATTGAAGCCAAGTCAAATCTTGTTTATTAAATGTATTTCAAGACGTAATTTAAACTCATTAATATATGGAACTGGGGACATCATTCTGTTTGCAAGTGACTAAACTGATTGGTTTAATTTTTTATTGCAGGTAATATAAATGAATAAAATATGTTGAAGCAAAAATCTAAATGAATACATTATGGTGAGTGTTTGTCTATGCATCTAATACAAAATTATTTAAACAATGATTTCAGCTAATATTTCTATCATCATATAATTTCTTTTCATTTGAATCATAGGGAAATTAGAGGAATTGGCAAGAGTATGCAATCTCAATTAATGCTATAAAGTGGAAGATAATGCATTTTGGGCACAAAAAACCCAGAGGTGGAATAAAGGTTTAATGGTAATCTGCTGCTAACAACATTATAAGAAAGGCACTTGGAAGTAATTATTACAGATGATTAGAAAGTAGGCAAGCAGTGCAATGAAACAGTAGGAAAATATACAATTCTAGGCTGTATAAAAAAGGTATTAGCAGCAGAAAGAAAACTATTAATTTCACTTTATTGATCACGGGTAAGACCTCAACTGGAGTACTATGTACAGTTCTGGAGACATCCCCTGAAAGACATTAATAATTTGGAGGTAATTCAAATAAGAGCTAGTAAAATGGTGCAAGACATTTATGACAAAACTTACCAGAACAGTCCCCAATACCTTGTTATGTATAACTTTGGAAAGGAGAGGAAGGAAAGGGGGGATTTTATAGAAATCTTGAATATATTAAATGATTTAATACAATTCTGGATGGAAACACTTTTCAGATAAAGAAAAATACTAGAATAAGAAGACATGACCTAAAGTTAGAGAATGAAGGATTCAGAAGTAATGTGCGTAAGTGTTACGGAAGGGGTGATTCATAGAGCAACGTCCTTGTGGAAATGGTAGTAATGGAATTCAGAAATGCCGGAGACAGACATAGATCTATTCTAAGAACTGTGAAAGGCTAAATTTTATCTGAATAGACAAATAGGTAGTCTGGACGGGCCAGTTGGTTTTTATCCACTATCATAACCTATGTTTCTACGTGCTATGGAGCTTTTTTGTGAAAAAAATGTAATCCTTTCAATGCTAAAGAATTTGCCACACATTGTTTAACAGTGCACTGAAGATCTGTATAGCATTCAAGGGAATAAAAGCACCAGTTAAATCAGTTTACTATTGAAATGTCACCCTCTAGTTGGCGACCATCAAAATAGCAGGATCATAATGTTGCCCGAATCAAAAGGACGACTTTCTGATTTTGCACACTTAAAGGGATAGTAATGTTTCATAAGAAAAGCAGCTCTAATTAATCATCATAGTATTTGCACTTTGAAGAGTGCTATTTCAAGTTGTAGTTCAAGAGTAATTCAATGACAAAGTATTCCCCTCCCAACCCTTTTACTGATGTAACACTGCTCAGCCAGAGCAGAAGGGAGGTGCCCAGGTAGACTGCAGAGAGGGACAATCTTCAATTAAGATAAGGGAAAAACCTAAAAAACTTGTCAAGGGGGGCAGGGCTTTCATTGTTCTGATAGGAAGAAGATTGTACCCTGCTGTTATCTGTCTGGTCTATGGACTGGATTCCACATCTGAGAAGATATGGCTTACACTAGGTAAAAGGGCCAGGAGGGGAACATTGCTTGTGAATATCTCTCAAACCATAAAGGTTTGAGAGATAAGACTTATATCTTTCTTTGTGTTTTTTTAATGCCTACAAAATAAAATAAAGATAAACCGAAGTATTACTATCCCTTTAATGGTTGACAACTAGAGGGCAACATTTCAATAGTAAAGGGTAGGTATGATGTTATCCTTTTGAAGCCGTTTTGAGGGTTGCCACGTAGGCAACGATTGTTCAAAAGGATATCCTTAAATCAGTGAGGATTTGGGTTTTACTATTGCCTTGTGGTAAAGTTGGTTTGCTCCAGAATTTCAGCTTATTGAATTGCACCTTTTAAACCTTTGAGAGGTATCAAACGCCTTACAACGTAAGTTGAATACCTCTCTGGCACTCAAAGGTTTTAAGTCTGACTTCTGAACAAACTGGAAGTCAGTAAAAATACTTATAGCAAAGCTGCAGATGAGGCACATTAAATAATGTGATTAAATTAAGCAGCTGCATATTGTAAAATGGAGATAGCTAGGTTAATCAGAACAGCTGGCAGGACATTGCGGATTGGGATATGATACTGAGTAAGTAAATGGATTCTATTTTTCTATCACATTATATACCTTGAAACAGGAAGGAACGTTTCCGAGATATATTAACGGGTAATAGCAGGGAGTGCAATGGAAGGACTATATTGAGGTTGATATTCTAAGAAGAATGGAAAAAACCCTTGAACGCTAGAATGGTGCTCATCACCTATTGAAGCAATGTACTGGGTACCTCACTATCTAAAAGCCCCAGTTAAATCAATGAATATCATGTTTGTTGCCTAAAGTTAGCATAAAAAAATATACTCTGACATGGCCAAGATAGAACTTCTTGGGGACTACGCACTAAGGACTGATAAAGAGGTGATAAAGAGGTGATAAAGTGGAGATAACATCTCCAGTGATATCACTTCTCCAGTTCCTATGTTATTTCACTGTATGGTGTCAAAGAACATAGTAACATAGTAGATAAGGCCAAAAAAAGACATGCGTCCATCAAGTCCAGCCCATGCCAAAAACACCCTTGTTGATCCAGAGGAAGGCAAAAAAAAAAGCCCTCTGGGGGAGAATCATCATATTATGTTTCTGGACATCCATAATGGAGAGAAGACCTCTGCCTGCTATTTTTTATAGAAGCAGGACCTCAGTGCTCACACAACAAAATGGAAGAGGACACCGCAACACACATATGGACGATCTTTCCCACCTGGATTCATCACATCAAAAGTGAGCATGCCTGGCAGAGTGCATATATACATATGTATATATTTTTGTGATATCCCTTCTATTTTGGCACATATTGATCAATCCATCCATTTAGTATTTTTTCTTCATATTTAATTTCCTATATATAGACTGGTGGTTCTCAACCCATGCCCTCAGTGGCCACAAACAGGCCAGGACTTAGGGATTTCTCTGCTAGAGCACAGGTGTGGTTATCAGAGACTCATTCACATTGATTAACTCACCTGTGATCTAACAAGGAAATCATGTGATCAGAGGCTCATTCACATTGATTAACTCACCTGTGATCTAACAAGGAAATCATGTGATCAGAGGCTCATTCACATTGATTAACTCACCTGTGCTCTAACAAGGAAATCATGTGATCAGAGGCTCATTCACATTGATTAACTCACCTGTGCTCTAACAAGGAAATCATGTGATCAGAGGCTCATTCACATTGATTAACTCATGTGTGCTCTAACAAGGAAATCCTCAAATCCAGACCTGTTAGCGGCTACTGAGGACATGGGGTTGAGAACCATTGATATAAACTATTCAAACTGCGGTTGTACAAGTTTTTATTTGTCTATGTATTTTGGTTTTTTTCTAATATTTCTCTATTTTATATTTTATCATATATAATATTAATAGTTTTCAGGTGCTCGCTTCGCTATTTTATTCTTGCATAGCTTTTTAGGTTCAACATACACATGAACTTTTGGGATTGTAGCTGTTCCTTGTTTGTTGGTTTGTATTAACTACTCTTACAATGCATTCTCTTATTAGGTATTTTGAGAGCCATCTTTAGATTTTTTTTTAATCTCAGGGTTAGGCATTTGTTTGCTGGGGAAGATGGGACCTACATTATGCAACTTCCCAACTCTGGAGTACCTCATCTGTCTGCCATGACCTCTGTGATTGCAAACGAGAACCTGTTCTCTTACCCAAACCAGGGCAATGCTTTGAAAATGATAAATACTCATTTTAGTACTCCGTCATTAGGCATTTAGTCTATATGTCAATTCTTACCACTGCTATACCATTCCTGCCTCAAGACAAGCCACATCACAGGAGAAAGCAATGTGCAAATCCTCACTGATCAATTATGACAGCTTATGTATCACAGCAGTTTAGACTTAAAAGCAGGGCCGGCGCCACCTATAGGCAAGGTAGGCACCGGCCTAGGGCACACAAGTACTGGGGGTGCGGGCATGCAGTGGAGAAAAGCTGCGCCCGCACCCACCACACCGGAACGCAACACAGTCAGGTCTGTGTCGCCACTGCTCTCCCTTATCGCGGTCGCTCTTTAGTAATGCAGAGCGCGCTGGGAGTCATGATCTCCCGGCGCGCTCTGCATTACTGAAGAGAAGACGGAGAGGGAGCTACAGGTATGTGATGGGGGGCAAAGTGGAGCTGATAGGGGCATGTTGGAGCTGAGGGGGCATAGTGGAGTGGATTGGGGGCAAGTTGGAGCGGATTGGGGGCAAGTTAGAGCTGTTGGGGGCAAAGTGGAGCTGGTGGGGGGCAAGGCGGAGCTGAGGGGGCATAGTGGAGCTGCTGGGGGCAAGTTGGAATAGATGGGGGGCAAAGTGGAGCTGACAGGGGCATGTTGGAGCTGAGGGGGCATAGTGGAGCGGATGGGGGGCAAGTTGGAGCTGAGGGGGCAAAGTGGAGCTGGTGGGGAAAGTTGGAGCTGGTGGGGGGCAAGTTGGAGCTGGTGGGGCAAGAAAAGAGGTGGAGTATAAGTAGGCGGGGTATAAAGGGGTGGGACACAAGAGGCAGCAAAAGTAGGTTTTGCCTAGGGTGGCAAAAATCCTTGCACCGGCCCTGCTTAAAAGGATAGTAATGTTTCATAATAAAAGTGGCTCTAATTAATCATCATAGTATTTGGACTTTGGAGAGTGTTATTTCAATTCTGTTACAATTGTAGTTCAAGAGTAATTCAATGACAAAGTATCCCACTCCGCCCCTTTTACTGATGTAACACTGTTCAGCCAGATCAGAAGGGAGGTGCCCAGGTAGACTGCAGAGAGGGACAATCTTCAATTAAGATAAGGGAAAAATGTGAAAAACTTGTCAAGGGGGGCAGGGCTTTCATTGTTTTCATAGGAAGAAGATTGTCCCCTTCTGTTATCTGTCTGGTCTATGGACTGCATTCCACATCTGAGAAGAGATGGCTTACACTAGGTAAAAGGGCAGGAGGGGAAACTTTGCTTGTGAATATCTCATAAACCATAAAGGTTTGAGAGATAAGACTTATATCGTTCTTCATGTTTTTTTAATGCCTACAAAATAAAATAAAGATAAAACGAAGTATTAGTATCCCTTTAAGACTCCTACATTGTCCAAATACCATTGTCTTGCTTAACCCTTTAAAGACTAGAGAGGTGGATAACTCTTTAGTTTGCCTTCCCTTCTGGTCCTTAAACGGTAAAACTGAGTCTTTAAAATGAAGTAGAAGATATCAAATAACATTAAGAGAAATGCCTCAATACACACAATCTGATGGATTCCTTTGAGTAAATAGGAAGCATTTGTGGCTCAAGCAATATGTAATTAACAGAAAAAACAGAAAAGCATGAATTATTCATCTGGATTGTTTAACAGCAGGATATTTCTTTTACTAATATCAAACCTGTCAAGGTCTGATAATTGCAGCTTTGAAGAGGCCTGGGTTAAAGTCCTAAAATTCCCCACGGAACACTGATTTCACAGTTCCATTAGTAAATGCATATATAGATCATTTTTAGCACTTAGCCAGAGATAGAATCAATTAGAAGACTCATACTTAACCCATTGGTTACTAGTAACGTCTCCAAATCATTATGAAGCAATTTGTTGGTGACGCCTTTAGCATCAAAAGAGTTAAAGAAAAAAATTGACTCACAACGGAGTAGGAAGAAGAAAAATATATTTGTCTTATTATGTATAATTACAATTAGAAATATTTCCCTTTCAGTGTAACACAGATAGGGCTAAACGCTCAGAGCTCATTCATCAGTGGAGAGGTGTCTCTATTGTGTTTCAATCCACTGGAGACCTCTCTGCCACAGTAAGGATTTCTAAATACTTCAATTATTCTTTTAAAGGATAGTAATGCTTAATATGGAAAAACACACATATTTCAGGGTTTATCCTGCCAAGTATAACGTGGATTCTACCACTTCTGAGAGATGTTTTATTCAAATGTAATTGCAGCTCAGACTTTTTTTGGGTTCCATTGAGTTCCACTGCACTCCACCATTTCTATCGTTGTACACCAGTATATGCGTGGAACGCACGTGCATTCCACCGTTCACATCTCTATCATCCAGACTGGAAGGAAAGGACATTTTACACACTTATTTTATCAGGGAATGTCAGGACCTATCAACTTGTAGGGCAGGCATCGGCCTGCAAGAGAGGGAATGCTCGGGAGCGCTGGGTAGGGAGCGTCGGTAGTAGTGAGGTGACTGTCTAGGCAAGACTTTGCTGTGGCTAGGACTGTAATAAAGTTGCTGGCCGCGAAGCCAGATGTCCGATCCCGGTTGAGCCAGAACCCTGACCTGGATAGAATTACCGTAGACAGTACAGACTCTCTTGCAGGGGGGAGAAAAGGCTAGAGAGCGGCAACTAGGGTTCGTGGATGGAGTGCTTAGGCTACCTGGTAGCATAGACTCCCCAGGGAAATACAGAGAAAACTGACAAGAAGTACAGTAAGTGGTACAGTGTTGTACCTACTGGAGACCACTCTACAAAGAGTAGCAGCAAATGTAGGCTGGATCAAGACTGAAGCCAAGGGTCAATACTAACTAGAGTGAGAGGTATCAAAAATGTCAGGCAGGAAGAGGAGTCATAGGAATAGCCAAATGTCATACACTGCTAGGCTGGGTAAGGTATCCAAAACGTGAGGCAAAAGAGGAGTCAAGGAAATAGCCAGAAGGTCATACACTGCTGGACTGGATAAGGAGAGTTCAGAGAACTAAACAAGGTACTAGGGGAACCTGAAGTAGGTGAGCGTACCTTACAAGAACACTGTGTTATTGCTCCGAGTGGCTGGAAGTGCGGGCGTATAAGCGCTCCAAGGGATGACGTCAGCAACCGGTGACACGGAGAACCCGGAAGTAAGATGCTCCGAGAAGCAGAGCGAAGGAAGCCATAGCTCAGAGGACTCATGGGTGCGGACACAAGGTAGAGTTACAGGGAACTGGAATACGATATCACAAAAGAAGACTTAAAAAATAACATTTTCCATGTTAGAACAAGTTTTAATGATGGAAATGAAACATTGATGGGACATGGTTTCTCTCCAACATTGAAGAAGAAAAAAAAAAGGAGACAAGCACAACCTCTAAGTGTAGCCTGTGGAAACAAATGAACCTCAGTCACACATAATGTGAATGTACTCACAGGACCAATTCTTGTATGTCCTTGAGTGTATCAGTGATGTAACATTGTAACAAGCCCGTTATCTGAAACTTGCCGGTGATTCTATAGGAAAGCAGAAAGTTCTCTCTAAGAGTAACACTGTTGCAGATGAACTATAATGCTGCCCCCCGCTGGATACTACTCACCAGCTGTTCTATGGATAACGCATCACCATCCAGGTGTAGTTCATACAGAAAGTGATGCAGACCAGCAATATATGATAAGCGATTTATTATTAAACATATATCCCTACGCGTTTCGCAAAGATCACTTTACTTCGTCAAATTCATTATTGAATTTGTAAAATCTTGGAACACAATACTAGATGAATGTCCCTTCAATCTTATTTGACATAATTGCTTACATATAGGAAGAAATAGATACGATTCAAGAAGAAATTCTGCCTTTTTTGGACACTTGGATTTAGAGAAATGGATCATAACTTAAATGAAAAAGTTAGAGTAGGTGAAAAAGAATTGAAAGAATGGAAGGTTCAAAAAATTAAATTACATGAAAAAAGATTATGCTACTAATCCAGGTGAGAACTGAAATAGAAAGAATCCTTGTAAATAACCAAAGAACATTTAAGATAAATAATTATGAAGTGTTCAAATTAATCAGAGACATTCATTAGAAAGTCAGTATCCTTCAAGTAATTCCACTCTAGAAGACAGTATTAATCCAGGTAGGATATCTCCCATAATTTGATAGAAAGGTGAGTTACTCTTATGGGAACAAGATAGACAGTATATCCCCCTATAAAATTATACAAGAAGAAAGAAATGAAAGGGAAAGTAATGGTTAATTTTAAGTTGATTTAATATTGTAGACATTAAAAAAAGATTAACATTAATGTAAGTCTTATCTCTCAAAACTTTATGGTTTGAGAGATATAACTTCCTAAAGTTACCTTTTCCTGGCTGTTTTACTCAAGTCTGCCATCTAGCTGACAGCTGCAGTTTCCAGTCATTTAACCAGACAGAGGCTCTTCATCAGAGTTGAAATCACGCTATTTAGAAATAAATACTTCATTGGAACGGTCTACAAAGTGTGCTTGCAAGCCAGGCACACTTGTAAACCTTTCCAAATTAAGTATTTATCTTTAGATATCATTATATCAGAGCTGTTGAAGAGCCACATCTGGTCAAGTGACCAGAATCTGCTTCAGACAGCTTTACAACTCGTCGAGCAGAAAGGGGAGGGACCATAGAACTTTATTTTCCTGTATCTCTTAAACCATCATGGTTTGAGAGATACGAATAAATGCAAGTACTCTCTTTTAATTGTATATGCCATATAGTTAATACTTTTTTTTCTGACATTACTATCCCTTTAAGTACCTTTTTAGAGAAGATAAGCAGCAATACAGTAAAAATGAAAGTGCTATTACCACTGAGAGAGTAGAGACCAGAGGAGGATTGTGCAGAGAAAAAGGGAAGGAGAACATGAACAGTGGGGTACAAAGAGGTACAAAAGACACAAAAAGTTAATTAATATTGAGAGCAGGCACTAGCAGGAAGGGTGTGTTCAGGTTATCTGTGAATGATGACTCACAATGAATTTTAGTTTTAAAGAAAGGTGTAAAATTTGCACCTACTAGTAGAGCACATAAACTTCAATGATTTACCAGAACATTGTCATTGAAAAGATAACGTAAAGGGATAGTAATGTTTCACAAAAACAGCAGCTCCAATTAATCATCATAGTATTTAGGCCTTGTAGAGTGTTATTTCAATTCTGTCAGAGGTGTAGTTCAAGAGTAATTGAATGATAAAATATCCCCCTCCCGCCCCTTTTACTGATGTAACACTGCTCAGCCAGATCAGAAAGGAGGTGTCCAGGTAGATTGCAGAGAGGGACAATCTTCAATTAAGATAAGGGAAAAACCTGAAAAACTTGTCAAGAGGGGCAGAGCTTTCATTGTTCTCACAGTAAGAAGATTGTCCTCTTCTGTTATCTGTCTGGTCAAACAAACAGTTTGGGCTGGGGATTCTTTGGTGGACCTGAGTGTGCTTCCCTCCGGTTGTCCTCTGGTCAAGCAAACAGATTCCACATCTGAGAAGAGATGGCTTACACTAGGTAAAAGGGGCGGGAGGGGAAACTTTATCATTCAATTGCTCTTGAACCAAAACTCTGACAGTATTGAAATAGCACTCTGTATGGCTCAAATTCTATGAAGATTAATTGTGAAACATTACTATCCCTTTAAGAGTAAATCTGCTAAAGATTCTCTTGAGATGGAATGGTCAGTTATAAACAATTAGAGATCTCGGAGGAGTTACAGAGAGCTGTATGTAGAAAAGGGAGGGATATGTACCCTGATCCAGTGCCACAGTGTCACGGTTTTCAAGACACTCAGACCAGTGGGTAAAAATAAAATGCAATTTATTTAAGAACAAAATAATGACATATAATATCGCCCCCTAGGGGAAACACTGTGAAATAGCGGAATAGCAGTAGTATGCACAGTATACAATATACAGAAATGAACTGGCACTGAGTACTGATATACAAATGGTTAACAGAATAATCAGTCCGTCTCAGTTGTGTAGTCTGGCACGCCCAAGGTGTTAAAGGTGGAGAATACTCAACACCCACAGTCTGTAAAACTGAAGAAAAATGTCCAGCAAAGAAAAACCTGCCTCCCACCTGCTGTACGGCAATGGTAGCCGCCACGGGCGTATGAACTGAGCGAATAGACTGCCAGAGCCTTGAGCGAATAGCCCCCACAGGCGTAACGGAAATGACTGAGTACCGGAGCTGAAACCACTAGCCCCTCCGGGCATCGTGGATGAACTGGATTGCAAGAGCTTGGGCCAAAAGCCCTACGACCTACGGAGATGACCTGTTACCAGAGCTTGAGCTTATAACCCAGACGTGCATGATGGATTTGCAAGAGCTTAAGCCAATAAACCCACTGGCAAGAGAGAGAGACTGGATTGCAAGAGCTTGGATCAATAGCCCTACGGGCGTAACCACAGAGATGTGCACAGAAATAGCCAGAGCCAGGCGCCACCGGGCGCGGTAATAAGCTACACCGGGCTGCAAGGAGAGAACTGGCTCAGCACAAGGCAACTCTCTTTATGGGCTGCGCGCCCTCACTGGAACACAGCTCTGCACGGGTTAATGGCAAGTAGTTGTAGCACAGCTCTGCACTGGAGACAGCACGATAGTAGGAACACAGCACTGTACGGGTTAACAGCTCAGAAGTAGGAACGCAACCTCTGCATGGACTAACAGCTCGGTAGTAAGACACAGCTCTGCACGGGTTAATAGCTCGGTAGAGGAACACAGCACAGCAGTGATTAGCTCAGTGGCAGGAATCAGCAGGCACGGAGCCGAGATGAATAGTGAGAGCACAGTCACTATGTCGCCGTGGCGACAAGGCAGGACAGGAACGGAGACCGGCCGCAGAGACCGGAACAGGAATGTCAGCAAGCCGGGTCGAATCACAGAGCAGGTATTCAGGCAAGCCGGATCAGGAAAACAAGCAGGAATGTCAGCCAGGCCGGGTCGAATCACGGAGCAGTTTCTCAGACAAGCCGGATCAGGAGAATGAGCAGGAACATCAGCCAGGCCGGGTCAGATCACGGAGCAGGTACACTGGAACGTAGTCAGGGATAGCCAAGTTGGTAACCGGAGATCAGGAACACAGGAACACAGCACAGCAAAACTGGCTCAGGAACACCACGAAAGGGCAAATGACAGGTGCCACTAGCCCAGAATAAAAAGGTCACCAGGGGCGGGCCAAACAGGCTCAACCAATCGGAGCGCAGCACAAGTGAGAGTGACAGCCTGAGAAGCTGCACCGTGATACACAGGTTACACACACTGAAACCAGGGCTGATTCTTTCCCCACAAATTACAAACAACCATATGTAGAAACCTTCTGTAAGATAGTATCAGAGAAATAGCATAGAAATCTTAAGAAGAAGAAATGCAGACAATACAATATGTCTGTAAGACAAATGAGAACCATGAGAGACTTAGCCACTGACAGTCAGGGAAGCAGACAAAGGTGGCTCAGTAGTGGTGCATGACACACATACATATATTACAGAAGGTTATAGACTATTAAGTGATAGTGATTCATACAAGACGGAGATGCTTGGTAGGGAGTTGGTAGACCTGATGGATGAGGCACTCAAGAGGGCTATAATAACACATGAAGAGTACAGATTTATAGTAATCAAGTGTCTAGATATTCAATTTTTTTTCTCATATTCCCAAATTACCAAAGTCAATAGTTGACCTCCCTTTCCCTGTGAGCTACATCATATTTGACATTAACTCTTTTACATCAAATCTGTCTGCATTTCTTGACTGACTTTTGCAAAGATATGTAGTCAAATTGCCTTCCCAGATTCAGGATCATGTTTTAGAAAACGTTTCTTCAGTGACATGGCATGTGCATGAATATTTATGGGCAACCTTATATGTTGTCTCACTTTACACATAAATTTGCCATGATTTAGATATTTTTAGATAGGGATACTGAGATGCATTTTAACTCATTTTGGAGTTACAAGGATAATTTTATTTGTAAACTAGAGGTTTAGCCCTGGGCACCAGATTGCCCCTGCATATGCCAGTCTGTTTATGGGCTATATAGAGGCCTGCTATGCATTGGTGGAGGGCAGATTTGGGGGTAGCATGGTGCTCTATGACAGGTACATCGATGATGTTCTCCTTATGTGGAGAGGAAGTAAAGCAGCCTTAGAAGTTCAAATAGTTCAGGGAAATTACAAATATAGGGTATTCTGTTCACATATTCTATTGAAGAGACTAATGTTCTTTTTTTAAACGTAGTACTTAGTGATGGAGACTAGGGATGGCTGAAAGTTTTCATCTTAAAAGAGGAACAGGACAAAAATTGCACTTTTTACAGAGCGGTACATGTTTTGCAAAAAAAATTCAATTTTTTTCTTTTGCTTTTTTCTCCTAGATCTTTTCCCACAGGCATAGTATAAAAGGGTTGTCATGTTCCCGCAGAATGCCATTTGTTGTTTGTCAAAGGAACATAAAGCAGATGTTTTTTGAGGAAGAGAAGACAGGCTAATAACGTGGAGCTGAAGCTTTGTTTAGAGAGACTTGTAGGCAGGAAATCTGTTCTCTGTATTAGGGGAGATTGGGGCCTCTGGGAGACAGGAAAGGAGAAAAGAGTTTGACCCTAAGTACCCTCAAATTAGGTTTGACTCACTGGGATGACACAGGAACCCATCTCACAAGTGTCTTCCTTATCTGGCTGTTATCTCTGCCCTATGGGAGTCTGGGGATTTGAGAAGGGAACAAAGGAGCTTTACCCAAATACTCCCAAATTTTGGCAGCTGTGATCCAAGTTCCTTCCTGATCTGGCTGTTATCTCTGTGCTAGTGGAGCCTGGGGTCTGAGAAGGAAGCAAAGTTGTTTTACCCCAAACACACCCAAATTTTGTGTGACCGAGTACACACAGACAGCTACGATCCAAGTTCTTTTTTGATTTGGCTGTTGTCTCTGTGTCATTGGAGTCTGAGGAAGGGACAAAGGAGGTTTATCCCACATACACCAACATTTTGTGTGACCTAGTAAACACAGGCAGCTGTGATCAAAGTTCCTTCTTGATCTGGCTGCTCTCTCTGTGCTAAGGGAGTTTACGGGTGTGAGAAGGGAGGACAAAGAATTACCCCAAATACTCCAAAATTCTGAGTGACTGACTGGGAAGACACAGGCAACCATGATCCAAGTTTCTTCCTGATCTGGCTGTGCTAGGGGAGTCTGGGGAAAGGAGCAGTTGACCAGGGAATGTCTTTGACAGTAGGGATGGGGGGGATTATTTTAATTAAATAAATAAATAAAATGATAGGTGACAGAGATAGGGAGCCTCATGTGAGCTGTGAGACTGAGGCAGACTGATACTAGACAAAATAGATTATTTTGTAAAGGGCTAAGGCAAGACATCACACTCATTCTATTGTGTCACACCCATTAGTGGAGTAATGTCCAGCAAACACACAAGGGGTAGTGATTATGAACAGTGCAGGGACGTGTGAGTGAAATGGTCATCCACAAACTGATTGAAGCCATGGTTGCTTAAGTGTGTGCACTAAATGATGGTGATTCCTCTCATCCTAAAGAAGACATCGTTTGTTAAAGTCCCACCAAAAGTTCCACCAGTATTAGTACAATTAATAAACAATATAAAAGCACAGAAAACAATAACAAGTTGCATTCTAGTGTTGATGGCATAGTGCAATAAGGTATAGTAGCTCAGCCATTTGCTACATCTGACAGTGAGACAAACAAGCACAAAAACACCTGTCCTGAAAATAGTAGTGAATTTTGTGAAAATCCCTCAAAAAGGAAAAGTAAAAGAAATTGTTTGAGACCTCTTAAAGCCTAGAAGAATATAAAAGTAGGGAATAAGTGGCGGACGATGCTGAGGATGACCTAATGGCTGAGATTATGATGTAGATCTAGAATATATCCCTCCAGCATCCTCCTCTTCTTCAGATACTGATGAAGTTGAGTGAGACTAATTATGACATGGACAGAAAGTTAGCTGAAAGGCAAAGGCTGAATCTTCCACTGCTGAAAAGGAGCACTTTGTCTGTCTATAAATTGTTTGAGAAAACAGTTGGAAAGTCTGACCATGGATTAGCAAACATGGCAAAAAATATACAGTCATCCTTTCAGTCATCATCAACATCATCCCCGCTTACAAACCCAAATCCCACCAGGTTATCAGAATCTACAGCCTTATCTTGGATGAGTGCTCTGCTTCTCTTGGAAGTGCAGCACCTGTGACATTAGTAGTACTGGTAAATTTACAGAAACATCTAACTCCATTAGTGGTAGTAGCAGCCTCTCAGGATCCCCACAGTCTATAAAATCCACAGCATGGAGATACTTATATTTATATTTATTTATATATATATATATAGCGCACACAGATTCCGCAGCGCTTTACACTCATATTGGTTCCTGTCCCCATTGGGGCTCACAATCTAAATTCACCTATCAGTATGTTTATGTTTTGTTTCCCTCAGGATCCAAAAGCTAAACATGTTACTGCACTATTTCTGGCAAGCTCTGCCCACGGTAACAGGTTTGCCCAATTATCATGATGGTCAGAGATAAAACAAAGGAGAAACTGTTCCAGCGCCTGATTGGATCTCTCTGCAGCACAGATAGACTGTGGGTTGTAAGCCGAGGAGAACGAGAGATGGATACCCATCTGTCCCCACAAAGCTCTCCAAAAACGCAACACAAACTGACCAGAGCTGTCAATAGTATGGTGTAGAACAGTGCCACTGTACATTTTCAGGCTACTGTGATACTGCACCTAAAAATTCAAGAATTAAAGAACGGTATTAACTTTTCAATAAAAAACCTTTCAGCAGTGTCAGTACCCTTGTTTTACTCAGGGACATAAACACTACAATATATATATATTACATATTAAGTATTACTAACCCTTTAATAAGCCATGATTCATTTGAAATCTACATTTGGATGTTTTCAGAAGGAGGAGGAATCTGTTCTGGGGTTTCTCTAGAATAGCTGTCCAATTGCTGGAGTAATCACCATTAATAAACATATTAAAGGGATAGTAATGTTTCAAAATAAAAGCAGTTCCAATTAATCTTCATAGTATTTCGGCCATGGAGAGTGTTATTTCAATACTGTCAGAGTTGTAGTACAAGAGTAATTGAATGACAAAGTATCCCCCTCCCGCTCCTTTTACCTAGTGTAACACTGCTCACCTCAGATGTGGAATCTGGTCTTAAGACCAGACAGCTCACAGCAAGGGACAATCTTCTTACTGTGAGGACAATGAAAGTCCTGCCCCCATTGACAGGTTTTTCAGGTTTTCCCTTATCTTAATTTTTTGATTGTCCATCTCTGCAATCCACTTGGACACCACCCTGCTGTTCTGAGGTGAGCAGTGTTACATCAGTAAAAGGGGTGGGAGGGAGGGGGACACTTTATCATTCAACTACTCCTGTACTACAACTCTAACAGTATTTAAATAACACTCTCCATGGCCCAAATACTATGAAGATTAATTGGAGCTGCTTTTATTTTGAAACATTTCTATACCTTTAACCCTTTGAGTGCTAGAGTGGTACGGAATGCATTGCTTTGCAATGAATTCCGTACCACTCTAGCACTCAAAGGGTTAATGGTTGTAAAGATTTTCCACACACAACGTGTACTTTAGCAAGTGTAAGAAATAAGCAATTATTTTTAATGCACTTTTAAGTGACTCATGTCCTTCTCATAAAGCCATGATTCATTTGAAATCTACATTTCGTTGTTTTCAGGAGGAGGAGGAATCTATTCTGGGGTCTTTCTAGAATAGCTGTCCAATTGCTGGAGTATTGAACCATTAATAAACATTAGTGATGAGCGAGCACCCCAATGCTCGGGTGTTCGGGTGCTCTGACCGAGCTCCCCCGGAGGCTCGAGTGCTCGGCCGAGCACCCGAGCCCCATTGAAGTCAATGGGAGGACTCGAGCATTACACCAGACACCCCCTGCTCTGATGAGGGGAGGGTGCCTGGTCCATAGGAAAAGGGAAGAAAAGGATGGAAACACCACAGAAATGGCTCAGGGACAGCATAGGGAGGATGTCTGGATGCATCTTGGACTCCAACATCGCTGCTGGGAACGATCTTTCGCCCGTAGTACGCCATTTTTACAGACTGACCATAAAACACACAAAAAGGAAAATAAAAACGACTTTAGGCGAAAAATTGTTACCAAACAATATTTGCTGTATATTTACTTGTATATCATCTGCAAATTCTCCCAAAAATTTCCTTGATTTTCTGAAGTGAGGCCATGATTAAGAGGGAAACGTGCGCAGAGGCAAATTCTCCCAAAAATTTCCTTGATTTTCTGAAGTGAGGCCATGATTAAGAGGGAAACGTGCGCAGAGGCAAATTCTCCCAAAAATTTCCTTGATTTTCTGAAGTGAGGCCATGATTAAGAGGGAAACGTGCGCAGAGGCAAATTCTCCCAAAAATTTCCTTGATTTTCTGAAGTGAGGCCATGATTAAGAGGGAAACGTGCGCAGAGGCAAATTCTCCCAAAAATTTCCTTGATTTTCTGAAGTGAGGCCATGATTAAGAGGGAAACGTGCGCAGAGGCAAATTCTCCCAAAAATTTCCTTGATTTTCTGAAGTGAGGCCATGATTAAGAGGGAAACGTGCGCAGAGGAAAATTCTCCCAAAAATTTCCTTGATTTTATTGAACTGAGGCCATGATTAAGAGGGAAACGTGCGCTGAGCTGACCATCTAAAACATTATGGGTGAAGGTCTGCTGCAGAGCTGACCATCCTAAACATTATATGCGAAGGCCCGCTAGTGAGCTGACGCTATAAAACATTATATGAGAGGGCCCGCTAGAGAGCTGACCCAATAAAACATTATATGAGAAGGCCCGCTGGTGAGCTGACCTATATAAAAATTGTCAAACAGGGCCCGCTGGTGAGCTGGCCCTATATAAAAATTATATCACAGGGCCCGCTGGTGAGCTGGCCCTATATAAAAATTATAGCACAGGGCATATGGAAGAGGAGGAGGAGGATGAGAAGATTAAGAGTCAACCATATACCCGTTTTTTGGGTGGAAGGGGTGAATGGGAATACAGAGTATTCCCATCATTGTAAATAACATATATAAAGTGAGTTTATGTTCCCCCAGGGCTTTCCTCCAGTGGAGTGGAGAAGTCAGGGGAAATCCAGGCCTTGTTCATTTTTATAAGTGTCAACCTATCAGCATTCTCGGTGGAAAGGCGGATACGCTTATCTGTTATGATGCCACCAGCAGCACTAAATACACGCTCAGACAGAACGCTGGCGGCAGGGCAGGCCAGCACCTCCAAGGCGTAGAGTGCCAGTTCATACCACGTGTCCAGCTTGGACACCCAGTAGTTGTAAGGCACAGAGGGATCATTGAGGACGTTGACACGGTCTGCTATGTACTCCTTCACCATCTTCCAAAACTTTTCCCTCCTTGTGACACTAGGCTGCGCATCAGGGTGAGGGTGCTGGCGGGGTGTCATGAAGGTGTCCCACGCCTTGGAGAGTGTTGCCCTGCCTTTGTCGGAACTGCTGTGTGCTCCCCTTTACTCCCCTTCTCGGTTGGCCAAGGTAGAACGTACTCTGCCGCCAGCGTTGTCAGATGGAAAATTTTGGAGCAATTTTTCAACAAGAACCTTCTGGTATTGCACCATTTTGCTTGTCCTCTCCACCGGAGGAATGAGAGATGAGAAATTCTCTTTGTAGCGGGGGTCCAGAAGGGTGAACACCCAGTAATCCGTGTTGTTTAAAATGCGTATAACGCGTGGGTCACGGGAAAGGCAGCCTAACATAAAGTCAGCCATGTGTGCCAGAGTACCAACAGTCAAGATTTCACTGTCCTCACCAGGAGGATGACTCTCAATCTCCTCATCCTCTTCCTCCTCTTCTGCCCACCCACGCTGAAGAGATGGAACTAAAGTTCCATGGCTACCATCTGTAGCGGAGGCAACTGTGTCTTCCTCCTCCACCTCCTCCTCCGCCTCCTCCAATTGTCGCTGAGAAGACGAAGTGAGGGTGCTCTGGCTATCACCTTGTGTAAGCTCTTCCTCCCCCATTTACACCTCTTCCACATGCAAAGCGTCGGTTTTAATTGTGAGCAGCGAGCGTTTCAGTAGACACAGAAGTGGGATGGTTACACTGATAATAGCGTTATCGCCGCTCACCATCTGTGTCGATTCCTCAAAATTGCGTAAAACCTCACAGAGGTCTGACATCCATTCCCACTCCTCACTTCTGATTAGAGGAAGTTGAACGGAGAGGCGACGACCGTGTAACAGCTTGTACTCCACTACTGCCCTCTGCTGCTCACAAAGCCGGGCCAACATGTGGAAGGTGGAGTTCCAGCGCGTGCTCACGTCACACAGCAGCCGGTGAGCTGGCAATTGTAAGCGCTGCTGCAGCTTCAACAGGCCGGCCGAAGCTGTAGATGACTTACGGAAATGTGCACACACGCGGCGCACCTTGGTCAAGAGATCATGCACATTGGGGTAGGTTTTTAGAAATCGCTGAACCACTAAATTAAATACATGCGCTAGGCATGGTACGTGTGTGAGCTTGCCGAGCTCCAAAGCCGCCACCAAGTTACGCCCATTATCACACACAACCATGCCTGGTTGCAGGTTGAGTGGCGAGAGCCACTGCTCGGTCTGGTGACTAATCCCCTGCAACAGCTCTGAGGCCGTGTGCTGTTTGTCCCCAAGGCAGATCAGCTTCAGCACGGCCTGTTGACGCTTCCCCACTGCAGTGCTACACTGCTTCCAGCTACTGGCTGATGGGGGAGTGGCGCTGCGTGTAGAGAATTCGGAGGTGGAAACGGAGGAGGAGGAGCCAATAACGTAGGTGCTGGCGGAAACCCTGATGGAGGTAGGGCCCGCAATCCTCGGCGTGGGTAGCACCCGTGCCATCCCAGGGTCCGAGTCGCTCCCAGCCTCCACGACATTCACCCAGTGTGCCGTCAGGGAAATGTAGCGTCCCTGGCCACAAGCACTTGTCCATGTGTCAGTCGTTAAGTGGACCTTCCCAGTAACTGCGTTGGTCAGGGCACGGGTGATGTTACGGGACACATGGTGGTGTAATGCGGGGATGGCACACCGGGAAAAGTAGTGGCGGCTGGGGACCGCGTACCGAGGGACAGCTGCTGCCATCAGGCTGCGGAAGGACTCAGTGTCCACAAGCCTAAATGGCAGCATTTCGATGGCCAGTAATTTGGAAAGGTGTGAGGTTAGTGCTATGGCCTGTGGGTGGGTGGCTGGGTATTTTCTCTTGCGCTCAAATGCCTGGGGTAACGACATTTGGACGCTGTGCTGGGACAGGGAAGTGGATGTGGTCGCTGATGGTGCTTCAGATGGTACAGGTGCAGGGCGGGAGGTATGCGGGCCTGCGCCTTCGACAGGCGATTGGCCGGCACCGAAAACAGGGGAAGAGGAGGCAGTGGTGTGGCCTGCAGACACAGATGGGCGATCCAGGCGTTCCTCCCACTTATTACGGTGCTTGGATGCCATGTGTCGGATCATGCTGGTGGTGGTGAGGTTTCTAGTGTTCATGCCTCGGCTCATTCTGGTGTGGCACAGGTTGCAAACTACAATTCTTTTGTCGTCCGCACTTTCCTTAAAAAAACGCCATACCGCGGAACACCTACCCCTTGGCAAGGGAGATTTACGCAAGGGGGTGCTCCGTGGAACATTTGCGGGCCGGTTTGGTGCGGTCCGCCTTCTTTCTGTAGCCACACCACTGCCTCTTCCAGCCTGTTGCGGTGCTGCAGATGGCTCACCCTCAGGACTGCTGTCATCGCTCGGCTCTACACCTTCCCAGGTGGGGTCAGTCACCTCATCGTCCACCAAGTCCTCCTCCACTTCCTCACTCTGATCATCCTCCTCATGTCTTGATCCCACCACATACTCAGTCATTGACAACTGTATAACATTCTCCTCAACAAGGTCTTGAGACGGAAATAGTGGTTGATTTAATGGCAACTGTGTCTCATCATCATCATCATCATCCACTACTTCCTTTGACCTTAAATGCCGTTCACATCTGTCATCTTCTTGAGATTGGGTAGCCTCTAGAGGTTGTGAATCAGGGCACAAGATGTCATGTTCCTCTGCAAGCGTGCTTGGAGAGAGGGTCAAATGAAGGATTGGTGATGAGACGAGCTCCTCACTATATCCCAGTGTGGGATCACTTCTTTGACCAGACCGTGTATGGTGGGAGGAAGGATGATAAGAGTGAGGATTATGTTGACCAGACTCTTGGCTACTGAGAGTGGACTTGGTGGAAGACAGGGTGGTGCTTAACCGACTGGAAGCAGTATCAGCTGACATCCAACCGACCACCTGTTCACAGTGGTCGGACCTCGAGAGTGATGTCCTGCGACGCCCTGTGAAATGAGACATGAAGCTAGGTATGGTGGATGTCTTTCTTTCTTGTGCTCTGGCACCAGGCACAGTTTCTCCGCGTCCTGACCCGCGCCCTGAACTTTCAGGATCACGTCCACTTCCCCGTCCCTTTTTACCCGCCTTCTTCATCTTACACGGAATATGTGACTTTGATATTTTAGTTTGAAGACTTTACAGTATTTCTTCCTATTCTGCAACTGTGCACAGTACACAGAATAGGCTGCTAAACTGCGGTGACGCACACTGAATGGAATATGTGACTTTGATATTTTAGTTTGAAAACTTAACAGTATTTCTTCCTATTCTGCAACTGTGCACAGTACACAGAATAGGCTGCTAAACTGCGGTGACGCACACTGAATATAATATGTGACTTTGATATTTTAGTTTGAAAACTTAACAGTATTTCTTCCTATTCTGCAACTGTGCAGAGTACACAGAATAGGCTGCTAAACTGCGGTGACGCACACTGAATATAATATGTGACTTTGATATTTTAGTTTGAAAACTTAACAGTATTTCTTCCTATTCTGCAACTGTGCAGAGTACACAGAATAGGCTGCTAAACTGCGGTGACGCACACTGAATATAATATGTGACTTTGATATTTTAGTTTGAAAACTTAACAGTATTTCTTCCTATTCTGCAACTGTGCAGAGTACACAGAATAGGCTGCTAAACTGCGGTGACGCACACTGAATATAATATGTGACTTTGATATTTTAGTTTGAAAACTTAACAGTATTTCTTCCTATTCTGCAACTGTGCAGAGTACACAGAATAGGCTGCTAAACTGCGGTGACGCACACTGAATATAATATGTGACTTTGATATTTTAGTTTGAAAACTTAACAGTATTTCTTCCTATTCTGCAACTGTGCAGAGTACACAGAATAGGCTGCTAAACTGCGGTGACGCACACTGAATGGAATATGTGACTTTTATATTTTAGTTTGAAAACTTAACAGTATTTCTTCCTATTCTGCAACTGTGCAGAGTACACAGAATAGGCTGCTAAACTGCGGTGACGCACACTGAATATAATATGTGACTTTGATATTTTAGTTTGAAAACTTAACAGTATTTCTTCCTATTCTGCAACTGTGCAGAGTACACAGAATAGGCTGCTAAACTGCGGTGACGCACACTGAATATAATATGTGACTTTGATATTTTAGTTTGAAAACTTAACAGTATTTCTTCCTATTCTGCAACTGTGCAGAGTACACAGAATAGGCTGCTAAACTGCAGTGACGCACACTGAATATAATATGTGACTTTGATATTTTAGTTTGAAAACTTAACAGTATTTCTTCCTATTCTGCAACTGTGCAGAGTACACAGAATAGGCTGCTAAACTGCGGTGACGCACACTGAATGGAATATGTGACTTTGATATTTTAGTTTGAAAACTTAACAGTATTTCTTCCTATTCTGCAACTGTGCAGAGTACACAGAATAGGCTGCTAAACTGCGGTGACGCACACTGAATATAATATGTGACTTTGATATTTTAGTTTGAAAACTTAACAGTATTTCTTCCTATTCTGCAACTGTGCAGAGTACACAGAATAGGCTGCTAAACTGCGGTGACGCACACTGAATGTAATATGTGACTTTGATATTTTAGTTTGAAAACTTAACAGTATTTCTTCCTATTCTGCAACTGTGCAGAGTACACAGAATAGGCTGCTAAACTGCGGTGACGCACACTGAATATAATATGTGACTTTGATATTTTAGTTTGAAAACTTAACAGTATTTCTTCCTATTCTGCAACTGTGCACAGTACACAGAATAGGCTGCTAAACTGCGGTGACGCACACTGAATATAATATGTGACTTTGATATTTTAGTTTGAAAACTTAACAGTATTTCTTCCTATTCTGCAACTGTGCACAGTACACAGAATGTGCTGCTAAACTGCGGCGACGCACACTGAATGGAATATGTGACTTTGATATTTTAGTTTGAAGACTTAACAGAATGTGCTCTAATCTGCAACTTTGCACACTAAACAGAATGTGCTCTAATCTGCAACTTTGCACACTAAACAGAATGTGCTCTAATCTGCAACTTTGCACACTAAACAGAATGTGCTCTAATCTGCAACTTTGCACACTAAACAGAATGTGCTCTAATCTGCAACTTTGCACACTAAACAGAATATATGTTTTTTTTTTTTTTTTTTTTTTTCCCCCCACACAAAATAAACTGCTGCCCCCACACACAGTAGTCCTAAAAAGGACTTTTGGTTCTTTTTTTTTCACAAATTTGCTTTTTTTCTCCCTACACTGACTTTCCCTTCCTATCCTCAGCTCTCCCTGGCTAAGACTGAGCCGAACTCGCTGGTCAGGTGCTATACAGCACCCGACCACGGGTTCTGGCCAGCCAATCACTGTAATGCCAGCAGCCAACATGGCTGCTGGCATTACACTGATGTCAGAGCCTCCCTGCACGTTTATTGGCTGCGCAGCAGCCGCGAAACGTGCGGGGAGGAGACCCGAACATGGCGGGCGAGCACATGCGGTACTCGTACGAGTACCGCCATGTGCCGAGCAGAGCGATGCTCGAGCCGATCCGAGCATCGGCCGAGCATGCTCGCTCAACACTAATAAACATATTAAAGGGATAGTAATGTTTCAAAATAAAAGAAGTTCCAATTAATCTTCATAGTATTTGGGCCATGGAGAGTGTTATTTCAATACTGTCAGAGTTGTAGTACAAGAGTAATTGAATGATAAAGTATCCCCCTCCCGCCCCTTTTACCTAGTGTAAACCACCTCCCCTCAGATGTAGAATCTGGTCTTAAGACCAGACAGCTCACAGCAAGGGACAATCTTCTTACTGTGAGAACAATGAAAGCCCTGCCCCCATTGACAGGTTTTTCAGGTTTTTCCTTATGTTAATTGAAAATTGCAATCCACTTGGACACCACCCTGCTGTTTTGAGGTGAGCAGTGTTACATCAGTAAAAGGGGTGGGAGAGGGATACTTTATCATTCATCATTACTCTTGAACTACAACTCTGACAGAATTGAAATAAAACTCTCCATGGCCCAAATACTATGAAGATTAATTGGAGCTGCTTTTATTTTGAAACATTACTATCTCTTTAACCCTTTGAGTGCCAGAATGATACGGAATGCATTGCTTTGCCATGCATTCCATAACACATTGGCACTCAAAGGGTTTTTAATGGTTGTAAAGAGTTTCCACACACAACGTGTACTTTAGCAAGTATAAGAAATAAGCAATTCTTTTATAATGCACTTTTAAGTGACTCATGTCCTTCTCATAAAACCACAGCAGTGTATTCAAGGGACAATACGTAAAGTAAGACTTTGACAGCTGTTGGAAACCCACGAAAGTCCATTTTGAATGTCATCAGCTAAATTAGAGTGCACGCTATTAAAGAAAGCACCGTTTAAGGAAAAGAAGGGCACATATTGTGCGCCTTCCTAACTGCACATACCCTTTTTTTCATTTGGAATAATGATAAAATTCAATTGCATTTCAGAGAATGTGTTTCATTATTCTATGCCCCAGGACTTTGTGACTCCATTCAGACCTCATGTAGGTCAAAAATGAGGAGTGCCAAAAAACAGTAAGTTCATCTAAAATACAATAAGCTGCTAATCAGTTTCCTTCCTGCATGGCAATGTACCGCACTTGATCATGAATGGGAAAGAATTCATCAAGCATATTTCTTCACAATAGATTAGAAATGTAAACCTTTGGTGGCATACGAATGAATGCCAAGCAAGGAACCTCATAATTATCAGCAGATAAATCTGTTACATAAAACACAAAACAAATGTCTATATTCCTGTATAAAATATTTATGTTCACCCAACACCCGAAAAAGATATTTAATTAAATGGATGTTGATTATTAACCCAGTGAATGCTAGAGGTGTCTTCAACTCATTACATTGTTATGTGTTTGAGACTTTAACATTCAAAGGATTCAAATAAAATTGTCATGAAACCACAGGGCGCTTGGCTCCTGGAGGGGCCTGGGGGCCAGCCCCTTTCCTGCAGACTATGGACTCTATGCATGGGGTCGCGGCTTTCCCAGATTCCCAGTCCCCTCGTGGGTCTAAGTCACCCTGTGCTTCTTGGTGGGCACAGGGTGTCACAGAACAGGATTATAACATTTGAAATATATCTCACTGTATTGTATATTGTGTGATATAATGTAATAGTGTGTGGTGTTACACTATAAAGTCTGTAAAGGCATTTGAGGAAATGGGGGTTGGGCAAAGCTTGCAATGTAATTCAAGTCTGTGTTAAGGAATTATTGGAATGTTAATTGATTCATGCTGTGCTTCCTTGACCAATCAGGGAAGGTTAATTACGATCCAGTGAGAATGTCCCTTTTTCAAGCCCTAATTTGCATGCTTATATTGATAAGGGTGCTGGTGACTAATTGGTCAAGAGTAGTGATGATCGAGCACCCCAATGCTCGGGTGTTCGGGTGCTCTGACCGAGCGCCCCCGGAGGCTCGAGTGCTCGGCCGAGCACCCGAGCCCCATTGAATTCAATGGGAGGACTCGAGCATTACACCAGGCACCCCCTGCTCTGATGAGGGGAGGGTGCCTGGTCCATAGGAAAAGGGCAGAAAATGATGGAAACACCACAGAAATGGTTCAGGGACAGCATAGGGAGGATGTCTGGATGCATCTTGGACTCCAACGTCGCTGCTGGGAACGATGTTTCGCCCGTAGTACGCCATTTTTACAGACTGACCGTAAAACACACAAAAAGGAAGATAAAAACGACTTTAGGCGAAAAATTGTTACCAAACAGTATTTGCTGTATATTTACTTGTATATCATCTGCAAATTCTGCAAAAAATTTCATAGATTTTTCGGAACTGGGGCCATGATTAAGAGGGAAACGTGCGCAGAGGCAAATTCTGCAAAAAATTTCCTTGATTTTTCTGAACTGGGGCCATGATTAAGAGGGAAACGTGCGCAGAGGCAAATTCTCCCAAAAATGTCCTCGATTTTTCTGAACTGGGGCCATGATTAAGAGGGAAACGTGCGCAGAGGCAAATTCTCCCAAAAATGTCCTCGATTTTTCTGAACTGGGGCCATGATTAAGAGAGAAACGTGCGCTGAGCCGACCATCTAAAACATTATGGGTGAGGGTCTGCTGCGGAGCTGACCATCCTAAACATTATATGCGAAGGCCCGCTAGTGAGCTGACGCTATAAAACATTATATGAGAGGGCCCGCTAGAGAGCTGACCCAAGAAAACATTATATGAGAAGGCCCGCTGGTGAGCTGACCTATACAAAAATTGTCAAACAGCGCCCGCTGGTGAGCTGGCCCTATATAAAAATTATATCACAGGGCCCGCTGGTGAGCTGGCCCTATATAAAAATTATATCCCAGGGTATATGGAAGAGAGTCAACCATATACCCATTTTTTGGGTGGAAGGGGTGAATGGGAATACAGAGTATTCCCATCATTGTAAATAACATATCTAAAGTGACTTTATGTTCCCCCGGGGCTTTCCTCCAGTGGAGTGGAGAAGTCAGGGGAAATCCAGGCCTTGTTAATTTTTATAAGTGTCAACCTATCAGCATTTTCGGTGGAAAGGCGGATACGCTTATCTGTTATGATGCCACCAGCAGCACTAAATACCCGCTCAGACAGAACGCTGGCGGCAGGGCAGGCCAGCACCTCCAAGGCGTAGAGTGCCAGTTCATACCACGTGTCCAGCTTGGACACCCAGTAGTTGTAAGGCACAGAGGGATCATTGAGGACGCTGACACGGTCTGCTACGTACTCCTTCACCATCTTCCAAAACTTTTCCCTCCTTGTGACACTAGGCTGCGCATCAGGGTGAGGTTGCTGGCGGGGTGTCATGAAGGTGTCCCACGCCTTGGAGAGTGTTGCCCTGCCTTTGTCGGAACTGCTGTGTGCTCCCCTTTTCTCCCCTTCTCGGTTGGCCAAGGTAGCACGTACTCTGCCGCCAGCGTTGTCAGATGGAAAATTTTGGAGCAATTTTTCAACAAGAACCTTCTGGTATTGCACCATTTTGCTTGTCCTCTCCACCGGAGGAATGAGAGATGAGAAATTCTCTTTGTAGCGGGGGTCCAGAAGGGTGAACACGCAGTAATCCGTGTTGTCTAAAATGCGTATAACGCGTGGGTCACGGGAAAGGCAGCCTAACATAAAGTCAGCCATGTGTGCCAGAGTACCAACAGGCAAGATTTTGCTGTCCTCACCAGGAGGATGACTCTCAATCTCCTCATCCTCTTCCTCCTCTTCTGCCCACCCACGCTGAAGAGATGGAACTAAAGTTCCATGGCTACCCTCTGTAGCGGAGGCAACCGTGTCTTCCTCCTCCTCCGCCTCCGCCTCCTCCAATTGTCGCTGAGAAAACGAAGTGAGGGTGCTCTGGCTATCACCTTGTGTAAGCTCTTCCTCCCGCATTTCCACCTCTTCCACATGCAAAGCGTCGGTTTTAATTGTGAGCAGCGAGCGTTTCAGTAGACACAGAAGTGGGATGGTTACACTGATAATAGCGTTATCGCCGCTCACCATCTGTGTCGATTCCTCAAAATTGCGTAAAACCTCACAGAGGTCTGACATCCATTCCCACTCCTCACTTCTGAATAGAGGAAGTTGAACGGAGAGGCGACGACCGTGTAACAGCTGGTACTCCACTACTGCCCTCTGCTGCTCACAAAGCCGGGCCAACATGTGGAAGGTGGAGTTCCAGCGCGTGCTCACGACACACAGCAGCCGGTGAGCTGGCAATTGTAAGCGCTGCTGCAGCTTCAACAGGCCGGCTGAAGCTGTTGATGACTTACGGAAATGTGCACACACGCGGCGCACCTTGGTCAAGAGATCATGCAAATTGGGGTAGGTTTTTAGAAATCGCTGAACCACTAAATTAAATACATGCGCTAGGCATGGTACGTGTGTGAGCTTGCCGAGCTCCAAAGCCGCCACCAAGTTACGCCCATTATCACACACAACCATGCCTGGTTGCAGGTTGAGTGGCGAGAGCCACTGCTCGGTCTGGTGACTAATCCCCTGCAACATCTCTGAGGCCGTGTGCTGTTTGTCCCCAAGGCAGATCAGCTTCAGCACGGCCTGTTGACGCTTCCCCACTGCAGTGCTACACTGCTTCCAGCTACTGGCTGATGGGGGAGTGGCGCTGCGTGTAGAGAATTCGGAGGTGGAAACGGAGGAGGAGGAGCCAATAACGTAGGTGCTGGCGGAAACCCTGATGGAGGTAGGGCCCGCAATCCTCGGCGTGGGTAGCACCTGTGCCATCCCAGGGTCCGAGTCGCTCCCAGCCTCCACGACATTCACCCAGTGTGCCGTCAGGGAAATGTAGCGTCCCTGGCCACAAGCACTTGTCCATGTGTCAGTCGTTAAGTGGACCTTCCCAGTAACTGCGTTGGTCAGGGCACGGGTGATGTTACGGGACACATGGTGGTGTAAGGCGGGGACGGCACACCGGGAAAAGTAGTGGCGGCTGGGGACTGCGTACCGAGGGACAGCTGCTGCCATCAGGCTGCGGAAGGACTCAGTCTCCACAAGCCTAAATGGCAGCATTTCGATGGCCAGTAATTTGGAAAGGTGTGAGGTTAGTGCTATGGCCTGTGGGTGGGTGGCTGGGTATTTTCGCTTGCGCTCAAATGCCTGGGGTAACGACATTTGGACGCTGCGCTGGGACAGGGAAGTGGATGTGGTCGCTGATGGTGCTTCAGATGGTACAGGTGCAGGGCAGGAGGTATGCGGGCCTGCGCCTTCGACAGGCGATTGGCCGGCACCGAAAACAGGGGAAGAGGAGGCAGTGGTGTGGCCTGCAGACACAGATTGGCGATCCGGGCGTTCCTCCCACTTATTACGGTGCTTGGATGCCATGTGTCGGATCATGCTGGTGGTGGTGAGGTTTCTAGTGTTCATGCCTCGGCTCATTCTGGTGTGGCACAGGTTGCAAACTACAATTTTTTGGTCGTCCGCACTTTCCTTAAAAAAACGCCATACCGCGGAACACCTAGCCCTTGGCAAGGGAGATTTACGCAAGGGGGTGCTCCGTGGAACATTTGCGGGCCGGTTTGGTGCGGTCCGCCTTCTTTCTGTAGCCACACCACTGCCTCTTCCAGCCTGTTGCGGTGCTGCAGATGGCTCACCCTCAGGACTGCTGTCATCGCTCGGCTCTCCACCTTCCCAGGTGGGGTCAGTCACCTCATCGTCCACCAAGTCCTCCTCCACTTCCTCACTCTGATCATCCTCCTCATTTCTTGATCCCACCACATACTCAGTCATTGACAACTGTATATCATCCTCCTCATCAAGGTCTTGAGACAGTAATAGTGGTTGATTTGATGGCAACTGTGTCTCATCATCATCATTATCCACTTCCTTTGACCTTAAATGCCGTTCACCTCTGTCATCTTCTTGTGATTGGGTACCCCCTAGAGGTTGTGATTCAGGGCACAAGATTTCATGTTCCTCTGAAGCGTGCTTGGAGAGAGGTTCAAATTAAGGATTGGTGATGAGACGAGCTCCTCACTATATCCCAGTGTGGGATCACTTCTTTGACCAGACCCTCTATGGTGGGAGGAAGGATGATCAGGGTGAGGATTATGTTGACCAGACTCTTGGCTAGTGAGAGTGGACTTGGTGGAAGACAGGGTGGTGCTTAACCGACTGGAAACAGTATCAACTAAAATACAACCGACCACCTGTTCGCAGTGGTCTGACCTCGAGAGTGATGTCCTTCGACGCCCTGTAAACTGAGACATGAAGCTAGGTATGGTGGATGTCTTTCTTTCTTGTGCTCTGGCACCAGGCACAGTTTCTACGCGTCCTGACCCGCGCCCTGAACTATCAGGATCACATCCACTTCCCCGTCCCTTTTTACCCGCCTTCTTCATATTACACGGAATATGTGCTGCAAATCTGCAACTTTGCACACTAAACAGAATGTGCTGCTTATCTGCGGTTAGGCACAGTGAACAGAATATGTGACTTTTATTTTTAACACTTTGCACACTAAACAGAATGTGCTGCTTATCTGCGGTTAGGCACAGTGAACGGAATAAGTGACTTTTATTTTTTACACTTTGCACACTAAACAGAATGTGCTGATAATCTGCAACTTTGCACACTAAACAGAATATGCTGCTTATCTGCGGCTAGGCACAGTGAACGGAATAAGTGACTTTTATTTTTTACACTTTGCACACTAAACAGAATGTGCTGATAATCTGCAACTTTGCACACTAAACAGAATATGCCGCTTATCTGCGGCTAGGCACAGTGAACGGAATAAGTGACTTTTATTTTTTACACTTTGCACACTAAACAGAATGTGCTGATAATCTGCAACTTTGCACACTAAACAGAATGTGCTGCTTATCTGCGGCTAGGCACAGTGAACGGAATAAGTGACTTTTATTTTTTACACTTTGCACACTAAACAGAATGTGCTGCTAATCTGCAACTTTGCACACTAAACAGAATGTGCTGCTTATCTGCTGCTAGGCACAGTGAACGGAATAAGTGACTTTTATTTTTTACACTTTGCACACTAAACAGAATGTGCTGATAATCTGCAACTTTGCACACTAAACAGAATGTGCTGCTTATCTGCGGCTAGGCACAGTGAACGGAATAAGTGACTTTTATTTTTTACACTTTGCACACTAAACAGAATGTGCTGATAATCTGCAACTTTGCACACTAAACAGAATATGCTGCTTATCTGCGGCTAGGCACAGTGAATGGAATATGTGACTTTTATTTTTTACACTTTGCACACTAAACAGAATGTTCTGCTAATCTGCAACTTTGCACACTAAACAGAATGTGCTGCTTATCTGCGGCTAGGCACAGTGAACGGAATAAGTGACTTTTATTTTTTACACTTTGCACACTAAACAGAATGTGCTGATAATCTGCAACTTTGCACACTAAACAGAATATGCTGCTTATCTGCGGCTAGGCACAGTGAATGGAATATGTGACTTTTATTTTTTACACTTTGCACACTAAACAGAATGTTCTGCTAATCTGCAACTTTGCACACTAAACAGAATGTGCTGCTTATCTGCGGCTAGGCACAGTGAACGGAATAAGTGACTTTTATTTTTTACACTTTGCACACTAAACAGAATGTGCTGATAATCTGCAACTTTGCACACTAAAAAGAATGTGCTGCTAATCTGCAACTTTGCACACTGAACAGAATGTGCTGCTAATCTGCAACTTTGCACACTAAAAAGAATGTGCTGCTAATCTGCAACTTTGCACACTGAACAGAATGTGCTGCTAATCTGCAACTTTGCACACTAAACAGAATGTGCTGCTAATCTGCAACTTTGCACACTACAAAGAATGTGCTGCTAATCTCCAACTTTGCACACTAAACAGAATGTGCTGCTAATCTGAAATTTTGCACACTAAACAGAATGTGCTGCTAATCTGCGGCTAGGCACAGTGAACGGAATATGTGACGTTTTTTTTTTAAACTCTGCCCCCCAAAACAAAATATATCTGCTGCCCCCACACACAGTAGTCCTAAAAAGGACTTTTGGGTCTTTTTGTTGTTCAAACGCGCTTTTTTTCTGCCTACACTGACTTTCCCTTCCTATCCTCATCTCTCCCTGGCTAAGACTGAGCCGAACTCGCTGGTCAGGTGCTATACAGCACCCGATCACGGGTTCTGGCCAGCCAATCAGTGTAATGCCAGCAGCCAACATGGCTGCTGGCATTACACTGATGTCAGAGCCTCCCCGCACGTTTATTGGCTACGCAGCAGCCGCGAAACGTGCGGGGAGGAGACCCGAACATGGCGGGCGAGCACATGCGGTACTCGTACGAGTACCGCCATGTGCCGAGCAGAGCGATGCTCGAGCCGAACCGAGCTTCGGCCGAGCATGCTCGCTCATCACTAGTCAAGAGTAGAAACACTGTTCGAAGTCCTGGTTTACATGCTGATCTTGATAAGAGTCTCTGTAAGTGTATATAAACTGTGTGTTTCATTCAATAAAGAGAGCTGATTCTAAAACAGTACACTAGTCTTGCCTGAAAACTGTGATATTCCAGCAGAGCAGCCTTGCTCAGGATTGAAGGAAGCAGCGACTGACGGGGACACCCAGATGGGGAGGTCCGCTGGTACCATCACAATAATATTAACTGATTTTTTTTTTTTTTTCTTTCAAGAGATTGATTTAGGGCTAGATTCCATTAACCCTTGAGTGCCTGAGTGACAAGCAATGCACTCAAAGGTTTAACACTTTAAAGGGATCGTAATGTTTCAAAATAAAAGCAGCTCCAATTAATCTTCATAGTATTTGGGCCATGGAGAGTGTTATATCAATACTGTCAGAGTTGTAGCTCAAGAGTAATTGAATGATAAAATATCTCCCTTCCGCACCTTTTACTGATATAACACTGCTCACCTCAGATGTGGAATCTGGTCCTGGGACCAGACAGATCACAGTAAGGGACAATCTTCTTACTGTGATCTGCCGCCTTGACAGATTTTTCCTTACGTTCACTGAAGAATGTCTCTCTCTGCCATCCATCCCAACAGTTATGTTGCTCTGAGGTAAGCAGTGTTACATCAGTAAAAGGGGAGTGAGGAGGATACTTTATCATTCAATTACTCTTGAACTACAAATCTGACAAAGTTGAAATAACACTCTCCATGGCCCAAATACTATGAAGATTAATTGGAACTGCTTTTATTGTGAAACATTACTATCCCTTTAAGGACTGCTCGCACAGGGCATATTTTTTTCACTAATGGATTCAGAGCTCCCCGATTGGTGTGCAGCCGTGCAGGGAGCCCTGAATTCCATGACGTGCCAGGACCATAACTGGTCTTTAAGTGCCGGACAGCTGTGACAATCCTGCCACATCATGGGTCCTTAACGGGTTAAATCATATCTCCTGAGTGTTCCTCTTTAGGAGTGACAGTGCCTTTCTGAGATCCAAATCCCTCTGTTCCTCTTTTCTACCCTGATGTCCCTCTTTTCTGGAGATCACAATGAGTAGAGTGTATCACATTGCTCCACAGCAATAAAACTCGCATAAATGTGTACTTAAAGGGACAGTAATGTCCGCTTACAAGTTGATGCAATATTGTAGATTTATAAAAAAAAAATAGTATCTGGAGAAAGTTCCATCCCCCAAACTTTCTGGTTTGAGAGATATAACGTTTTAAAGTCCCCCCCTCCCTCCCCTTTCCCCGATGTCAGCTGTAAAGCTGACAGAAGGAGATCCATGTCGGCCGACTCAAGGAGGTTCTTCAGCAGAGCCGAAATAGCGATATTTAACCCTTTGAGTGCCAGTACCACTCTGGCACTCAAAGGGTTAAAAAGAACAACTTACTTGTAACGGTCTACAAAGTGTGCTTGCAAACCAGGCACACTTTGCAGACCGTTCCAGTGAAGTATTTCTTTTTAAATATCGCTATTTCGGCTCTGCTGAAGAGCCGCCGGCTGGTCCCTGGACCGGGATCTCCTGCCGTCTGACGTCAGTGCAAGGAGAGGGAGGGGGGACTTTAAAATGTTATATCTCTCGAACCATAGAGGGACTTTCTCCTGATACTTTATTTTTGTTGAAAATCTACAATATTGCATCAACTTGTAAGCAGACATTACTGTCCCTTTAATCTTCAATATATGCATTTCTAAATTAGTCCGCGTAGATAAAATACTTTAGTCTTGCAGTAAATAATTTATTCAGTTACACAAACAGGTGTCAGGTGGGTCTTGAAATAACCTAAGAATTCTTGGCAATGCTCCGCCCACCAGCCACACCCCCAGATACACCACCTAAAACAAAAGTGTGCCTCCTTGGCCATTTGAAATGTTGGGAGGTATGTTAACCCTTTGAGTGCCAGAGAGGTACACAACACATTGCAAAGCAATGTGTTGCGTACCCCTCTGGCACTCAAAGGGTTAAAGCCGTATCACAAGTCAGCCAGAAAAAGGCTATTTATTTAATTATAGCTTTTTCCAAGTCTTCCTGTTCCATTATAATGGGTTAGGGTTGCCACCCAGCCGGTATTTTACCGGCAGGCCGGTAAAAAATTGGCTTCTGTCCAATGTTAAGTCTATGGAGGGAATGCCATGGCCGGTATTTTTTTGAAGAAAAGGTGGCAACCCTATAATGGGTATGTATACCAATTTTACAATTCGGTGTGCATACAAAAATAGTCCAAATGCATTACAAGCAGCCATTCTGCTGTCACGTTGTAGCGGTCATGCTTTGCAATTATTCATTTTCTGACCCAATAGGCCTTCCCAGGATCAGCAGCTCAGGACTGTAAAGCCTGGGAAACAGGCCCAGACTGGCCATCGGGCATTTGCCCGGTGGGCCAGTCCTGGGCTGGTCCGGTGTTTAAAAAAACAAAAAAACAAACGAACGAACGCCAGTTAACGCCGCCCCCCCCCCCCCATGGGCTGCTCAAAAAATAAAAACGGGTTGCTCAGTCTTAAATACCCGGGCCCATTTTTTGTCCCAGTCCGGGCCTGCTGGGAAAAATGCCTAATCAGCAGTGGAAGGCCACATATACCATAATGCCACCCCCACCTGTGTCCTCATGTGTAGCCAAGCAATACTGCACACTCACACAGGTCCCATTTAACCCCTCCGATGCTAGGCAACTTGCAATGCTTAGCTGTGCAATGAGTTGCAAACTGTCTCTCATTAGAGAGACGAACTGTGCAAAAGAGCATACAGTACCCCAACACCCCCATTACCCTGAGTCCCCCATTAACCCCTACGTTGCTGGATTGACTGTTAACCCATTGCAATTAATGCCTTCCAGCTGCGCTGGCAAATGAGAGGTTAAACTTGTTAAACATGAGTAATTTGTTAAATATAAGACCAAAATTAGAGGATAGTGCTGCCTCCCCCTCATCTGCCCACCAAGGTGTAGAATGTTCAAAAAATAAAGGGCGCTCTGGGCTTAAAGGGATAGTAATACTTTGTTTTAACTTTATTTTATTTTGTAGGCATTAAAAAAACATGAAGAACGATATAAGTCTTATCTCTCAAACCTTTATGGTTTATGAGATATTCACAAGCAAAGTTTCCCCTCCCTCCCCTTTTACCTAGTGTAAGCCATCTCTTCTCAGATGTGGAATCCAGTCTATAGACCAGACAGATAACAGCAGGGGACAATCTTCTTCCTATGAGAATAATGAAACCCTGCCCCCCTTGACAAGCTTTTCAGGTTTTTCCCTTATCTTAATTGAAGATTGTCTCTCTCTGCAGTCTACCTGGGCACCTCCCTTCTGATCTGGCTGAGCAGTGTTACATCAGTAAAAGGGGCGGGAGGGGAATACTTTGCTTGTGAATATCTCTTAAACCATAAAGGTTTGAGAAATAAGACTTATATCATTCTTCATGTTTTTTTAATGCCTATACAATAAAATAAAGTTAAAATGAAGTATTACTATCCCTTTAAAATACAGTTTCTGCTAAAAGGAGTGTTCTTTCCCTTCCTCCATTAACAAATTAAACAAAAAAATGGGGACGTTTGCCCCGTTTGTAAACAACAATACAGCAGAATAAACAAATGAGAACTCAGTTCCACAGATCTAATCTATTTGTAGGTATCCTAAGTGCCCCTCTCTAGGGTTGGTTTGGAATGAGCTAAACACCTGCTGACAAGGATGAACATTGATTATCCTTTTTCCCTGCAGACCCAGAGAGGTCCTCAAGGAGTCAAGCCTGACACTGTTTCCATCTTTGAGATGTTTGTGAAAACACTGATATAATTCAGGTATTCCTTTCCACCAGGTGTGTCAAACTCAGACAAAATCAACATTTCCTTTTAATAAGGTCCAGCTTTTTTAAACGTCCCCTTTCCCTTCCCATATACGTAGGGGTGTGTGTGTGTGAAGGTATATCAGGCAATATCTCTCAGAAGGTAAATCCTGTTCACTTAACTGTGCCAGCAGTTTCACCAGCACTGCACAATAGAATAGGGTTACAAACAAGTTGACATACAATTAAAGATTACATGAGGTGGCCTTAAATCATTATACAGATGATGAGGTTGGAAAGAGGACAGGAGTCCCACAAGTTCAACCTTTGCTAGATCTCCTATTTTTGATCTATAGCAGTAGTTCTCAAGCTTCGCCTCAGGTACCAGTAACAGACCGTGTCTTTAGTAGCTCCATGCTTGAGCACAGATGAGTAAGTTAAAATGCAGGGAATGCCTAAAGATGTAGCCTGTAAATGGCACCTGAGGACAGACTGGAGAACCACTGATTTAAAGCAAAAAATGGCAGTTGTATTTCTTCCTGGATCAACATCATTCCTGCGTATAAACAAACTGTCATAAGTCATAATATTTGTCTTACTTAAAAAATGGTATCCAATACTGTTTTAAACCTGTCTACAGTATTTGACAATACAGCTACCTGAGACATGAAATTCCACTTAATTCCTGCCCTTACTACAAAAAATCCGTGCCTTTGCTGTAGTCCAAAAGCACCTTTCTAAAATGCCCTTGTGTATTTTTGCTCAGCCCTTTGCGGTAGAGTTCACTAGAACCTTCATAATAAAGGCCTTACAAATACATGTACATGTTAATCATATCCTCTAGTAGATGCATCTTCTTTACTGCCATAAAAATATGACTAGAATCTTATTTTCCTTTGTTCAACTTTGTTGCATATCTCAGTACTTTTTCCTGGTTCACTAATGTCTTTATTAGGATTTAGTGTCCAAAACTGTATTGTATATTCAAGATGAGGTCTTACCAAATATTTATAAAAAGGTAGAATCATACTGTCATGCATTTATATCCCTTTTTGTACATGATAGTATCCAATTAGCTCTTGCAACAACTAATTAAAGTGATAGTAATGTTTCACAATAAAAGCAGCTTCTATTAATCTTCATAGCATTTGGGCCATGGAGAGTGATATTTAAGTACTGTCAGAGTTGTCGTTCAAGACTAATTGAATGTTAAAGTATCCCCCTCCTGCCCCTTTTACTGATGTAACACTGCTCACCTTAGATGTGGAATCCGGTTGTAAGACCAGACAGATAACAACAGGGGACAATCTTCTTACTGTGAGAACAATGAAAACTCTGCCTCCCTTGACAGTTTTTTCAGCTTTTTCCCTTATCTTAATTGAAGATCGTCCCTCTCTGCAGTCTACCTGGGCACCTCCCAGCTGTTCTGAGGTGAGCAGTGTTACATCAGTAAAAGGGGCAGAAGGGGGATACGTTATCATTCAATTACTCTTGAACTACAACTCTGACAGAATTGAGATAACACTCTCCAAGGCCCAAATACTATGATGATTAATTAGAGCTGCTTTTATTATGAAACATTACTGTCCCTTTAACCTTTATAGTATTTGGGCCATGGAGAGTGCTAATTCAATACTGTCAGAGTTGTAGTACAAGAGTAATTGAATGATAAAGTATCCCTGTCCCACCCCTTTTACTGATGTAACACTGCTCACCTCAGACCAGCAAGACTGTTCAGATGGATTGCAGAGGGACAATCTTCAGTGATCATAAGGAAAAACCTGAAAAACCTGTAAGAGGGCACATTTTTCATTGTTCTCACAGTAAGAAGATTGTCCCTTGCTGTGATCTGTCCGGTACACTCACCAGATTCCACATCTGAGGGGAGGCGGCTTACACTAGGTAAAAGGGGCAGAAGGGGGATTCTTTATCATTCAATTACTCTTGAACTACATCTCTGACAATAGTGAAATAACACTCTCCATGGCACAAATACTATGATGATTAATTGGAGCTGCTTTTATTTTGAAACATTACTATCCCTTTAATACTACTAAAGGTACTAAAATTCTTGTTTTTATAACAGGTCATATGTGACTATAACATACCACACAACATGAATACCTTTAATCAACTTATTTTTTATTAAATTGATGTTTGGGAATTACGAATTAAGAATAATTACTGTTTTGGAAGCCCCCATCATGCTCCATTTGGGAATTCTGTTCATCTGTTTACTGTTAAATTTTGCCCAGTCCCTTACACTCATTTATTATCCAAGAGCATAATATATGGTCAGCAAACACTAACTTTAAAAATATTAAATGCATCTATGCAGGAATAACAATTTAAAAAGAACAAGTAGGTACAATGATTAATCTTTGACTGATGTACATAGAATGTATGCACTCTTAGATAATACATTTAAAATAGAGCAATTCCAGGTTTGATAAAAATGAATGTAAGAAAATAAGTGGTTAAGATGAAGAGGGCATTTTGATTATTTAGAAGAAAAGCTGAATGACGTTTGAAATACAGGAAATGTAAAAAATCTTTCTGAAAGGCAATTAGGTTAACTAACACAGATAATGAAGCTCTGATTGCAAGGAAAAGTAAATCCCATTCAGAAATGTTCTTCAAATATATCAATAGCAATAAGTTCAAGAAGCTGAACATTAGACATTTCAAGTGTGAGATGAGCAAGATGATTAGTGAGGATAAAGAGATGGATGATGTACTGAACACAATCTTATCTTCAGTGGGTTCAGTTCAAGGTAGAATATTTACAACAAATTAAAGTTAAAATATGTATATATAGAATATAGACAAAGTTCCTGCTTCAGATGGTACTCAAGGATGCTTCCGGAATTCAGTACACTTAAAAGACAAATAATATTGTTACAGTCAACATTAAAGTTCACACGCATAAGAAAAATAGGTAGGGAAATTCACAGATAAAATTCCTTGAACATTAACTATACATGTACCATGTTTTGCAAATATCATCACTTTATTAAAGTTAGTAATCTCACTAATTATGTCAAGTTTTATTTCATCCATAATCTCTTCAACACAATACAGCTGGATATGTATTTAATGTTCATGGAACTTTAACTTTGTATTTGGGTAAACGTGCAAAGAAAAAACAGAAGACACTTAAAGGGATAGTAATGTTTCATAATAAAAGCAGCTCTAATTAACCATCGTAGTATTTGGACTTTGGAGAGTGTTATTTCAATTGTCAGAGTTGTAGTTCAAGAGTAATTCAATGACAAGTGTCCCCCTCCCGCCCCTTTTACTGATGTAACACTGTTCAGCCAGATCAGAAGGGAGGTGCCCAGGTAGACTGCAGAGAGGGACAATCTTCAATTAAGATAAGGGAAAAACCTGAAAAGCTTGTCAAGGGGGGCAGGGTTTTCATTGTGCTGATAGGAAGAATATTGTCCCCTGCTGTTATCTGTCTGGTCTATGGACTGCATTCCACATCTGAGAAGAGATGGCTTACACTAGGTAAAAGGGACGGGAGGGGGAACTTTGCTTGTGAATGTCTCTCAAACCATAAAGGTTTGAGAGATAAAACATCTCTCGTTCTTCATGTTTTTTTAATGCCTGCAAAATAAAATAGAGATAAAACAAAGTATTACTATCCCTTTAATAGTGTAATAACATATTATAATCCACATAGTAACAAACAGACTAAAATGACTACTCATGTGTTGGGGGTCAGGATGAGAATATTCTCAAGATCCTGAAAACAATGCAAATGGAGAAAAATGCCTATATCACATCATATGCAAGGCTATGGTGTGAGCGCTTGGATAACTGGTCCCCCGGTGCTGCCCTGTGTTTTGTGGTCAGGATATGGAAGTGTGTGCTGGTGCTGTGTCTTGGCACAGAATAGTTAAAAGAGATTAACTTAACCCCGTGAGTGGCATGAGGGGGCAGCAGACATGTAGTTGAGATTGTGATTCGGGCATGAGCCCTTTAGTGGGGGGTGAGTAGTCCGTGAAACAAGTTTTGGGGTATGAGGCACGTATGGGGATATGAGGCATGTATTTGGAGGAGTGCAGTTTGGGGAATGTGTCTTGTTGCATTTATCATGTTTAGTCAGCCATATTTTTGTTTTCTTAAGACAGATGTTGAGGGTGGGTCAACTCCTTGCAGATATTATCACAGCAGTAGGCAGGGGCCCACACCCCTGTGTATCTCCAGGACTGGCAGTATAGAGGAGATATGGATATCTCCTCCTTACTGCCATCCCTGGGTTTGTTTGTCTACGGAGGAGACATAAATTATGTAATAAGGCTTTGTCTTTTATATATATAGATATTGACTGGCAATCACACACATACCATGTGTCAGACACACACCTTCTGCTTCTGGATCATAGGTAGAATGCAGCAGAAGGTGAGTGGAAGAACATGGACAACAGAACAGTTGCAGAGGGCTTCTAGGTTCCGTCAACCATGTGAAAGAGCCTTATTAAAGCAGACAGGTGCTGACTTGAGCCAATTAAGTGAACAAAAGCATAAATAACAGTGATTAATTTGAAATAGATGTAATTAGACCATAAAAAGGATCTACAATACTACAAGGACTACTACAAACCCAAAGAACAAAAGCTCTTTATTTAACCTCTTGCTTGAACAGAATGGTGTTTTGAGCAGCTGCTCTCTCCTTCAACCCCATGGATGCTAGAGATGTCTTCAATGGACTGTAAAGTAATGCACTGGAGTCCTCTAGCATTCAATGAGTTAATAGTACCAAGGAAAAATGCGTCTATCCAGCTATTTAAAGAAAACAACAGCTATTTAATGCTCACTTGAACGTTGTGGTATCATGGCTCTTCTTAAAGGGATAGTAATGTTTCACAAAAACAGCAGCTACAATTAATCTTCATAGCAACTGAGCCAAAGAGAGTTTTATTTCAATACTGTGAGAGTTGTAGTTCAAGAGTAATTGAATGATAAAGTTTCCCCTCCCGCCCCTTTTACCTAGTGTAATCCATCTCTTCTCAGATGTGGAATACAGTCCATAGACCAGACAGATAACAGCAATGGACAATCTTCTTCCTATGAGAACAATGAAAGCCCTGCCCCCCTTGACAAGTTTTTCAGGTTTTTCCCTTATCTTAATTGAAGATTGTCCCTCTCTGTAGTCTACCTGGGCACCTCCCTTCTGCTCTGGCTGAACAGTGTTACATCAGTAAAAGGGGCGGGAGGGGGATACTTTGTCATTGAATTACTCTTGAACTACAACTCTGACAGAATTGAAATAACACTCTCCAAAGTCCAAATACTATGATGATTAATTAGAGCTGCTTTTATTATGAAACATTACTATCCCTTTAAAGAAAACTGAAAAACAAAGACAAACACAAAACAGGAGTGCAACATTGTATAAATCTGTGATATAGACTCCCTACTGAGCCACCATGCCCTACTCACTGCATGGCTGGCCACTTATTACACTTGTATAGAGTGAGTGTAGAGGTTTGTGAAGGATATGGCTTCCTCTACATGTATCACAGCTCACTCGGTCTTCTCTATCTCAAGATATATTGCTCCATACTAAATAATTATGGAGCTCACAATGTAATAACTTGATGAATTACAACAAAAAACATATGGATGGAGGGGAGCCTGTATATTCCCAGTGCAATACCAATACTAACATACAGAAAAGAAGGTTCTCTTACCTCATTTAGTTGGAAGAGACCTCCAGTCTACATGTACAAATATAATATTTGAGTGTGTTCACACCATGACTCGGCTAAGATGTGGGTAAAAACTAGTGATGGGAGAAAAAAATAAAAATATTTCCCCTGGAATTTGAGTGAAAAGTTAGCAGTTTCCCACATTTCCCATGACAATTCCTACCCATTGAAAATATAACGTTTACGGCTTTTCACCAATGCCAATAGCTTTATTGCAACACCATTTTTCACTTATGCTTTCTATGGCTGCAATATGTCATGCCTTGGCCACCTGCTGAGGGATGAAAGTAAAAGCTGTGGGCAGGCAGAGTCCTACCACAACATATGCCCTGAAAAAATTGTTAGCAGGCTGCGTCCCTTTGTCCTTTGCCACCAATACTAATCACCTGCTTGGACAACTCTGGCACAAGTATCCTAGAAAAATAACCATTTCTTGGGATATGCCAGCAGGGTGCAACACATGACAGTTCTTTAAAACCTGTGTTTTCAAGAAAAGAGACGAGCAGCATATCAATCGCCAACATTTTTGCAAGTTTACTATTTTACAGGCTTACTTTTGGATTATTTTTGTGCACGTTTTGACTCTTTTCTAAGAACTCAGTAAGTATGGGATGGAAGTACATAGTGGAAGCGTTGTGTAACTTTCTTGCTTTAACATGACTTATGTCAGTGGATGCGATGGTAGCAGGAATTGGCACTCTGTGACTCTTATAATCTCCTCCATGGTTTGCATTTGCAGAACAGTAACAGAAGTCCTGGGTGTTAGTGCAAATGAATTAAATTTCACACATTTTGACACATTTACAGCACTTCCATTGCTGCCAGTTGTGGCACCTTTGGCATGTTGATGGTGTGCCTCACAACCTGTGGTTGTGCTTCAGGATGACAATGTGCCTAGGTGTGTATCACAGTGCCCGTGATCTCCATCTGTCACTCTCGCTTGTGCTGTGTTCCTATTGGTTGAGCCTGTTTGGCCCGCCCCTGGTGACCTTTCTATGCCTGGCCATTGGCACCTGTCAGGTGCCCTTTCGTGGTGTTCCTGAGCCAGTATTGCTGTGCTGTGTTCCAGTGTTCCTGATTCCGGTATACCGACTTGGCCTGTTTAGACTACGCTCCCGTGTTCCTGCTCGGTGATCCGACCCGGCCTGGCTGACGTTCCTGCTTGTGACCTGATCTGGCTTGTCTGAGAACCCTGCTCCGTGATCCGACCCGGCCTGGCTGACGTTCCTGCTTGTGACCTGATCTGGCTTGTTTGAGGACCTGTTCCGTGATCCGACCCAGCCTGGCTGACTTCCTGTTCCGTGACCTGTACAGGCTTGCTACTATCCTGCCAGCGTTCCAGCTTCCTGCTGTCGCCGAGGCGACATTCTGACTATCTCCTGTAGATGTGGCAGGACTGATCGTGAGCCTCCGCTAACCCGTGCAGAGCTGTACTCCTGGTCGCTGAGCCTCTGTTATACATTGCAGAGCTGTGCTCCTGGTTGCTGAACCTCCGTTTACTGTGCAGAGTTGTACTTCCATTGCTGAGCCTCCATTCACTGGTACAGAGCTATAGCTTACTCTTACACTTGCAGAGCTGTTACCTTTCAGCCGCTATTACTGCTGAACCGGTCCATCCTAAGCCTTGTAGAGGTGACGGTTCATTCTGTCACCTTGCAGTATAGTCGGTCTCCGTTACCACGCCTGTGGGAGGCGCCATTTGCTCTAGCTTGTTCAGTGCTATTCTCCATGATACGCCCGGTGGGGCTATTGGCTCAAGCTCTTGCAATCCAGTTGCTTCCGTTATTACGTCCGTGGGGGCTGTTGGCTCAAGCTCTTGCAATCCAGTTGCTTCCGTTACTGTGCCCGTGGGGGCTAAAGGCTCAAGTCTCTGCAGGGTTCTGGTCTCAGTTCCTATCACAGTGCCTGTGATCTGTCTGTCACTCTCATCTATGGCAGATTGTGATTTGCTCGGTTGGTTTGGCCCGCCCCTTGGTGACCTTTTTATACCTGACGCTTACATCTGTCAGATGCCCTTTCGTGGTGTTTCTGAGCCAGACTTGCTGTTGCTGTGTTCCTGTATCCGGATTCCTGTGTACCGACCTTGGCCTGTTCTGACTACTCTCCTGTGTTCCTGATCGTGTATGACCCGGCTTGTCTGAGAATCCTCTACGTGCTACGATCCGGCCTGTCTGAGAATCTTCTACGTGCTACGACCCGGCCTGTCTGAGAATCTTCTATGTGCTACGACCCGGCTTGTCTGAGAATCCTCTACGTGCTACGACCCGGCTGGCTGACTTCCCGCTTCAAGTCCTTCACGGCTGCCTGGCTGGTTGTCGCCGCCGCGACATTCTGTATCCTGCATTGCTGTGCCAAGCTAGTGTGACCATTACCCTCCTGGGTAACCCATCCATCTGTGCAGAGTTCCTTGCCGACTTGCAGAAGCTGTGCCTCTCGTACCGAGCCTTTACACGTTGCAGAGCTAAGCTACCTATCACGGTGCCCGTGATTTGCTGCAGTTACTTGTCTGTCACCAGTAGGGGGCTTCCATTGGCTGTCTGCAGATAGCCCGCCTCTTATTGACTATTTAAACCTGGATTGGGCACCCTTTGAGTGCCCTTTCGTGTTGTTTCTGACCTTCTTGCTATCACTATGCTAGTGATAGCTGGGCCTCTGTTCCAGTGTTCCTGAGTTCCTGATCTCATGTGTTCCTGAGTTCCTGATCTCTACTATTCCAGTGTTTCCTGCATGCTGAAGTACTTCCAGTCCTGGTTCCGGCCTAGTCTCTGGTGTTGCAGTTCCTGCTGAACTTCTCTGCTGTTTTCTGACCTGACTGATCGTTGCTGGTTCCTGTCATCTCATCACCTGTCTTCAGTATCCTGGCGACCTTCTGCCTGGTCGCGTTGGTGACATTGCTACAATTCCGTGTTGGTCCCAGCGTGCGGACGCTGGTTTGCTCCCAAGCCTTGCGGCTATACAAACTCGCTTGTTACACCAGTGTGCGGTCACTGGTTTGCTCCAAAGCCTATCAGCTATACAAATCTGTGTTGGTCCCAGCGTGCGGACGCTGGTTTGCTCCTAAGCCTTGCGGCTATACAAACTCGCTTGTTACACCAGTGTGCGGTCACTGGTTTGCTCCAAAGCCTATCAGCTATACTATTCTGTGTTGGTCCCAGCGTGCGGACGCTGGTTTGCTCCTAAGCCTTGCGGCTAGACAAACTCATTTGTTACACCAGTGTGCGGTCACTGGTTTGCTCCAAAGCCTTTCAGCTATACAAATCTGTGTTGGTCCCAGCGTGCGGACGCTGGTTTGCTCCTAAGCCTTGCGGCTATACAAACTCGCTTGTTACACCAGTGTGCGGTCACTGGTTTGCTCCAAAGCCTTTCAGCTATACAAATCTGTGTTGGTCCCAGCGTGCGGACGCTGGTTTGCTCCTAAGCCTTGCGGCTATACAAACTCGCTTGTTACACCAGTGTGCGGTCACTGGTTTGCTCCAAAGCCTATCAGCTATACAAATCTGTGTTGGTCCCAGCGTGCGGACGCTGGTTTGCTCCTAAGCCTTGCGGCTATACTACTCGCTTGTTACTCCAGTGTGCGGTCACTGGTTTGCTCGCTAAGCCTAACGGCTATACTATTCAGTGTTGTTTCCAGCGTGCGGACGCTGGTTTGCTCCAAAGCCTTGCTGCTTAACGATTCTGCTAATTTGCCAGTTCCATCTGACTGCTGCTATTATCTCTGGGCTGCCCTGCCTGGTATTGGTAAGGCCGGTAGAACCTTTTGCCACATTCCATCTGAGGTTGCCTTACCCGGTATTGGCAGGGCCGGTAGAGCCTACATTGTGTATCTATTGAGGCTGCCTTGCCCGGTAATTTGGTAAGGCCGGTAAAACCGTTATGCTATTCCATCTGCAGGTTGCCTTACCCGGTATTGGCAAGGCCGGTAGAGCCTAAAGACTGTCCTGTCCGGTATATTGACAGGACCGGTAGAGTCTGCCTTCTGTCTGTGCTATATTCTGTATGTATATATATATGTATGTTATTGCCATCCTAAGTTATCATTTATTATTTCAATAAAATTGATTTTTTTTACCTAAAACTTGTGTCTGAGAGTCATAATAAACCGTGACAGTACGAAAGGGCCATGACCTCAGACAGCAAGGGTGAAGGTAACGCACAGAATATCCATTGGAGGATGGATGTGCTCGAGCAACGTTTGGATCAGTTGGCAGTTGCAATTCAAACGATCCTTGAACGCACGGTACCTGCTGACCAATCTAGCTCTAGCCCGGTGGTCTCGCCAAGTCAGACACCGGAAAATGATACCAGACCCCTAGGGGGTACTGTTAAAGGGTTAACGGCTTCTGCACCCTTGCCGCTAAGATATGATGGTGACCCTAGTCTCTGCAGAGGGTTCATCAATCAACTCGAAATCTTTATGGAATTGACGGCACACGCATTTCCCAATGATCGTAGTAAAGTGGGGTTCACGATATCACTGCTCACTGGCAGAGCATTGGCTTGGGCTAACCCCTTGTGGGAGAATGCTAAACCTTGTACTAAGAACTTTAGTGAATTTGTGCGTTCCTTTCGAAGAGTGTTTGAGCCTCCTGGTAGAACCACCTCTGCTGCCAAACGCCTTATGGAGATACAACAGGGCAGGCGTACAGTGGGCGACTATGCCATCGAATTCCGCACATTGGCAGCAGAGGTAGGTTGGAATAACGAGGCATTATTGGCAGCCTTCTCTCAAGGCCTGAATGACCACATTAAAGACGAAATCGCTGCTAAAGATCTACCTATTGATCTAGATGATTACATTGAGTATGTTATGATAATTGACTCCAGAATACGTGAGAGATCAATTGCCAGAGATCGTAAGTTACGGTCAAAAAATAATGAGCCTAGTAGCATGTTTTGCCCACCCATCCCTCCCTTGGCATTGAAGTCTAGTGAACCAGTACGGGAAACAAGTGAACCTATGGAAATAGGCTTCACTAGACTATCCAAGGCAGAGAGACTATATCGCAAAAAACAAGGGTTATGTTTATACTGCGGTAAAAAAGGGCACTTGCTAAATTCCTGTCCGGTACGTCCGGGAAACGCACACACCTAGGGTATCTTGGGGGACAGGCCCTAGGTGGTGTACAATCGTCCCCAGTGTCGGGCATAATGAAACCCACCATACAGGTGGTATTGTCTTGGGCACAACGGTCTGTGGAGGTTTTGGCCTTGGTTGACTCCGGTGCAGCAGGGTATTTTATGGATAATACCTTTGCTGAATTGCACGGAGTTCCACGCATTGAAAGAGAAAACCCCTTGACTATTGAAGCGATTGATGGTAGATAGTGTTGAGCGAGCATGCTCGGCCGATGCTCGGATCGGCTCGAGCATCGCTCTGCTCGGCACATGGCGGTACTCGTACGAGTACCGCATGTGCTCGCCCGCCATGTTCGGGTCTCCTCCCCGCACGTTTTGCGGCTGCTGCGCAGCCAATAAACGTGCAGGGAGGCTCTGACATCGGTGTAATGCCAGCAGCCATGTTGGCTGCTGGCATTACACTGATTGGCTGGCCAGAACCCGTGGTCAGGTGCTGTATAGCACCTGACCATCGAGTTCGGCTCAGTCTGAGCCAGGGAGAGCTGAGGATAGGAAGGGAAAGGCAGTGTAGGGAGGAAAAAACAAAAATTGTGACAAAAAAGAACCAAAAGTCCTTTTTAGGACTACTGTGTGTGGGGGCAGCAGGTTATATTGTGTGTGGGGGGAAAAAAACAAAAAAAAAAAAAAAAAAATATTCTGTTTAGTGTGAAAAGTTGCAGATTAGAGCACATTCTGTTTAGTGTGCACAGTTGCAGATTAGAGCACATTCTGTTTAGTGTGCAAAGTTGCAGATTAGAGCACATTCTGTTTAGTGTGCAAAGTTGCAGATTAGAGCACATTCTGTTTAGTGTGCAAAGTTGCAGATTAGAGCACATTCTGTTAAGTCTTCAAACTAAAATATTAAAGTCACGTATTCCATTCAGTGTGCGTCGCCGCAGTTTAGCAGCACATTCTGAGTACTGTGCAGAGTTGCAGAATAGGAAGAAATACTGTTAAGTCTTCAAACTAAAATATCAAAGTCACATATTCCATTCAGTGTGCTTCGCCGCAGTTTAGCAGCACATTCTGTGTACTGTGCAGAGTTGCAGAATAGGAAGAAATACTGTTAAGTCTTCAAACTAAAATATCAAAGTCACATATTCCATTCAGTGTGCTTCGCCGCAGTTTAGCAGCCTATTCTGTGTACTGTGCAGAGTTGCAGAATAGGAAGAAATACTGTTAAGTCTTCAAACTAAAATATCAAAGTCACATATTCCATTCAGTGTGCTTCGCCGCAGTTTAGCAGCCTATTCTGTGTACTGTGCAGAGTTGCAGAATAGGAAGAAATACTGTTAAGTCTTCAAACTAAAATATCAAAGTCAAATATTCCATTCAGTGTGTTTCACCGCCGTTTAGCAGCCTATTCTGTGTACTGTGCAGAGTTGCAGAATAATAAGAAATACTGTTAAGTTTTCAAACTCAAATATTAAAGTCACATATTCCATTCAGTGTGTTTCACCGCAGTTTAGCAGCCTATTCTGTGTACTCTGTACAGTTGCAGAATAATAAGAAATACTGTTAAGTTTTCAAACTCAAATATTAAAGTCACATATTCCATTCAGTGTGTTTCACCGCCGTTTAACAGCCTATTCTGTGTACTCTGTACAGTTGCAGAATAATAAGAAATACTGTTAAGTTTTCAAACTCAAATATTAAAGTCACATATTCCATTCAGTGTGTTTCACCGCAGTTTAGCAGCCTATTCTGTGTACTCTGTACAGTTGCAGAATAATAAGAAATACTGTTAAGTTTTCAAACTCAAATATTAAAGTCACATATTCCATTCAGTGTGTTTCACCGCCGTTTAACAGCCTATTCTGTGTACTCTGTACAGTTGCAGAATAATAAGAAATACTGTTAAGTTTTCAAACTCAAATATTAAAGTCACATATTCCATTCAGTGTGTTTCACCGCCGTTTAACAGCCTATTCTGTGTACTCTGTACAGTTGCAGAATAATAAGAAATACTGTTAAGTTTTCAAACTCAAATATTAAAGTCACATATTCCATTCAGTGTGTTTCACCGCAGTTTAGCAGCCTATTCTGTGTACTCTGTACAGTTGCAGAATAATAAGAAATACTGTTAAGTTTTCAAACTCAAATATTAAAGTCACATTTTCCATTCAGTGTGTTTCACCGCCGTTTAACAGCCTATTCTGTGTACTCTGTACAGTTGCAGAATAATAAGAAATACTGTTAAGTTTTCAAACTCAAATATTAAAGTCACATATTCCATTCAGTGTGTTTCACCGCCGTTTAACAGCCTATTCTGTGTACTCTGTACAGTTGCAGAATAATAAGAAATACTGTTAAGTTTTCAAACTCAAATATTAAAGTCACATATTCCATTCAGTGTGTTTCACCGCAGTTTAGCAGCCTATTCTGTGTACTCTGTACAGTTGCAGAATAATAAGAAATACTGTTAAGTTTTCAAACTCAAATATTAAAGTCACATATTCCATTCAGTGTGTTTCACCGCAGTTTAGCAGCCTATTCTGTGTACTCTGTACAGTTGCAGAATAATAAGAAATACTGTTAAGTTTTCAAACTCAAATATTAAAGTCACATATTCCATTCAGTGTGTTTCACCGCCGTTTAACAGCCTATTCTGTGTACTCTGTACAGTTGCAGAATAATAAGAAATACTGTTAAGTTTTCAAACTCAAATATTAAAGTCACATATTCCATTCAGTGTGTTTCACTGCCGTTTAACAGCCTATTCTGTGTACTCTGTACAGTTGCAGAATAATAAGAAATACTGTTAAGTTTTCAAACTCAAATATTAAACTCACATATTCCATTCAGTGTGTTTCACCGCAGTTTAGCAGCCTATTCTGTGTACTCTGCAGAGTTGCAGAATAATAAGAAATACTGTTAAGTTTTCAAACTCAAATATTAAAGTCACATATTCTGTGTAAGATGAAGAAGGCGGGTAAAAAGGGACGGGGAAGTGGACGTGATCCTGAAAGTTCAGGGCGCGGGTCAGGACGCGGAGAAACTGTGCCTGGTGCCAGAGCACAAGAAAGAAAGACATCCACCATACCTAGCTTCATGTGTAATTTTACAGGGCGTCGCAGGACATCACTCTCGAGGTCCGACCACTGCGAACAGGTGGTCGGTTGGATGACAGCTGATACTGCTTCCAGTCGGTTAAGCACCACCCTGTCTTCCACCAAGTCCACTCTCAGTAGCCAAGAGTCTGGTCAACATAATCCTCACTCTGATCATCCTTCCTCCCACCATACACGGTCTGGTCAAAGAAGTGATCCCACACTGGGATATAGTGAGGAGCTCGTCTCATCACCAATCCTTCATTTGACTCTCTCTCCAAGCACGCTTGCAGAGGAACATGACATCTTGTGCCCTGATTCACAACCTCTAGAGGCTACCCAATCTCAAGAAGATGACAGATGTGAACGGCATTTAAGGTCAAAGGAAGTAGTGGATGATGATGATGATGATGAGACACAGTTGCCATTAAATCAACCACTATTTCCGTCTCAAGACCTTGTTGAGGAGAATGTTATACAGTTGTCAATGACTGAGTATGTGGTGGGATCAAGACTTGAGGAGGATGATCAGAGTGAGGAAGTGGAGGAGGACTTGGTGGACGATGAGGTGACTGACCCCACCTGGGAAGGTGTAGAGCCGAGCGATGACAGCAGTCCTGAGGGTGAGCCATCTGCAGCACCGCAACAGGCTGGAAGAGGCAGTGGTGTGGCTACAGAAAGAAGGCGGACCGCACCAAACCGGCCCGCAAATGTTCCACGGAGCACCCCCTTGCGTAAATCTACCTTGCCAAGGGGTAGGTGTTCCGCGGTATGGCGTTTTTTTAAGGAAAGTGCGGACGACAAAAGAATTGTAGTTTGCAACCTGTGCCACACCAGAATGAGCCGAGGCATGAACACTAGAAACCTCACCACCACCAGCATGATCCGACACATGGCATCCAAGCACCGTAGTAAGTGGGAGGAACGCCTGGATCGCCCATCTGTGTCTGCAGGCCACACCACTGCCTCCTCTTCCCCTGTTTTCGGTGCCGGCCAATCGCCTGTCGAAGGCGCAGGCCCGCATACCTCCCGCCCTGCACCTGTAGCATCTGAAGCACCATCAGCGACCACATCCACTTCCCTGTCCCAGCACAGCGTCCAAATGTCGTTACCCCAGGCATTTGAGCGCAAGAGAAAGTACCCAGCCACCCACCCACAGGCCATAGCACTAACCTCACACCTTTCCAAATTACTGGCCATCGAAATGCTGCCATTTAGGCTTGTGGACATTGAGTCCTTCCGCAGCCTGATGGCAGCAGCTGTCCCTCGGTACGCGGTCCCCAGCCGCCACTACTTTTCCCGGTGTGCCATCCCCGCATTACACCACCATGTGTCCCGTAACATCACCCGTGCCCTGACCAACGCAGTTACTGGGAAGGTCCACTTAACGACTGACACATGGACAAGTGCTTGTGGCCAGGGACGCTACATTTCCCTGACGGCACACTGGGTGAATGTCGTGGAGGCTGGGAGCGACTCGGACCCTGGGATGGCACGGGTGCTACCCACGCCGAGGATTGCGGGCCCTACCTCCATCAGGGTTTCCACCAGCACCTACGTTATTGGCTCCTCCTCCTCCGTTTCCACCTCCGAATTCTCTACACACACCGCCACTCCCCCATCAGCCAGTAGCTGGAAGCAGTGTAGCACTGCAGTGGGGAAGCGTCAACAGGCCGTGCTGAAGCTGATCTGCCTTGGGGACAAACAGCACACGGCCTCAGAGCTGTTGCAGGGGATTAGTCACCAGACCGAGCAGTGGCTCTCGCCACTCAACCTGCAACCAGGCATGGTTGTGTGTGATAATGGGCGTAACTTGGTGGCGGCTTTGGAGCTCGGCAAGCTCACACACGTACCATGCCTAGCGCATGTATTTAATTTAGTGGTGCAGCGATTTCTAAAAACCTACCCCAATGTGCATGATCTCTTGACCAAGGTGCGCCGCGTGTGTGCACATTTCCGTAAGTCATCAACAGCTTCAGCCGGCCTGTTGAAGCTGCAGCAGCGCTTACAATTGCCAGCTCACCGGCTGCTGTGTGACGTGAGCACGCGCTGGAACTCCACCTTCCACATGTTGGCCCGGCTTTGTGAGCAGCAGAGGGCAGTAGTGGAGTACCAGCTGTTACACGGTCGTCGCCTCTCCGTTCAACTTCCTGTAATCAGAAGTGAGGAGTGGGAATGGATGTCAGACCTCTGTGAGGTTTTACGCAATTTTGAGGAATCGACACAGATGGTGAGCAGCGATAACGCTATTATCAGTGTAACCATCCCACTTCTGTGTCTACTGAAACGCTCGCTGCTCACAATTAAAACCGACGCTTTGCATGTGGAAGAGGTGGAAATGGGGGAGGAAGAGCTTACACAAGGTGATAGCCAGAGCACCCTCACTTCGTCTTCTCAGCGACAATTGGAGGAGGCGGAGGAGGAGGAGGAGGAGGAGGAGGAGGAGGAAGACACGGTTGTCTCCGCTACAGAGGGTAGCCATGGAACTTTAGTTCCATCTCTTCAGCGTGGGTGGGCAGAAGAGGAGGAAGAGGATGAGGAGATTGAGAGTCATCCTCCTGGTGAGGACAGCGAAATCTTGCCTGTTGGTACTCTGGCACACATGGCTGACTTTATGTTAGGCTGCCTTTCCCGTGACCCACGCGTTACACGCATTTTAGACAACACGGATTACTGGGTGTTCACCCTTCTGGACCCCCGCTACAAAGAGAATTTCTCATCTCTCATTCCTCCGGTGGAGAGGACAAGCAAAATGGTGCAATACCAGAAGGTTCTTGTTGAAAAATTGCTCCAAAATTTTCCATCTGACAACGCTGGCGGCAGAGTACGTGCTACCTTGGCCAACCGAGAAGGGGAGAAAAGGGGAGCACACAGCAGTTCCGAGAAAGGCAGGGCAACACTCTCCAAGGCGTGGGACACCTTCATGACACCCCGCCAGCACCCTCACCCTGATGCGCAGCCTAGTGTCACAAGGAGGGAAAAGTTTTGGAAGATGGTGAAGGAGTACGTAGCAGACCGTGTCAGCGTCCTCAATGATCCCTCTGTGCCTTACAACTACTGGGTGTCCAAGCTGGACACGTGGTATGAACTGGCACTCTATGCCTTGGAGGTGCTGGCCTGCCCTGCCGCCAGCGTTCTGTCTGAGCGGGTATTTAGTGCTGCTGGTGGCATCATAACAGATAAGCGTATCCGCCTTTCCACCGACAATGCTGATAGGTTGACACTTATAAAAATGAACAAGGCCTGGATTTCCCCTGACTTCTCCACTCCACTGGAGGAAAGCCCCGGGGGAACATAAACTCACTTTATATATGTTATTTACAATGATGGGAATACTCTGTATTTCCATTCACCCCTTCCACCCAAAAAACGGGTATATGGTTGACTCTTAATCTTCTCATCCTCCTCCTCCTCTTCCATATGCCCTGGGATATAATTTTTATATAGGGCCAGCTCACCAGCGGGCCCTGTGATATAATTTTTATATAGGGCCAGCTCACCAGCGGGCCCTGTTTGACAATTTTTATATAGGTCAGCTCACCAGCGGGCCTTCTCATATAATGTTTTATTGGGTCAGCTCTCTAGCGGGCCCTCTCATATAATGTTTTATAGCGTCAGCTCACTAGCGGGCCTTCGCATATAATGTTTAGGATGGTCAGCTCTGCAGCAGACCCTCACCCATAATGTTTTAGATGGTCGGCTCAGCGCACGTTTCCCTCTTAATCATGGCCTCAGTTCAATAAAATCAAGGAAATTTTTGGGAGAATTTGCCTCTGTGCACGTTTCCCTCTTAATCATGGCCTCAGTTCTGAAAATCAAGGAAATTTTTGGGAGAATTTGCCTCTGCGCACGTTTCCCTCTTAATCATGGCCTCACTTCCGAAAACCAAGGAAATTTTTGGGAGAATTTGCAGATGATATACAAGTAAATATACAGCAAATATTGTTTGGTAACAATTTTTCGCCTAAAGTCGTTTTTATTTTCCTTTTTGTGTGTTTTATGGTCAGTCTGTAAAAATGGCGTACTACGGGCGAAAGATCGTTCCCAGCAGCGATGTTGGAGTCCAAGATGCATCCAGACATCCTCCCTATGCTGTCCCTGAACCATTTCTGTGGTGTTTCCATCCTTTTCTGCCCTTTTCCTATGGACCAGGCACCCTCCCCTCATCAGAGCAGGGGGTGCCTGGTGTAATGCTCGAGTCCTCCCATTGACTTCAATGGGGCTCGGGTGCTCGGCCGAGCACTCGAGCCTCAGGGGGTGCTCGGTTAGAGCACCCGAACACCCGAGCATTGGGGTGCTCGCTCATCACTAATGGTAGACCCTTAGAACCGCCTCAGGTTATATTTGAAACTATGCCATTGTCTATGACTATTGGGGCACTTCACAGAGAAGAGCAGCAGTTTCAACTGATTAATTCCCCGCACCATGCGGTGATATTGGGATTTCCGTGGTTACAGTTACATAACCCACAATTCGATTGGAAAAAGTGTGAAATTGCTGCTTGGTCCCAGTTTTGTATGGACAAGTGCGTCATCCAGCCTATTAAGGTCATGTGCACCTCCTCTGCTATGCCGGATGTGTACCAACAGTTTGGCGATGTTTTTAGCAAAGGAGAGGCTAGTATGCTACCCCAGCATAGACCTTATGATTGTTGCATTGAATTGCAGCCTGGTGCAGTACCTCCGAAAGGACGCACTTATCCATTATCTTGTGATGAAAATAAGGCTATGGAGGATTACATTTCTGATGCCCTTGCTAGAGGGATCATACGTAAATCTACCTCTCCAGCTGGGGCTGGGTTCTTTTTTGTAAAAAAGAAAAATGGCGAATTAAGACCATGCATTGACTACCGGGGCTTGAATAAACTAATGGCAAAAAACGCATACCCAATACCACTCATCACCGAGCTTTTTGACAGGCTTAAGGGCGCTTCGATATTTACCAAGTTGGACCTACGGGCCGCTTACAATCTGGTTCGCATTCCAGCAGGTGATGAGTGGAAAACTGCCTTTAATACTCGAGCTGGGCACTACGAGTATCTAGTAATGCCTTTTGGGCTGTGTAATGCACCCGCAGTTTTCCAGGAACTGATAAATGATGTTCTGAGAGATATGTTACAGACATGTGTTGTGGTGTACCTCGACGATATACTGATTTACTCCCAAAACATGGCACAGCACATCAAAGATGTATCCGCAGTATTGCTACGACTCCGTGAGAACAAATTATTTTGTAAAATGGAAAAATGTGAGTTTCATAGAACCAGTGTGCCATTCTTGGGGTTCATAATTGGCAATGATGGCATTGCCATGGACAAAGAAAAGTTGTCAGCTGTCCTACAATGGCCAAAACCCAAGGGTCTTAAAGCCATACAGCGTTTCCTGGGTTTCGCTAATTATTATAGGAGGTTTATTAAGAACTTTTCTTCCATTGTCAAACCTCTGTCCGATCTTACGCACAAGGGTGCTAATCCTTCTTGTTGGCCGGTATCTGCTGAGAAAGCCTTTGAGAATTTGAAGCTGGCATTTGCTGCGGCTCCTGTGTTATCCCACCCCAATCCTTTACTTCCATTTACGTTAGAGGTTGATGCCTCAGATATTGGGGTCGGGGCAGTACTTTCGCAGCGACACGAGAAAGGTGGAACTCTCAGACCTTGTGGGTTTTTCTCTAAAAAGTTGACTGTCACTCAAAGCCACTATGAGATAGGTGACAGAGAATTATTGGCCATTATCCTTGCTCTTAAGGAATGGCGTCATTTGCTTGAAGGTACTAAGAATCCTGTCTTAATCCTAACAGATCATAAGAATCTGACCTATCTCTCGGAGGCCAAGAGATTGTCCTCTCGTCAGGCCAGGTGGGCACTGTTCCTGTCTCGATTTAATTTCATTGTATCATATTTACCAGGGTCAAAAAATATCAGGGCTGATGCACTGTCAAGACAATTTGAGGCCGACAGTGACAGAGTGGAAGCACCAGCTCCTATCATCCAACCTGATAGAATACTGGCTACTATACGCACGAGTATCACTTCTCCTCTAGGGGAGGAGATCCTGGCCTCTCAGGGGTCCGCTCCCCATGAAACCCCAGTGGGCAAATGTTTTGTCGCTGAATCATTTCGTACTAGGCTGCTCGAAACCTACCATTCCTCTAAGGCTGCGGGACATATTGGTAGAGACCAATTGTTATGGTCCCTTTCTCAGTTATTTTGGTGGCCTTCCATGAGAAACGATTGTGCCGAATTTACGAATGCCTGTGCTACCTGCGCCCGCGCTAAGACCCCGAGACATCTCCCTGTGGGCTTGCTTCAACCGGTGCCTAATGGCGAACGCCCCTGGTCTCATGTTTCCATTGATTTTATGGGAGAGTTGCCTATGTCGAAGGGGTACTCCTTTATATTCATGGTGGTGGACAGGTTTTCTAAAATGGCTCATTTCGTGCCCCTCCGTGGTCTTCCTTCAGCGAAGGAATTGGCAATGGTGTTCGCCAGAGAAGTATTCCGGTTGCATGGAGTGCCTAGGGTACTGGTGTCTGACAGGGGGAGCCAGTTTGTGTCTAGATTTTGGAGGGCATTTTGCCAACAGATGGGCATACAGCTGTCCTTCTCCTCTGCCTACCATCCCCAGACCAATGGAGCCGCTGAACGAGCTAATCAGGGCTTGGAACAATTTCTCAGTTGTTTCGTTACTGACCATCATGATAATTGGTCCGACTTGTTGCCTTGGGTAGAGTTCGCCAGGAACTGTGCGGTCAATTCTTCATCTGGTAGCTCTCCGTTTCTGATTAATTATGGGTTCCAGCCCTGTTTGCTTCCAGACTCATTTCAGACGCAACAGATTCCAGCTCTGGATGAGCATATCGAGCAACTCCGTTCCACATGGGCACAAGTTCAGAGGGCACTTGGTCAGTCATTTCAGCGTCATCAGCGCCATGCTAATCGCAGAAGGCTTCCAGCGGTTTCCTTTCAGGTTGGGGATAGAGTATGGCTTTCCTCCAGAAATCTCAAGCTGCAGGTTCCGTCTAATAAGTTGGCTCCTCGGTTTATTGGTCCATACAGAGTTATTCGCAAAATTAACCCTGTCTCCTATGCACTAGACCTACCTGCATCCATGCGTATCCATAATGTTTTCCATGTGTCCCTTCTTAAGCCTCTGGTTTGCAATCGCTATACTACCACACCTGTGGTGCCAGGACCTGTTGAGGTCGAGGGCCAGGAGGAGTACGAGGTTCAGAGCATTATTGATTCCCGTAGGCTTAGAGGAAGGGTACAGTACCTGGTACATTGGAAAGGGTATGGTCCTGAGGATCGATCATGGGTGGATAGTACGGACCTTCATGCACCTAGGTTAACTAGGGCCTTTCATGCCAATTACCCGCAGAAACCTAAACCCTATTCTAGGAGAGGGGGGTCTTTGAAAGGGGGGTACTATCACGGTGCCCGTGATTTGCTGCAGTTACTTGTCTGTCACCAGTAGGGGGCTTCCATTGGCTGTCTGCAGATAGCCCGCCTCTTATTGACTATTTAAACCTGGATTGGACACCCTTTGAGTGCCCTTTCGTGTTGTTTCTGACCTTCTTGCTATCACTATGCTAGTGATAGCTGGGCCTCTGTTCCAGTGTTCCTGAGTTCCTGATCTCATGTGTTCCTGAGTTCCTGATCTCTACTATTCCAGTGTTTCCTGCATGCTGAAGTACTTCCAGTCCTGGTTCCGGCCTAGTCTCTGGTGTTGCAGTTCCTGCTGAACTTCTCTGCTGTTTTCTGACCTGACTGATCGTTGCTGGTTCCTGTCATCTCATCACCTGTCTTCAGTATCCTGGCGACCTTCTGCCTGGTCGCGTTGGTGACATTGCTACAATTCCGTGTTGGTCCCAGCGTGCGGACGCTGGTTTGCTTCCAAGCCTTGCGGCTATACAAACTTGCTTGTTACACCAGTGTGCGGTCACTGGTTTGCTCCAAAGCCTATCAGCTATACAAATCTGTGTTGGTCCCAGCGTGCGGACGCTGGTTTGCTCCTAAGCCTTGCGGCTATACAAACTCGCTTGTTACACCAGTGTGCGGTCAATGGTTTGCTCCAAAGCCTATCAGCTATACTATTCTGTGTTGGTCCCAGCGTGCGGACGCTGGTTTGCTCCTAAGCCTTGCGGCTAGACAAACTCATTTGTTACACCAGTGTGCGGTCACTGGTTTGCTCCAAAGCCTTTCAGCTATACAAATCTGTGTTGGTCCCAGCGTGCGGACGCTGGTTTGCTCCTAAGCCTTGCGGCTATACAAACTCGCTTGTTACACCAGTGTGCGGTCACTGGTTTGCTCCAAAGCCTTTCAGCTATACAAATCTGTGTTGGTCCCAGCGTGCGGACGCTGGTTTGCTCCTAAGCCTTGCGGCTATACAAACTCGCTTGTTACACCAGTGTGCGGTCACTGGTTTGCTCCAAAGCCTATCAGCTATACAAATCTGTGTTGGTCCCAGCGTGCGGACGCTGGTTTGCTCCTAAGCCTTGCGGCTATACTACTCGCTTGTTACTCCAGTGTGCGGTCACTGGTTTGCTCGCTAAGCCTAACGGCTATACTATTCAGTGTTGTTTCCAGCGTGCGGACGCTGGTTTGCTCCAAAGCCTTGCTGCTTAACGATTCTGCTAATTTGCCAGTTCCATCTGACTGCTGCTATTATCTCTGGGCTGCCCTGCCCGGTATTGGTAAGGCCGGTAGAACCTTTTGCCACATTCCATCTGAGGTTGCCTTACCCGGTATTGGCAGGGCCGGTAGAGCCTACATTGTGTATCTATTGAGGCTGCCTTGCCCGGTAATTTGGTAAGGCCGGTAAAACCGTTATGCTATTCCATCTGCAGGTTGCCTTACCCGGTATTGGCAAGGCCGGTAGAGCCTAAAGACTGTCCTGTCCGGTATGTTGACAGGACCGGTAGAGTCTGCCTTCTGTCTGTGCTATATTCTGTATGTATATATATATGTATGTTATTGCCATCCTAAGTTATCATTTATTATTTCAATAAAATTGATTTTTTTTACCTAAAACTTGTGTCTGAGAGTCATAATAAACCGTGACACTACCATACCGAGCCTGGGAGATTCAAACGTACCTATTAACCCTTGCACTGCCGCTCCTCACTGACCGGACCTCCTTGCTCAATATAGAACCGTTGCCTTGTAATTCTACTGCTGCTGAGTTGGCCACTACTTGGACGGCGACTCCCCGTGATATTTGCAGAGTAGTAAATCCCAGTAGGCCGTTTGGGCGTTCTTGGTCTCACGGTTAACGACGGAGGTGTCCGGTGCGGCTATTGGTGGCAAGGTTAGGCTCCAAGCTCTTGCTCAATCTGTAGGTAAACGCCCGTGTGGGCTCTTGGCTCGTGTTGTGCTTACAGTGGTCCTCGGTGATACGCCCGTGGGGGCTAACACGCCAGCTTCGCATCTCGGGCTACATACTCTCGCACTTGCAGGCTCTCTGGTCTATTCACTAATGCCCGTGGGGGCTATCGTGGGTTACTGTGCTGCTATAACTTATTGGTCACTGAACATCATCTACTCATCTTCATAAGAACTCTGTGCTCTGCACATTTGCTCAGTTTATCTAGACACCACACGGGTGTGCCAAACCCCACAGCTGAGATTGACTAATTGTTTTCATACACCCTTTAGGGTCCTATTCCCTATTCTCTGTACCTATGTTGGGTGCCTTTTGAATATTGTATTAAGTTATATGTACTGTGTAATAGCTTGCAATTGTTGCAGTCAACTGTAGAGGGCGATCCTTTGCATTTTATTTCTTTCAATAAAAGATTGATTTATTTTACCTACTGGTCTGAGTGTCTAACAAACCGTAACAGTACGAAAGGGCCATGACCTCAGACAGTAAGGGTGAAAGTAACGCACAAAACATCCACTGGAGAATGGATGTCCATGAGCAGCGCCTAGATCAATTGGCACTGGCTCTACAAACCCTACTTGAGCATACGGTACACCTAGACAAGCCTAATCCGAATCCAGTGGTCCCCCCAGTCTTGACACCGGACAATCCGCCTCTAGCTCCTCCCACGTGTGTCAGAGGCTTAACGGCTGCGGCGCCGTTACCATTGCGATATGATGGCGAGCCTTCTCTTTGCAGGGGTTTTGTTAACCAGCTAGAGATCTATTTGGAATTAACGCCCCAGGCTTTTCCTAACGACCGAAGCAAGGTCGGTATCATGATATCGCTACTAACAGGCAAAGCTCTGGCTTGGGCAAACCCCTTGTGGGAGAGTGCCAAACCCTGCATGCTGAACTTTTATGAGTTCGTAAAGAAGTTCCGCCGCGTGTTTGAGGTCCCTGGCAGAGTGGCCTCCGCTGCCAAAAGGCTAATGGAGATACAGCAGGGCGATCATACATTGGGCAATTACGCAATAGAATTCCGGACCCTGGCAGCGGAGGTGGGCTGGAACGATGAGGCATTATTGGCAGCTTTCACTAAGGGTCTCTCTGAACCAATTAAAGATGAGATAGCTGCTCGAGATGTACCTAGTGACCTGGACGAATTCATTGATTATGTAATGCTCATTGATTCTCGTATCCGGGAAAGATGGCTGGCAAGGAGGGCGACCTCCAGAAAACATGGGCAGGACAGCTCCTTTGACCCACCCTCTCCACCCTGTACTACTGAGCATCCAGGAGAGGCAGCTGAGCCAATGCAGCTGGGGTTCACTAGACTCTCCAAAGAGGAAAGGTCTTTTCGTAAGAAGCATGGCCTATGTTTATATTGTGGCAAACAGGGGCACCTTTTGCGCAATTGTCCGGTGAGGCCGGGAAACGCACGCACCTAGGTTACCTTGGGGGACAGGCCCTAGGTGGTGTTCAACAGTCCCTAGATTCTAACATTGCTAAACCCACCATCCAGGTGACGTTCTTTTGGGCTGACAAGGGCGCAGAAACCTTGGCACTGGTGGACTCGGGTGCTGCCGGGTACTTTATGGACCAAGCCTTTGCGGCTTCACACAATATTCCCCTATGCAAGAAAGAATCTCCATTGGCAGTAGAGGCCATTGATGGCAGACCATTGGAACCTGCCTTTATTACTATGGAGACCATTTCTATGTCTATGTCAATTGGGGCACTCCACAAGGAGGAGGTTCAGTTTCAAATTATTCGTTCACCTTACCATGCAGTCATTTTGGGGTTTCCATGGTTGCTTCGACATAACCCTCAATTTGATTGGCAAAAATGTGAGGTTAGGTCCTGGTCTGATTACTGTAAAGAAAACTGTCTATCGCTTCCTGTCAAAATTATGTGTACCTCTCCTGCTGTGCCAGTTGAATATGGGGAATTCAGTGACGTATTCAGCAAGGGGGAGGCTAGCGCATTGCCCGAACATCGACCCTATGATTGCGCTATTGATTTGCCTCCAGGTGTGATTCCTCCGAGGGGACGAACCTACCCACTGTCATGCGAAGAGAACAGGGCAATGGAGGAGTACATTATGGACGCCCTTGACAGGGGAATTATTCGCAAGTCTACTTCTCCGGCTGGTGCCGTATTCTTCTTTGTAAAGAAGAAAAGTGGCGAACTTAGGCCATGTATTGACTACCGGGGGCTTAATAAGCTGATGCCCAAGAACGCATACCCCATTCCACTCATCACCGAGTTATTTGACAGATCGAAGGGCTCCTCTGTCTTCACCAAACTTGATTTGCGGGCCGCCTACAATCTGATTAGAACCAGAGAAGGTGATGAGTGGAAAACGGCATTTAATACCAGAACTGGGCACTACGAATATCTGGTTATGCCGTTTGGCTTATGTAATGCACCTGCGGTATTCCAGGAGCTGATTAATGACATCTTGCATGACATGCTTCAGTCCTGTGTGGTGGTATATCTGGATGATATATTGATTCATTCCGCCACTCTTTCCCAACACATTAAAGATGTCACGCAAGTTCTGTTGCGACTCCGGGAGCATAAGCTGTTTTGTAAAATTGAAAAATGCGAATTCCATGTCTCACAAGTACCATTCTTGGGGTTCGTGATCTCCAAAGATGGAATCGCTATGGACCAGGACAAGTTGGCAGCTGTATTACAATGGCCTCGCCCTAAAGGGTTAAAAGCAATTCAGCGCTTTTTAGGGTTCGCCAACTACTACAGAAAATTCATACGTAACTTTTCTACTATTGTGAAACCTTTGTCGGATTTGACACATAAGGGCGCTACTCCCTCTCAGTGGTCCGAGGCAGCTGAAAATGCGTTTGAGACCTTAAAATCTGCCTTTGCGTCTGCTCCAGTACTGTCCCATCCCAATCCCTCCCTGCCTTTTACCTTGGAGGTTGACGCTTCTGAGGTTGGGGTTGGGGCAGTACTCTCCCAGCGTCCTGTGAGAGGTGGTACCTTGAAACCTTGTGGTTTCTTTTCTAAGAAATTGTCCAGCGCACAGAGCCACTATGAGATTGGCGACAGGGAGTTATTGGCTATTATTCTGGCACTAAAGGAGTGGCGTCACTTGTTGGAAGGTACCAAGAATCCAGTACTGATCCTGACCGATCACAAAAACCTGACATATCTCTCTGAGGCTAAGAGGTTGTCTTCTCGACAGGCCAGGTGGGCACTCTTTTTGTCCCGGTTTAACTTTGTAGTATCGTACCTCCCGGGATCTAAGAACGTGAGGGCAGATGCATTGTCTCGTCAGTTCGTGTCGGACACTGACAGGGAGGAAGCACCGGTGCCCATTATCAAACCCGACCGTATATTGGCGATTATTCGCACTAGTATAACCTCACCCCTGGGGGAGGAGATTTTGGGGTCTCAAGCGAGGGCCCCACCTGAGACTCCAGTTGGCAAATGTTTCGTAGATGAGCCTTTTCGCACTCGTCTATTGGAGACCTATCATTCTTCTAGGGCAGCCGGGCACATCGGCAGGGATCAGCTGGTTTGGTCTCTTTCACAATTATTCTGCTGGCCTACGCTCAGAGCCGCTTGTTCCGCTTTTACTGCCGCTTGTTCCACATGTGCCCGTGCTAAGACCCCCAGTGGGCTTGCTTCAACCTGTGCCTAATGGAGACCGGCCCTGGTCCCACATATCTATCGATTTTCTGGGAGAATTGCCTATCTTGAAGGGGTATACATTTATCCTTATGCTGGTCGATAGGTTCTCTAAAATGGCTCATTTTGTGCCACTCAGGGGTCTTCCATCGGCTCAGGAATTGGCTAAGGTCTTTGCTAAAGAAGTGTTTCGTTTGCACGGGGTTCCTAGAGTGGTGGTCTCCGACCGTGGGAGTCAATTCGTGTCCAGGTTTTGGAGGGCATTCTGTGGCATGATGGGCATTCAATTATCCTTTTCCTCCGCCTACCATCCCCAGACCAACGGAGCCGCTGAGCGTGCCAACCAAGGATTGGAACAGTTCTTACGCTGTTTTATTACTGATCATCATGACAATTGGGCCGACCTGTTGCCGTGGGCAGAGTTTGCCAGGAATTGTGCAGTTAACTCATCGTCCGGGAGCTCCCCGTTCTTAATCAACTATGGGTTCCAGCCAGGTTTGCTCCCGGACTCGTTCCAGTCTCAGCAGATTCCAGCTCTGGACGAGCATATGGAGCAGCTCTGTTCCACCTGGGCACAGGTACAAAGGGCCCTCAGTCAGTCCTTCCAGCGGCAGCAGCGATATGCCACCCGTAGACGGCTGCCAGCGGTCTCCTTCCAGGTTGGGGATAGGGTATGGCTCTCCTCCAGAAACCTCAACCTGCAGGTTCCCTCGAATAAGCTGGCTCCCCGGTTTATTGGCCCATTTAAAGTCATTCGCAAAATTAATCCTGTCTGCTATGCTTTGGAACTTCCACCGTCTATGCACATTCACAATGTGTTCCATGTGTCTCTGTTAAAACCCCTGGTGTGCAATCGTTACACGACCACTCCAGTAGTTCCTGGGCCGGTGGACGTCCAGGGGCAAGAGGAATATGAGGTTCAGAGCATTATTGATTCTAGGCAATTTAGAGGGAAGTTGCAATATTTGGTCCACTGGAAGGGCTATGGCCCGGAGGAGCGCTCTTGGGTTGACCAGAAGGACCTCCATGCGCCCAGACTTGTGCGCAGCTTCCACTCTAAATATCCTCAGAAACCTAAGCCTCCAGCTGGGAGAGGGGGTCTTTGAGAGGGGGGTACTATCACAGTGCCTGTGATCTGTCTGTCACTCTCATCTATGGCAGATTGTGATTTGCTCGGTTGGTTTGGCCCGCCCCTTGGTGACCTTTTTATACCTGATGCTTACATCTGTCAGATGCCCTTTCGTGGTGTTTCTGAGCCAGACTTGCTGTTGCTGTGTTCCTGTATCCGGATTCCTGTGTACCGACCTTGGCCTGTTCTGACTACTCTCCTGTGTTCCTGATCGTGTATGACCCGGCTTGTCTGAGAATCCTCTACGTGCTATGATCCGGCCTGTCTGAGAATCTTCTACGTGCTACGACCCGGCCTGTCTGAGAATCTTCTATGTGCTACGACCCGGCTTGTCTGAGAATCCTCTACGTGCTACGACCCGGCTGGCTGACTTCCCACTTCAAGTCCTTCACGGCTGCCTGGCTGGTTGTCGCCGCCGCGACATTCTGTATCCTGCATTGCTGTGCCAAGCTAGTGTGACCATTACCCTCCTGGGTAACCCATCCATCTGTGCAGAGTTCCTTGCCGACTTGCAGAAGCTGTGCCTCTCGTACCGAGCCTTTACACGTTGCAGAGCTAAGCTACCATACCGAGCCTGGGAGATTCAAACGTACCTATTAACCCTTGCACTGCCGCTCCTCACTGACCGGACCTCCTTGCTCAATATAGAACCGTTGCCTTGTAATTCTACTGCTGCTGAGTTGGCCACTACTTGGACGGCGACTCCCCGTGATATTTGCAGAGTAGTAAATCCCGGTAGGCCGTTTGGGCGTTCTTGGTCTCACGGTTAACGACGGAGGTGTCCGGTGCGGCTATTGGTGGCAAGGTTAGGCTCCAAGCTCTTGCTCAATCTGTAGGTAAACGCCCGTGTGGGCTCTTGGCTCGTGTTGTGCTTACAGTGGTCCTCAGTGATACGCCCGTGGGGGCTAACACGCCAGCTTCGCATCTCGGGCTAGTCTCGATCACGCCCGTGGGGCTACATACTCTCGCACTTGCAGGCTCTCTGGTCTATTCACTAATGCCCGTGGGGGCTATCGTGGGTTACTGTGCTGCTATAACTTATATTGGTCACTGAACATCTTCTACTCATCTTCTTATGAACTCTGTGCTGTGCACATTTGCTCAGTTTATCTAGACACCACACGGGTGTGCCAAACCCCACAGCTGAGATTGACTAACTGTTTTCATACACCCTTTAGGGTCCTATTCCCTATTCTCTGTACCTATGTTGGGTGCCTTTTGAATATTGTATTAAGTTATATGTACTGTGTAATAGCTTGCAATTGTTGCAGTCAACTGTAGAGGGCGATCCTTTGCATTTTATTTCTTTCAATAAAAGATTGATTTATTTTACCTACTGGTCTGAGTGTCTAACAAACCGTAACAGTTCCCCACTGCTGAAGCAGTTATCTCTGTTTTATGGACTTCAGGTGTTGCATCAAACACCACAACAGAGACTGACAGATTACTTAACCTTTGTGTTCTCTGTCTTCAGTACCTGTTATGTGACAGTATCTGTAAAGTTTATTAATCTGTATACTGGGCAACTACAGCCTTCTTGTTATTATTCTGTGCTGCCTATAGAGGGCGATCCTTTCTTTTTATATTTTTTTTGTTTAATAAAACTGTGTTTTATTTCTGTGTCTCCTACCAGTCAGATTATATACATACTTTTTATTTAATGTCCATATCTGTCTCGGTCTACAAGAAAAGAACACACTCCTTGTAAGGAGTTTTTGCCCCTCTTTGCCTGCAGCTAGAATCAAGCAGATTTCATCAGATTCTTTTTCTCTCTCCCAGTGTCACTGTAGTCTTAATTGTTCACAGTACAGGATAATAATCCTTTCTTAATAATCTGCTGGTCCATCTTCTGGCTGTGGTAGGAGTCAGTGTCAGTTGTACTTGTCTGTCACTTGGATCTCAGTCTATAATTATGTCTTTAAGTCAAAGAGGGTCAGCCACCTCAGGAAGGAACTTGGATCATCTACCTTTCACTTCTCAGTCAAAAAGTTTTTACAATACTTGGGGTAAATCTCCTTTCTCCATTCATACTCCCACACACTCCCCTATCACAGAGAACATCCAGTTCAGGAAAGAACCTGGATAACCTGCCTGTCTCTTCACAGTCACACAAGATTTTGGGGGTATTTTGGTAAGCCTCCTTTCTTCCTTCACACTCCCCCAGACTCCTGACAGAGAACAAATTCCCTGTCCAACAGACTCACTAAACTAAATGCCAGCTCCAAGTTATTTAATCATCTTCTATAACTCCAAAATTTTGCTGTTTACGCTTTCACTCTAACAAGCACACAATGACTATAAGAACCTGACACCCCTTTTATACTAAAGTTTCCATGTGGGGGAAAAATTCATTCTTACCATTGATTTGAATGCAATGAGAAAGCAGGAAAAAAGTGGACAATTGGCACTTTTCATGGGAAATTTCCCACTCATCGGGAAGTGCCTTTTTTGCCTATTTCAATCTGATGTTAAAAATGTGTAAAAGATGTAATAAGACTGAAAGGGATAGTAATACTTGAAAATAATTTTAGTTCATATTGTAGCCCTTAAAAAACATTTAAAATGATATCTTATCTCCCAAACCTTTATGTTTTGGGAGATATTAGCAAGTAAAGTTTCCCCTGGAGTGACATCACTGCTCTAGCTGTCAGATTTGAAATCTGGTCCCCAGACCAGTCATGGCTCTTCAGCAGTGCCGCGATCACGATCTTTAAATATAATTTCTTCATTGGAATGGTCTACAAAGTGTGCTTGCAAGCCAGGCACACTTTGTACACAGTTCCAATGAAGTAGTTATTTTTAAAGATCGTGATCTCAGCACTGCTAAAGAGCTGCCTGATGATCTGTGGACCAGATTCCAAATCTGTCCACTAGATGGCAGACTTGGCTAAAACAAGCCCTCCATTAAGAGACAGCTGTTTCTTAGAGTGGGATGCCATGTCCCCATATTGACAAAAAAAAAATAAAGATGTTTTCCCTTTGTCCTTCTGTACATTATGGTGGGTAGGGGTGGATGAAAAGTAAGCAAAATTTCCTGCATGACTTTCCTTGAAAAACCTATGATTTTTTGCTTTATTCTCAAACGTTTTCTCTTTTTTGCCATTGCAAAATTATTCTCCTTTTTTCCACTGTCAACATATTTTTGCCTGTGTTTCTATGCTGCAACATTTCCCACCTCAAAATTACTTCTTCACAGGGATGCAAGTGGAGAAATAAGTACCTGAAAGTCAAAGTGAGTCCTACAGCAACATATGCCTTGAAAAATGTGTTAGCATGAAAAGGCACTCATCATATCTGACATTGTGGATGTTAATAACCTGAGTTGCTGTTGTCGTTGCTGCTGCTGGGTACTCAATACAGGTGTGTGTGGCTGAGTGGCACTTGGACTTTGAAGAGGCAATGATGCTGATGATGACTGATAGGGTGACTGTGTACTTTTTGACATCTGTGCTTGTCCAGGGTCAGACTTTCCAATGGTTTTTGCAAACAGTTTATAGACAGGCACAGTGCTCCTTTTGAGTACTGGAAGATTCAGCTTTTGCCTTTCTGCTAACTTTATTGCCATGTCATCATCAAATTCACTCTCAACTTCATCTGTATCTGAAAAAGAGAAGGATGCTGGAAGGATATATTCTAGATCTTCATCATCATCAGTCATCATTAGGTCATTCACAGCAGCATCAGCATCACCTGACAATTCTTGCCCATTACCTTTTTATTCCTCTAAGATTTTAGAGGTCTCACGCAATTTCTTTTTACTTTTCCTGCAACAAAGATAGCTACTACTTTGAGGACAGGTGTTTTGGTGCTTGTTTGTCTCACTATCTGTTGCAGCATTTTTTTCAGCTGCTACACCTTCCTCTTTTTTGCTATTGCCATCATCAACACTTGAATGCAAATTGTTGTCGCTTTCAGTGTCTTCTTAAATGGTTCTTATTTGTACTGGCACTGGAAGTTTTGCTGGGACCTTGTCAAAGTGCTTCCTCCCATGGAGCAGAGGGATCATCATCATTGATTGCACACACTGTAGCAACCATTGCTGCAGTCAGTTTTTGAACTACTACTTTACTCTCACATCCCTGCAATGCTCCAACTTTCCCCCTCCCCCTGCCCCTTGTGCGTTTGCTGGACATTACTCAACTACTCTGTGTGTTTTTACTCTACAGTACACAACACAACTGATGGAGTATGATGTCTTGCCTAAGCCCAGTCAGCTGTCTGTCCTAGAGTGCACCACTGATTTTCCTAATACACAGAACAAATGTCCTACCTAAAAGATTCCCTAAGCTAAACTTCAATTCCCCTATCTTCAGTAGCTCAAACAATGTGCTGCGCTCTCTCCTCTCACAAACACAGAATGGCTCGCTGTGGGAGCCTGATACCCTTTTATATGGTGTAGAAAAGTAGAGAAAACTTTTGTGCAGTGGAGAAAAACATTTCTTCCCATTGACTTCAATGCTGAATGAGCTAGGCACAAAAAAGTGGGAAAAAGCCGAAAAACTTCACTTTTTGCAGGAAATTATTTGCCGATTTCAGTTTGAGGTGAAACTTTTCACCCATCCCTACCTCCAGGCATTGCCAGACTACTGTAGTTCCCATCATCCTCTGCAGGTGTGGCTGAGGGCAGTGGGAGTTAGAGTGAGTTAGAGTGTGTGGTATGTATGTGTGTGTATCACAATGTGTGTGTCTGGGTGTAAGTTGGCCATTTTTTTTTCAGTTGGATGTTGAGAGAGGGTAATCTCCATGCACAGATTTTGACAGGAGTTGCCAAGGGTCTTCAGTCCATGGCCACTCTTGTCAATCATGCACCCCTCTATCTCCAGGACTGGCAGTATAGATGAGATATGGATATCACCTCCTTTCTACCTCCCCTGGGTGTATGTGTATCTTCTGAGGCGACATAAATTATGTAATGAGCCTTCCTTTTATATATATATATATATATATATATATATATATATATATATATATACAGGGCTTAAAATTTGAAGTCCTTTGCTACTAGCCAGACCTGAAAAGTTATTCACCACTGCAAGTCATAACATACCCACCAGGTCTGAATTTCTACTTGCCAGGGCTAAATTTTCACTCGCCATTGGCTAGTGGCGAGTGGAAATTTTGAGCCCTGTATATGTATATCTATATATATATCTATATATAGATATATATATATATATATTAAAAACAACAGCTTACAGTATCAATTACATGTTCAATTATAATTTTTATTTCGTAATAATTTTTTATATATGTAAAGTGCTCTTGGAAAGATTGTGTACCTGAAGTGTGCAATATGGAATAATAGGGTTCTCCAGTACCCCAGAAAGTGCAAACACACACAAAAAAAAAAAACTATAAACCTGCGCTCCTCCAGCTAAAATAAAATTTAAAAAAAAAGCGTGCCCTGTAGAGGGCATGTAAAATAATGTGAAAAATTTGAGGCTCTAGTTGCTCACATTTTTGGCCAAAAGAGGGGGTAAGCTTGCCAACCGCATCAAGGTACCTCAAGTGTAGCAAGAACCTACACTGAACACTTGAGTCCCTATCTGAAAAAATAATAAAACAAAATAATTAATAAATTAAAATTGCCCCAGAAGAGATGTTACAGTAACGTGTTGAAAGGGGACCCTTAAATGTATGGTTCTCTACAAAGTGTGAGTCCCCATGTATGCAATTAAAAACAATTAATAAACAAAGATTAAAAAAGGGTCAGTGAGGTTCCTACCACACAAGTCTGCTGTTGTGGATGTCCATACAAAGGACTGAGTCTTTCTCAGCCTCTATATAACCAACAGCAGACCACATGAGAAGCAATTAGTTGGAACAGGCAAAGAATATAAAAGCCTAAATTAACCCCCTGACAGTCAGAATGTGGGAAAGAGTAAGTGTAGGGAGACATACATATGTGATATTAATGAAAGTGAGACGCTGCTAAGAGTAAGCATAAGGAGATATGTGAAAACCAACAGAAAAAACAACAGCTCACAGCTCCGTCTCACTTAGTGTTGAAAATATGTGTGTATGTAGTTAATAATACATGTTCAATTATAATTTTTATTTTGTAATAATTTTTTATATATGTAAAGTGCTCTTGGAAAGATAAGTGTACCTGAAGTGTGCAGCAAGGAATAAGAGGGTTCTCCAGTCCCCCAAAAGGTGTAAACACAAAAAAAGTCTATAAACCTATGTATCAATCACACCACACCAGTCTACCTCCACCATACACATTCATTGTAGGTTGGATCCTTCTTTTATACATGTAAAGTGCTCTTGGAAAGATAAGTGTACCTGAAGCATGCAGCAAGGAATAAGAGGGTTCTCCAGTCCCCCAAAAAGTGAAAACACAAAAAAAATATAAACCTGTGCTCCTCCAGCTAAAATAAAAAAATAGTGTGCCCTGTAGAGGACATGTATGATAATGTAAATAAACTTAAGGCTCTAGTTGCCCACATTTTTGGCCAAAAGAGGGGATAAGCTGATATGAACAATTCAATATATAAATGTATACAATTCAGACCTGGGTTACCCCCACTGATCAGAAAGTTTATAGAGTTCATGGTGACTGTGTTGCTACAGCAGCCTATGGAGAAATGTTTGTCAGTGACTCACCTCTCCTAGAGAATGCAACAGAATAATTGGAATCTGACCACTTGAGGTAAAGCCCTACAAATGTTTCAGATGTTTATGCCTGGTCTATAACATATTGCTTATCCATTCATTGAAGAGCTCCCTGGTATTCACTGACTGGGTTAAGCACAGGGCAGTGGTAAGAGATTGGCTATTTCTGTTTTTTAGGACAAGTACAATAAATCAGACATGAGCAGTTAAAGTGTTTTGTGAGCCAATTTCAAAGAAAGAGAACTGACACTCAGTCCCAAATGTTAGGAATGTAATTACTTTTGCAAATGGGAAATCTATCACTTAACCATCCTGGTATTGTGTAACTCCAGTACACAGGATAGTTGGAGGTTGCAGGAATCGAAGCTCCTAATGAACATTATGTATTAAAGGGATCTGGAGTGATCCTTAGTTAAAGTAAAGGTACTATATGGTAACAAATAAATATATCTTTTGGATTAAATGAACTTTTCACTCCTTAACATCTTGAAAAGCCTCCAGTGCACTGCTTTGCAATGCACTGAAGACCTCTCTTGCATTCCAGGGGTTAAAAACCTTGTTTACGTGAATGGACATTTTTCAAGTTTTTGTTTTATTTACTTAATTACTTTGTGTAACAGAAGTACTTACCTAGGTAGGAGTCCATCATACAGCAGTCAGGTGTATCTATATAATTACTGTGTGTAACAGAAGGACTTACCTAGGTAGGAATACATCACACAGCAGTCAGGTGTATCTATATAATTACTGTGTGTAACAGAAGGACTTACCTAGGTAGGAGTCCATCATACAGTAGTCTGGTGTATATATTTAATTACTGTGTGTAACAGAAGCACTTACCTAGGTAGGAGTCTATCATACAGCAGTCAGGTGTATCTATATAATTACTGTGTAACAGAAGCACTTACCAAGTTAGGAGTCCATCACACAGCAGTCAGGTGTATATCTATATAATTACTGTGTGTAACAGAAGTGCTTACCTAGGTAGGAGTCCATCACACAGCAGTCAGGTGTATCTATATAATTACTGTGTGTAACAGAAGCACTTACCTAGGTAGGAGTCCATCACACAGCAGTCAGGTATATCTATATAATTACTATGTGTAACAGAAGCGCTTACCTAGGTAGGAGTCCATCATACAGTAGTCAGGTGTATCTATATAATTACTGTGTGTAACAGAAGGACTTACCTAGGTAGGAATACATCACACAGCAGTCAGGTGTATCTATATAATTACTGTGTGTAACAGAAGCACTTACCTAGGTAGGAGTCCATCGCACAGCAGTCAGGTATATCTATATAATTACTGTGTGTAACAGAAGCACTTACCTAGGTAGGAGTCCATCATACAGCAGTCAGGTGTATCTATATAATTACTGTGTGTAACAGAAGCGCTTACCTAGGTAGGAGTCCATCATACAGCAGTCAGGTATATCTATATAATTACTGTGTGTAACAGAAGCACTTACCTAGGTAGGAGTCCATCGCACAGCAGTCAGGTGTATCTATATAATTACTGTGTGTAACAGAAGCGCTTACCTAGGTAGGAGTCCATCGCACAGCAGTCAGGTGTATCTATATAATTACTGTGTGTAACAGAAGCGCTTACCTAGGTAGGAGTCCATCATACAGCAGTCAGGTGTATCTATATAATTACTGTGTGTAACAGAAGCACTTACCTAGGTAGGAGTCCATCACACAGCAGTCAGGTATATCTATATAAGTACTGTGTGTAACAGAAGGACTTACCTAGGTAGGAGTCCATCATACAGCAGTCAGGTGTATCTATATAATTACTGTGTGTAACAGAAAGACTTACCTAGGTAGGAGTCCATCACACAGCAGTCAGGTATATCTATATAATTACTGTGTGTAACAGAAGTGCTTACCTAGGTAGGAGTCCATCACACAGCAGTCAGGTGTATCTATATAATTACTGTGTGTAACAGAAGTGCTTACCTAGGTAGGAGTCCATCACACAGCAGTCAGGTGTATCTATATAATTACTGTGTGTAACAGAAGCACTTACCTAGGTAGGAGTCCATCACACAGCAGTCAGGTATATCTATATAATTACTGTGTGTAACAGAAGCACTTACCTAGGTAGGAGTCCATCACACAGCAGTCAGGTGTATCTATATAATTACTGTGTGTAACAGAAGCACTTACCTAGGTAGGAGTCCATTACACAGCAGTCAGGTGTATCTATATAATTACTGTGTGTAACAGAAATACTTACCTAGGTAGGAGTCCATCATACAGCAGTCAGGTGTATCAATATAATTACTATGTGTAACAGAAGTACTTACCTAGGTAGGAGTCCATCACACAGCAGTCAGGTGTATCTATATAATTACTGTGTGTAACAGAAATACTTACCTAGGTAGGAGTCCATCATATAGCAGTCAGGTGAATATATATAATTTGTGGATTTTACTAACAATTGTGACGGAAAGTCAGAATTTTATTAAAGACACAGAGGCTGCCGCAGTCCTCCACCTAGTTCAAAGGACTGTGGCTTAGAAGACTGTGGATGTAGATAAGCGGCAAAGAACCCAATTACCAAGAGAACTATAAAGCTCTATGTACTCACTGATATCAGAAACCAGAAATAGGGAGAACTTGTTCACCTTTATTAGTGAATGATGAACCAAGGTGTTGTCAGATAAATTTATGAAATTAATCCAGAGTACATTTCCCTGCTGTATAGTTATTATATTGAACTGTTCCATTAGAATACATCCAGGGAAACTGCACAGACCTAGTGGTTTCGTTGACAAGTTAATCTGTCACATGTATAGGTACATAGGTACAGTTGTAGCCCACCGAGCAAAGTGTGAAGATATCCAATAATATACATGGCAATAGTGAACTCAGACAAGATACATAGGCAGGTATTCCAGACAAGCACAAGGGGAAAGAGATTGACCCAGGACTGCTTGAAAAAAATGGATGAGAAAACTCCACTGGACTATAAGAAAGGCAAACTAAACAGGGCACAGAAACAAATAAATACAATAAACACAGGGTTAAATACACCTCCAGTCACAGAAAAAGTAACTGCAATGACCGTGGCACCAGAAGAGGAGAAAACATGTCAGAAAGAGGAAAGCACGCGAGACCCGTGGGGTAAAGCGATCCATAATTGTGCTTGCAAGCCAGACACACTTTGTAGACCGTTCAAATTAAGTATTGCTTTGTAACTAACGTGATCGCAGCTCTGCTGAAGAGCCGCAGGACGGTCTATGGAGTGCGATCTCCGTCTCTGAGTTTGAAAACTGACGTCAGAACAAGGGGAGGGAAGGGGAACTTTGCAGACTTATATCTCCCAAACCATAAAAGTTAGGGAGATCAAAAATGGCACAATTAGTTTATTTTTAAATATCAACTGAATTAAATTTACATGTTTTCAAGTATTACTATCTCTTTAACCAGGATATTAGTGTTGTGAGCAAAGGACAAATGCACTGTGCATGATAACACATTTTTCAAGGTAAATGTTGCTGTAGGACTCACAACTTTGACTTCCAGCTACTTATTTCTCCACTACAACCCTCAGAAGAAGTAATATTGTGCTGGGAAATATTATACCATAAGGACACATAACAATGTGTTGGAATTGGAGACAAATGTGTTGGAATAAGCGAAAAACGTGTAGATTAGGAGAATAATGTGTTAGAATAGGAGAAAAAATGTATTAGAATAGATATAAAAATTTGCTGGAATAAGAAAAAAGATGGAACATTTTGCATGGAGAAAAGGAGAAAACTTTCATGAAAAGAAGAGAAAAATCATTCGTTTTTCACAAAAAGTCATCCGAGAAATTTTCCTCACTTTTTGCCAACACCTATTCTCTACTTCTTATGTTATTCTATGGAGCCAATGCAATAATATTTCTTCAGCTTTGGAGATCTTAGTGCATAAGCTCTAAAAAATAACATAGGAATTGGAGAAGTGATAAAAACTGGAAAAATCATCTCCACTTTATCATCTCTTTATCACAACTTAGTGAATCTCCCCCGAGAAGTCATCTCCATTTTATCACATCATTATCTCCGCTTAGTGACCAGAGGTCGGATGGCATTATCCAAAAGGCATGCAATTAAAGTTATAGTAATGCAGCTCTAATTAATCATCATAGTATTTGGACTTTGGAGAGTGTTATTTCAGTACTGTCAGAGTTGTAGTTCAAGAGTAATTCAATGACAAAGTATCCCCCTCCCGCCCCTTTTACTGATGTAACACTGCTCAGCCAGATCAGAAGGGAGGTGTCCAGGTAGACTGCAGAGAGGGACAATCTTCAATTAAGATAAGGGAAAAACCTGAAAAACTTGTCAAGGAGGGCAGGGATTTCATTGTTCTCATAGGAAGAAGATTGTCCCCTTCTGTTATCTGTCTGGTCTATGGACTGGATTCCACATCTGAGAAGAGATGGCTTACACTAGGTAAAAGGGACGGGAGGGGAAACTTTACTTGTGAATATCTCTCAAACCTTAAAGGTTTGAGAGATAAGACTTATATCGTTCCTCATGTTTTTTTAATGCCTACAAAATAAAATAAAGGTAAAACAAATTATTACTATCCCTTTAAACCAGATAGATCATAAAAAGAGGTAAGACAGTTGGGGATAGGTCCTTCTCTCCTTCAATTATGTGTGTTACCAAGAATGAGCAACCTGTGGCCCTCCAGAGGTCTGGTCACATTATCTGTCTCGTGACCACTCTTCTCTCTGTTTACATTACCCACCTTCCCTTTCTTAGTCTCCTCTCTCATTGTCTCCTCTCCTTCTTTCTTCATACCTCCTCCTTTCTTAACACTCTGCATCCTTGTGGTCACTATCCCTTCTTCTCTTTAAATTCCTTCTCTCCTTTTTATCTCCTCTTTTCCCCTTTCACTCCCTTCCACTATCTTCTCCACCTTGCCCTTCACTCATACTTTGCCCTCCATTCTTCTCTTCTTTAAAGCCATCGTCTAAAGTTTACAATTATATTTTAAAGGGATAGTAATACTTCGTTTTATCTTTATTTTATTTTGTAGGCATTAAAAAAACATGAAGAACGATATAAGTCTTATCTCTCAAACCTTTATGGTTTGAGAGATATTCACAAGCAAAGTTTCCCCTCCCGCCCCTTTTACCTAGTGTAAGCCATCTCTTCTCAGATGTGGAATGCAGCCCATAGACCAGACAGATAACAGCAGGGGACAATCTTCTTCCTATGAGAACAATGAAAGCCCTGCCCCCCCTTGATAAGTTTTTCAGGTTTTTCCCTTATCTTAATTGAAGATTGTCCCTCTCTGCAGTCTACCTGGGCACCTCCCTTCTGATTTGGCTGAACAGCGTTGCATCAGTAAAAGAAGCGGGAGGGGGATACTTTATCATTCAATTACTCTTGAAGTACAACTCTGACAGTACTGAAATAACACTCTCCAAAGTACAAATACTATGATGATTAATTAAAGCTGCTTTTATTATAAAACATTACTATCCCTTTAAATGTTGAGAAAAGTGTTGGTTAGGGTGGGTATGAGAGAGGGAGGACCCCAAAACTCATATTTTGCCCTGGGGCCCCGTTTGTAGCTACTGCAGTAAACAATACATTGTCCTGCTAGTGCCACACAATGATTAAATATTCTGCAGGTCTAATGTTATGATGGATTTCCTTCCTGGTATCATTTAACACACTGCTGATCTCATTGATTTTCTGTGTTGTAATTATACTGTGTCCCTGTGACTTCTAGCAGCTACATGTATAGACACACTATAAAACATTAGGAGATGGATTCTTACATTATCATATTTTCCAAACAGAATGGATATTAACAGGGAGCAATGGACTATATGGACATATCTGTGGCACCTGGCGTTGTTAACATGAGGAAATGCAGTTCAGGGTGTATGTATTTTCATTTAATTTGCCAGTAAATAGAACATTTTAATACAAAATGTGTTTTATCTGCTCAGCAACATTATTTTGCACTCTGTAGTATTAAAATAGAGATGCTTCAATTATAGCTCAATGAGTCTTAACCCTTTAAGGATGGGGAAAATCTGAGGTGGATTGCACTTAAAGGAACAGTAAACTTTTTTTATGAAAACACATATTTTATAGATCTTTTCTTGCTGAATAAAACAAGGTCACTTTCACTGATGTCAGATGTTTTATTCAAAATGTATAGCAGTTCAAATAACCAGGAAGTGAATTTACTGTGTTTACTTCCTGATTGTTCTAACTGACAGGAAGTGAATTTACTGTATTTACTTCCTGATAGATCTAACTGACAGGAAGTGAATTTACTGTATTTACTTCCTGATAGATCTAACTGACAGGAAGTGACTCAGAAGTTTCTATCACATTCTATGGAGAACTGTATATCACTGACTTTTCTGACTTTCCTCTCCATTAGAATCTAACAGAAAATCCAATTAGAATTTGACCACTAGACGGCACTGATAATGTAAACAAACATGGATTTAACCCCTTAGGGACCCTTGACGTACCAGGACCGTCAAGGGTAAACTTGCTTGAAAGACCCTTGACGGTCCTGGTACGTCACGTACTTTTTACTTACAGCGCTCTACCGGGAGCGCTGTAAGGAAAAATGGGGCATGAAATAGACCGCTCCAAGATCGGAGCGATCTGTTTCAAGCCCCATAGTGACGCGCCGATACACGTGACAGGTCACGTGTACCGGCGCGTCCAAGTGCCCCTATGCGGACGTTATGGGACGGAAATGTCCCATAACGTCCGGTCCTTAAGGGGTTAAACTGTAATGACTCTGGAAATATAAATCTCTCGGCAGTGGGAGTACCCTTATTTTACTCAGTAGGAAAATCCCTCCAATATATATTTTTTCATAATAAAAGTTTACTGCTCCTTTAAGTACTGGAGCAATTCTGACCTTTTTGACTATGTCTTCGCTAGAAGTCTTTTATTTCACCGACACAAATTATATACCATTTTTTCACGCACAAACAGGGCTTTCTTATGACACCACACATTTATGGATAACCCACCATTTATTTAATTAAAAACAAAGAAAACGATGAAAAGAAAATAAAAAAAACACAATTTTTATTGGTTCTCTTGTGATAATTTAGGCACAATGGGTTAAATTTTTATGGCGACATCATGAAAGGTATGACTGTTCATTCATACCTACAAATTGGTAGTTTTAGGGGGGCACTGTCACTCTGCAGTGAAAATCCACATGTCCTTCTTTCCCTGCCTATTTTCCCACTTTTTTACTGATAAGACTTGGTGGCGTGTATAAGTGTGTTACATTGCTCCACAGCAATAAAACAGAAGATATGTTTAAAATGTGTCTGTGCAGTTCAATACTTTTATGTTGCTTACATTTTTTTTTTTAATTTTTTTTTTACGAAAAGCATGTTTCTTCCAGTAGATCATTATGGTACCTACAATTATCCTGGACCCTAGAACCAGCGACAAAGGGGTTAATAATCTCCACTCTGGCCTTTATTTCTTCCTGTGTGTGTCTGCTCTCTGCTTCTTACTCCCTCAAATTGTTTTATTTTTAGTCTGTTCTCTGCCTCTCTCTCCCTTACTCTCGTAGGGCCTTATGTTCAAAGAAGTAGCGAAATAGCTTTTGTCGTTTGTAACGACTTTTCAAAGTACAGTGTTGTTGGGATCATTAATATTTTCAGAGAGTGTCAGTTGTGATCGGAAATATGTTGTTTGTCCTGACTGAAATTGTTGTAAAACAAAAATGTCTTAACTAATGACAAAAATGTCAACTAACGACAAAAATTCTCACATTCAGAACTTCATATTCCCTCCACATTTTTCTTAACGCACAAATTTTTTCTTTTGCAAGACATATTTTGTCATTAGTTATGACAAATTTTCTTTCCCTCTATATGACACTGGAGAATAGTTTGTCCACGCCCCCCCCCCTTTGCCCGGCAATGTCTTTCATACAACATTTTTTTGATGTTATCCATTTGAACATACAGCCCAAAGTAAGAAAGAAAGAGGCAGAGACAAAAACACGTTCCTTTTGTGAATGAAAAAGCCGGTACATGTGACCTCTGTAGGAGCGATCACGTATACTGGCAGAACAGAGAAGGACTGAAACTGAGCGCTCCGGTCCTGGAGTACTCCATTTCAGCCTGTACAACATGATAGCAGTGCGCACAGAGGCCTGCTGCTATCATTTAACCCTTGATGTGCCAGGACTGTCATGGGTCCTTATGGAACATTTACCCATGACGGTCCTGGCATGCATGGGTCGTTAAGGGGTTAAGCTAGAAAAAAATTTGCAAGAGTTGAACATAAAATAGCTTATTATTTAACTCTTTGTATTGCATTATAATTAAATTACTGAAATAAATAGTTATGTTGTGTGAGGAAAATCCACTCCCCTACACTGTTATCATCACTACCACTGGTGTTCGGTGCACTGTTGAATTTTCTAATGGGCTCTATCCCCAATATTTTTTGGAACCATGCAATGCCCCTGCATCCAGCAGTCAGGTGTATCTACATAATTAGTTTGTATATCAGAAGCACTTACCTAGGTAGGAGTCCATCACACAGCAGTCAGGTGTGTATCTATATAATTACTGTGTGTAACAGAAGAACTTACCTAGGCAGGAGTCCATCACACAACAGTCAGGTGTATCTATATAATTACTGTGTGTAACAGAAGAACTTACCTAGGCAGGAGTCCATCACACAACAGTCAGGTGTATCTATATAATTACTGTGTGTAACAGAAGCACTTACCTAGGTAGGAGTCCATCATACAGCAGTCAGGTGTATCTATATAATTACTGTGTGTAACAGAAGCACTTACCTAGGTAGGACTCCATCACACAGCAGTCAGGTGTATCTATATAATTACTGTGTGTAACAGAAGCACTTACCTAGGTAGGACTCCATCATACAGCAGTCACGTGTATCTATATAATTACTGTGTGTAACAGAAGCACTTACCTAGGTAGGACTCCATCATACAGCAGTCAGGTGTATCTATATAATTACTGTGTGTAACAGAAGCACTTACCTAGGTAGGAGTCCATCTTACAGCAGTCAGGTGTATCTATATAATTACTTTGTGTAACAGAAGCACTTACCTAGGTAGGAGTCCATCATACGGCAGTCAGGTGTATCTATATAATTACTGTGTGTAACAGAAGGACTTACCTAGGTAGGAGTCCATCATACGGCAGTCAGGTGTATCTGTACAATTACCGTGTGTAACAGAAGCACTTACCTAGGTAGGAGTCCATCATACAGCAGTCAGGTGTATCTGTATAATTACCGTGTGTAACAGAAGCACTTACCTAGGTAGGAGTCCATCACACAGCAGTCAGCTGTATCTATATAATTACCATGTGTAACAGAAGGACTTACCTAGGTAGGAGTCCATCATACAGCAGTCAGGTGTATCTATATAATTACTGTGTATAACAGAAGGACTTACCTACGTAGGAGTCCATCATACAGAAGTCAGGTGTATCTATATAATTACTGTGTGTAACAGAAGCACTTACCTAGGTAGGAGTCCATCATACAGCAGTCAGGTGTATCTGTATAATTACTGTGTGTAACAGAAGCACTTACCTAGGTAGGAGTCCATTATACAGCAGTCAGGTGTATCTATATAATTACTGTGTGTAACAGAAGCACTTACCTAGGTAGGAGTCCATCACACAGCAGTCAGGTGTATTAATTACTGTGTGTGTAACAGAAGCACTTACCTAGGTAGGAGTCCATCATACAGCAGTCAGGTGTATCTATATAATTACTGTGTGTAACAGAAGCACTTACCTAGGTAGGAGTCCCTCACACAGCAGTCAGGTGTATTTATATAACTACTGTGTGTAACAGAAGGACTTACCTATGTAGGAGTCCATCATACAGCAGTCAGGCATATCTATATAATTACTGTGTGTAACAGAAGCACTTACCTAGGTAGGAGTGCATCACACAGCAGTCAGGTGTATCTGTATAATTACTGTGTAACAGAAGGACTTACCTAGGTAGGAGTCCATCACACAGAAGTCAGGTGTATCTATATAATTACTGTGTGTAACAGAAGGACTTACCTAGGTAGGAGTCCATCATACAGCAGTCAGTTGTGTCCATTGTTTTTATTTTTTATCTAGTATTTGCAGTTGCCTGTATTTGTATGTAAGATTTTAGGGCTGAATTCCATAATTAACCTCCAGACAAGAAACTATAAACCTCAGTCGGAATAAGGTTAAACCGAGACAGAACTAGCCCCACACATGGCCCTAAAGTGTTATGAAACCTTCTCAAGGTTGTTAAATGTCTCTGTTCAGTTATAAAGTACAGGAGAGATCACATACAAAATCACAGTAAATAGATATAAATGTAAACATTCCTGAGCAATTCCTTCTATTAAACCAATTAAAATCCATTTGAAGGATATTTTTCCCCTGTAAATGTTTAAAAATATTTGTCTCCCTAATGTTTCATTTTTAGAAACAATACTGATATTCTGCTAAAGTGCCTCATAAACACACATTGCATAATGCATCGTTTTAACATTAATAATACCACAGTTAAAATGTTTGAGAATCAAAATGTATTCAGCATTGCCACAAGGCAATATATTGCTGGCAGAAAATAGTTCAAAATGATAGACAGATGTGCTCATTGTATCTAACAACAGTTCTTGAGTAGTAAAATCTTTTATGTGTCCCCTTTCACATCTGTCTCTGCAGTCCTGTTACACTTTAAAGCATTCTCTCTTATGCCCTTACATTCTCTTCTATCTGTTTTATACCAAGGACTGCGTATTGTTCAACATACACTGAAAATATCTTTAGATGTTGATTGGCTCATTATCGCTATTTGCTTCTTACGAGTCCACTTCTTGTCTTCACATCCTGAGTCTATGTGCACCTGCAGTTAAAAATAGGCCAACATTTTCTGATTCCATTAGCCAATTCACATTGTGGGGGTAGACAACTTTTGGTTGCAGCTGTTGGAGACTACAAATCCCGTTGGCTGTTTGGGGATGTGGGGAGTTGTAGTCCCCAGTAGCTGGACTGCCAAATGTTCTCTAACCATATATCATTGTGTGTGTGTATGTGTTGGGATTGAGTGTGTGTGTGTGTGTATGTGAAGGGGGAATGTATGCATGAGAGAGAGAATGAGTGTGTGTGTGTTTGTGTGAGATAGAGAGTGTGTGTGGGGTGGTTGGGAACGTGTGTGTGTATGTGTGTGCACGCTTGTATATCTGCATCACTGAAACTTCCAAATTTTGTGGAGATATTTTTTTTTATCAGTCATGAAGTGGACCCTTCCTCCATATGGCAAGTTTAGTTAAAGAGATAGCAATTTCTCATTTAAAGGGATAGTAATACTTCGTTTTATCTTTATATCATTTTGTAGGCATTAAACAAACATGAAGAACGATATGTCTTATGTCTCAAACCTTTATGGTTTAAGAGATATTCACAAGCAAAGTTTCCCCTCCCGCCCCTTTTACCTAGTGTAAGCCATCCTTTTCAGATGTGGAATGCAGTCCATAGACCAGACAGATAACAGCAGGGGACAATCTTCTTCCTATGAGAACAATGAAAGCCCTGCCCCCATTGACAAGTTTTTCAGGTTTTTCCCTTATCTTAATTGAAGATTGTCCCTCTCTGCAGTCTACCTGGGCACCTCCCTTCTGTTCTGGCTGAGCAGTGTTACATCAGTAAAAGGGGTGGGTGGGGGATACTTTGTCATTGAATTACTCTTGAACTACAACAGAATTGAAATAACACTCTCCAAAGTCCAAATACTATGATGATTAATTAGAGCTGTTTTTATTATGAGACATTATTATCCCTTTAACCCTTGCTTTGTAATGCATTCTGCACTCCTCTGGCACTCATAGGGTTAAGACACAGGCTTCCTTGTTTAGCTCTTTGTGCACCAGAGAGGTATCCAATGCATTGCAATATAATGTGTTGGATACCTCTCTGGCACTCAAAGGGTTAATGTAGCTCGCCTTCCAGTCAAAGTTGTCCTTTTCTGACCCCTCTCAAATGGAGGACAAGAGATGTTTCGGGTCAGCATACTCCTTCCCTGGGTTTTATTTTAGTGGAATTGTCTTTTTTTTTAAATTTTAAACAATAGTTAAGGAGGTGCATTTAGATTTATTTATATGTCGGATAAAATAAATGAGCAAATGAGATAATACTTGTTGGCAGGAATTGGCAGTTGTGATAGGAATGTTGGTATATTAGTATCTGGCAGGCACGCCTGGCAGATTTGCGTTGACTAACAAAGAAATAAAGATAAATATCGCCTAAACTATTGTTTTAAATGAAACAAAAATGACTAACGTATATAGAGTGCCAAATTGTCATTAGGCTCTGTTCAATATATTGTGAATAAATAATGTTAAATCAAAATTATCATTATAATATAGTACATTATATACATCAAATTTCAGATCTCAATACTCCCATAAACCTCATACAAATGATGAATGATCAGGGAAATTATGGACAGATGGATGATGCCGAGATGATGAAATGAATTCATACGGTACATGTAAATAGATAGATAGATAGATAGATAGATAGATAGATAGACAGACAGACAGATAGATAGATAGACAGATAGATAGAGGGATAGATAGATGGATAGATAGATAGATAGATAGATAGATAGATAGATAGATAGATAGATAGATAGATATGAGATAGAGAGATAGATAGATAGAGGGATAGATAGATAGATAGATAGATAGATAGATAGATAGATAGATAGATATGAGATAGAGAGATAGATAGATAGATAGATAGATAGATAGATAGATAGATAGATATGAGATAGAGAGATAGATAGATAGATAAATAGATAGATAGATAGATAGATAGATAGACAGACAGACACACACACACACACAAAACAAAGAGGGCTGCACCAGTGGGTCTTGCTAATGCATTTTATTAGTGAAAAATGGCATGAATGATCTGGTCAGTTTTAGTCCAAATGGGGCCTTTATTTGGACTTTTGAACCAAAACATCGAATGGACCATTTTTACAGTTTTTCACTAATAAAATGCATTACTACAACCCACTGTGCTGCCTTCCTTTTTTGTCCTATGAAAATGCTTTTCTGGGATGGTGCACCTGGGCAATTATCTTTGGATGTTTCATTCAAAAGTTATTAATTTTCAAAGTTAAATTTTTTAAGTGCAATATCACAGTGGCCTGAAATTTTACAGTGGCGTTGTTACTACACGATCCTATGGACAGCTCTGGTCTCAGGACCATAAATCTCCATAGGATGGTGTAGCAACAGTGCCACTGTAAAATTTCAGGCCACTGTGACATTGCACTTAAAAAATTCAACTTTGAAAATTAATAACTTTTGAATGAAACACCTTTCAGCAGTGGGAGTACTCTTGTTTTACTCAGGGGGATAAACCCTACAACATATTTTTTTTTACATTTTAGGTATTACTATCCCTTTAAACTCTTAATTTCCAGGGAGGAGAGCAATGAATTGCTAACCCCTCTAGAATGCAGGGTGAATAATACAAATGTTGGTGTATCTAGAAATCATCTAAGATGCTATAATTGTTTACACAACAGATCTCTCAGATCCATGGACATGCACACAGACACATGAGTATGCAACATACACACACACACACACATATATACACGTGTGCACACATATGCACTCATGCATTCACACACATATACAAACACATGAATACAAAGCTGATAGAGAGACAGACATAGACACAAACACATGGAAACACATATATACACACACACACTCTCAAATACACATACACACATGCACTTGTACACACTAGTGATACGTTTACTCACAGGTGAAAAATTATTAAGGTCCCTCTTTCTTAAAATAAGGGCACTTTTTAAAAGTACTCATGATTAGGCATGAGTGGGAAATTTTGCAAAAACCACACTGTTCATGGGAAAATCTGCTTTAACCCCTTAAGGACCGGGAAAATCTGAGGTCATTTTCCCTTAAGGACCGGAGCAATTCTGACCTTTCTGACTATGTCTTTGTTCAACAGTGTTTTCCCTCTTAGGCTTTTATTCCACCCCCATAAATTACATACTGTTTTTCTATGCATAAATAGGGCTTTCTTTTGATACCCAACTTATATAGATAACCCACCATTTACTTTATGAAAATTAAAAAAAAAGTAAAAAAAACACCACTTTTGATTTTTCTCTAGGGATCAATTGGACACAAAGAGTTACATTTTTATGGAGACTGCATGAAAAGTATGACCGGTCAGTCATACCTACAAAATGCGCAGTTTAAAGTGGCCACTGTCCCTCCTGGGTGAAAATCCCCATGTCCCTTTTTCCCACCCTATTTTGACACTTTTTTATACCTGGCATTTGGTGGTGTATATAAGTGTATTACATGGCTCCACAACAATCACACTTGCAATATTGTTTAGTTATATATAGTGATGAGCGAGCATGCTCGGCCGAAGCTCGGTTCGGCTCGAGCATCGCTCTGCTCGGCACATGGCGGTACTCGTACGAGTACCGCATGTGCTCGCCCGCCATGTTCGGGTCTCCTCCCCGCACGTTTCGCGGCTGCTGCGCAGCCAATAAACGTGCAGGGAGGCTCTGACATCAGTGTAATGCCAGCAGCCATGTTGGCTGCTGGCATTACACTGATTGGCTGGCCAGAACCCGTGATCGGGTGCTGTATAGCACCTGACCAGCGAGTTCGGCTCAGTCTTAGCCAGGGAGAGATGAGGATAGGAAGGGAAAGTCAGTGTAGGGAGAAGAAAAGCGAGTTTGTTAAAAAAAAGACCCAAAAGTCCTTTTTAGGACTACTGTGTGTGGGGGCAGCAGTTTATTTTGTTTGGGGGGGCAGAGATTTAAAAAAAAAAAAACGTCACATATTCCGTTCACTGTGCCTAGCCGCAGATTAGCAGCACATTCTGGTTAGTGTGCAAAGTTGCAGATTAGCAGCACATTCTTTTTAGTGTGCAAAGTTTCAGATTAGCAGCACATTCTGTTTAGTGTGCAAAGTTTCAGATTAGCAGCACATTCTGTTCAGTGTGCAAAGTTGCAGATTAGCAGCACATTCTGTTTAGTGTGCAAAGTTTCAGATTAGCAGCACATTCTGTTTAGTGTGCAAAGTTTCAGATTAGCAGAACATTCTCTTTAGTGTGCAAAGTGTAAAATATCAAAGTCACATATTCCATTCACTGTGCCGAGCCGCAGATAAGCAGCACATTCTGTTTAGTGTGCAAAGTTTCAGATTAGCAGAACATTCTGTTTAGTGTGCAAAGTGTAAAATATCAAAGTCACATATTCCATTCACTGTGTCTAACCGCAGATAAGAAGCACATTCTGTTTAGTGTGCAAAGTTTCAGATTAGCAGAACATTCTGTTTAGTGTGCAAAGTGTAAAATATCAAAGTCACATATTCCATTCACTGTGTCTAACCGCAGATAAGAAGCACATTCTGTTTAGTGTGCAAAGTTGCATATTAGGAGAACATTCTGTTTACTGTGCAAAGTGTAAAATATCAAAGTCACATATTCCATTCACTGTGTCTAACAGCAGATAAGAAGCACATTCTGTTTAGTGTGCAAAGTTTCAGATTAGCAGAACATTCTGTTTACTGTGCAAAGTGTAAAATATCAAAGTCACATATTCCATTCACTGTGCCTAGCCGCAGATATGAAGCACATTCTGTTTAGTGTGCAAAGTTTCAGATTAGCAGAACATTCTGTTTACTGTGCGAAGTGTAAAATATCAAAGTCACATATTCCATTCACTGTGCCTAGCCGCAGATAAGCAGCACATTCTGTTTAGTGTGCAAAGTTGCATATTAGGAGAACATTCTGTTTACTGTGCAAAGTGTAAAATATCAAAGTCACATATTCCATTCACTGTGTCTAACCGCAGATAAGAAGCACATTCTGTTTAGTGTGCAAAGTTGCATATTAGGAGAACATTCTGTTTACTGTGCAAAGTGTAAAATATCAAAGTCACATATTCCATTCACTGTGCCTAGCCGCAGATAAGCAGCACATTCTGTTTAGTGTGCAAAGTTGTATATTAGGAGAACATTCTGTTTACTGTGCAAAGTGTAAAATATCAAAGTCACATATTCCATTCACTGTGTCTAACCGCAGATAAGAAGCACATTCTGTTTAGTGTGCAAAGTTGCATATTAGGAGAACATTCTGTTTACTGTGCAAAGTGTAAAATATCAAAGTCACATATTCCATTCACTGTGCCTAGCCGCAGATAAGAAGCACATTCTGTTTAGTGTGCAAAGTTTCAGATTAGCAGAACATTCTGTTTACTGTGCAAAGTGTAAAATATCAAAGTCACATATTCCATTCACTGTGCCTAGCCGCAGATAAGCAGCACATTCTGTTTAGTGTGCAAAGTTGCATATTAGGAGAACATTCTGTTTACTGTGCAAAGTGTAAAATATCAAAGTCACATATTCCATTCACTGTGTCTAACCGCAGATAAGAAGCACATTCTGTTTAGTGTGCAAAGTTGCATATTAGGAGAACATTCTGTTTACTGTGCAAAGTGTAAAATATCAAAGTCACATATTCCATTCACTGTGCCGAGCCGCAGATAAGCAGCACATTCTGTTTAGTGTGCAAAGTTGCATATTAGGAGAACATTCTGTTTACTGTGCAAAGTGTAAAATATCAAAGTCACATATTCCATTCACTGTGCCGAGCCGCAGATAAGCAGCACATTCTGTTTAGTGTGCAAAGTTGCATATTAGGAGAACATTCTGTTTACTGTGCAAAGTGTAAAATATCAAAGTCACATATTCCATTCTCTGTGCCGAGCCGCAGATAAGCAGCACATTCTGTTTAGTGTGCAAAGTTGCATATTAGGAGAACATTCTGTTTACTGTGCAAAGTGTAAAATATCAAAGTCACATATTCCATTCACTGTGTCTAACCGCAGATAAGAAGCACATTCTGTTTAGTGTGCAAAGTTTCAGATTAGCAGAACATTCTGTTTACTGTGCAAAGTGTAAAATATCAAATTCACATATTCCATTCACTGTGTCTAACCGCAGATAAGAAGCACATTCTGTTTAGTGTGCAAAGTTGCATATTAGGAGAACATTCTGTTTACTGTGCAAAGTGTAAAATATCAAAGTCACATATTCCATTCACTGTGCCTAGCCGCAGATAAGCAGCACATTCTGTTTAGTGTGCAAAGTGGCATATTAGGAGAACATTCTGTTTACTGTGCAAAGTGTAAAATATCAAAGTCACATATTCCATTCACTGTGTCTAACCGCAGATAAGAAGCACATTCTGTTTAGTGTGCAAAGTTGCATATTAGGAGAACATTCTGTTTACTGTGCAAAGTGTAAAATATCAAAGTCACATATTCCATTCACTGTGTCTAACCGCAGATAAGAAGCACATTCTGTTTAGTGTGCAAAGTTGCATATTAGGAGAACATTCTGTTTACTGTGCAAAGTGTAAAATATCAAAGTCACATATTCCATTCACTGTGCCGAGCCGCAGATAAGCAGCACATTCTGTTTAGTGTGCAAAGTTGCATATTAGGAGAACATTCTGTTTACTGTGCAAAGTGTAAAATATCAAAGTCACATATTCCATTCACTGTGCCGAGCCGCAGATAAGCAGCACATTCTGTTTAGTGTGCAAAGTTGCATATTAGGAGAACATTCTGTTTACTGTGCAAAGTGTAAAATATCAAAGTCACATATTCCATTCACTGTGTCTAACCGCAGATAAGAAGCACATTCTGTTTAGTGTGCAAAGTTTCAGATTAGCAGAACATTCTGTTTACTGTGCAAAGTGTAAAATATCAAATTCACATATTCCATTCACTGTGTCTAACCGCAGATAAGAAGCACATTATGTTTAGTGTGCAAAGTTGCATATTAGGAGAACATTCTGTTTACTGTGCAAAGTGTAAAATATCAAAGTCACATATTCCATTCACTGTGCCTAGCCGCAGATAAGAAGCACATTCTGTTTAGTGTGCAAAGTTGCAGATTTGCAGCACATATTCCGTGTAATATGAAGAAGGCGGGTAAAAAGGGACGAAGAAGTGGACGTGATCCTGATAGTTCAGGGCGCGGGTCAGGACGCGTAGAAACTGTGCCTGGTGCCAGAGCACAAGAAAGAAAGACATCCACCATACCTAGCTTCATGTCTCAGTTTACAGGGCGTCGCAGGACATCACTCTCGAGGTCAGACCACTGCGAACAGGTGGTCGGTTGGATTTCAGCTGATACTGATTCCAGTCGGTTAAGCACCACCCTGTCTTCCACCAAGTCCACTCTCAGTAGCCAAGAGTCTGGTCAACATAATCCTCACCCTGATCATCCTTCCTCCCACCATAGAGGGTCTGGTCAAAGAAGTGATCCCACACTGGGATATAGTGAGGAGCTCGTCTCATCACCAATCCTTAATTTGAACCTCTCTCCAAGCACGCTTGCAGAGGAACATGACATCTTGTGCCCTGATTCACAACCTCTAGAGGGTACCCAATCACAAGAAGATGACAGAGTGGAACGGCATTTAAGGTCAAAGGAAGTGGATGATGATGATGATGAGACACAGTTGCCATTAAATCAACCACTATTACTGTCTCAAGACCTTGATGAGGAGGATGATATACAGTTGTCAATGACTGAGTATGTGGTGGGATCAAGACATGAGGAGGATGATCAGAGTGAGGAAGTGGAGGAGGACTTGGTGGACGATGAGGTGACTGACCCCACCTGGGAAGGTGGAGAGCCGAGCGATGACAGCAGTACTGAAGGTGAGCCATCTGCAGCACCGCAACAGGCTGGAAGAGGCAGTGGTGTGGCTACAGAAAGAAGGCGGACCGCACCAAACCGGCCTGCAAATGTTCCACGGAGCACCCCCTTGCGTAAATCTCCCTTGCCAAGGGGTAGGTGTTCCGCAGTATGGCGTTTTTTTAAGGAAAGTGCGGACGACAAAAGAATTGTAGTTTGCAACCTGTGCCACACCAGAATGAGCCGAGTCATGAACACTAGAAACCTCACCACCACCAGCATGATCCGACACATGGCATCCAAGCACCGTAATAAGTGGGAGGAACGCCCGGATCGCCAATCTGTGTCTGCAGGCCACACCACTGCCTCCTCTTCCCCTGTTTTCGGTGCCGGCCAATTGCCTGTCGAAGGCGCAGGCCTGCATACCTCCCGCCCTGCACCTGTACCATCTGAAGCACCATCAGCGACCACATCCACTTCCCTGTCCCAGCGCAGCGTCCAAATGTCGTTACCCCAGGCATTTGAGCGCAAGCGAAAATACCCAGCCACCCACCCACAGGCCATAGCACTAACCTCACACCTTTCCAAATTACTGGCCATCGAAATGCTGCCATTTAGGCTTGTTGAGACTGAGTCCTTCCGCAGCCTGATGGCAGCAGCTGTCCCTCGGTACGCAGTCCCCAGCCGCCACTACTTTTCCCGGTGTGCCGTCCCCGCCTTACACCACCATGTTTCCCGTAACATCACCCGTGCCCTGACCAACGCAGTTACTGGGAAGGTCCACTTAACGACTGACACATGGACAAGTGCTTGTGGCCAGGGACGCTACATTTCCCTGACGGCACACTGGGTGAATGTCGTGGAGGCTGGGAGCGACTCGGACCCTGGGATGGCACGGGTGCTACCCAAGCCGAGGATGGCGGGCCCTACCTCCATCAGGGTTTCCGCCAGCACCTACGTTATTGGCTCCTCCTCCTCCGTTTCCACCTCCGAATTCTCTGTGCGCAGCGCCACTCACCCATCAGCCGGTAGCTGGAAGCAGTGTAGCACTGCAGTGGGGAAGCGTCAACAGGCCGTGCTGAAGCTGATCTGCCTTGGGGACAAACAGCACACGGCCTCAGAGCTGTTGCAGGGGATTAGTCACCAGACCGAGCAGTGGCTCTCGCCACTCAACCTGCAACCAGGCATGGTTGTGTGTGATAATGGGCGTAACTTGGTGGCGGCTTTGGAGCTCGGCAAGCTCACACACGTACCATGCCTAGCGCATGTATTTAATTTAGTGGTTCAGCGATTTCTAAAAACCTACCCCAATTTGCATGATCTCTTGACCAAGGTGCGCCGCGTGTGTGCACATTTCCGTAAGTCATCTACAGCTTCAGCCGGCCTGTTGAAGCTGCAGCAGCGCTTACAATTGCCAGCTCACCGGCTGCTGTGTGACGTGAGCACGCGCTGGAACTCCACCTTCCACATGTTGGCCCGGCTTTGTGAGCAGCAGAGGGCAGTAGTGGAGTACCAGCTGTTACACGGTCGTCTCCTCTCCGTTCAACTTCCTCTAATCAGAAGTGAGGAGTGGGAATGGATGTCAGACCTCTGTGAGGTTTTACGCAATTTTGAGGAATCGACACAGATGGTGAGCGGCGATAACGCTATTATCAGTGTAACCATCCCACTTCTGTGTCTACTGAAACGCTCGCTGCTCACAATTAAAACCGACGCTTTGCATGTGGAAGAGGTGGAAATGGGGGAGGAAGAGCTTACACAAGGTGATAGCCAGAGCACCCTCACTTCGTCTTCTCAGCGACAATTGGAGGAGGCGGAGGAGGAGGAGGAGGAAGACACGGTTGCCTCCTCTACAGAGGGTAGCCATGGAACTTTAGTTCCATCTCTTCAGCGTGGGTGGGCAGAAGAGGAGGAAGAGGACGAGGAGATTGAGAGTCATCCTCCTGGTGAGGACAGCGAAATCTTGCCTGTTGGTACTCTGGCACACATGGCTGACTTTATGTTAGGCTGCCTTTCCCGTGACCCACGCGTTATACGCATTTTAGACAACACGGATTACTGGGTGTTCACCCTTCTGGACCCCCGCTACAAAGAGAATTTCTCATCTCTCATTCCTCCGGTGGAGAGGACAAGCAAAATGGTGCAATACCAGAAGGTTCTTGTTGAAAAATTGCTCCAAAATTTTCCATCTGACAACGCTGGCGGCAGAGTACGTGCTACCTTGGCCAACCGAGAAGGGGAGAAAAGGGGAGCACACAGCAGTTCCGACAAAGGCAGGGCAACACTCTCCAAGGCGTGGGACACCTTCATGACACCCCGCCAGCACCCTCACCCTGATGTGCAGCCTAGTGTCACAAGGAGGGAAAAGTTTTGGAAGATGGTGAAGGAGTACGTAGCAGACCGTGTCAGCGTCCTCAATGATCCCTCTGTGCCTTACAACTACTGGGTGTCCAAGCTGGACACGTGGTATGAACTGGCACTCTACGTCTTGGAGGTGCTGGCCTGCCCTGCCGCCAGCGTTCTGTCTGAGCGGGTATTTAGTGCTGCTGGTGGCATCATAACAGATAAGCGTATCCGCCTTTCCACCGAAAATGCTGATAGGTTGACACTTATAAAAATGAACAAGGCCTGGATTTCCCCTGACTTCTCCACTCCACTGGAGGAAAGCCCCGGGGGAACATAAAGTCACTTTATATATGTTATTTACAATGATGGGAATACTCTGTATTCCCATTCACCCCTTCCACCCAAAAAACGGGTATATGGTTGACTCTCTTCCATATGCCCAGTGATATAATTTTTATATAGGGCCAGCTCACCAGCGGGCCCAGTGATATAATTTTAAATAGGGCCAGCTCACCAGCGGGCCCTGTGATATAATTTTTATATAGGGCCAGCTCACCAGCGGGCCCTGTGATATAATTTTTATATAGGGCCAGCTCACCAGCGGGCCCTGTTTGACAATTTTTGTATAGGTCAGCTCACCAGCGGGCCTTCTCATATAATGTTTTATTGGGTCAGCTCTCTAGCGGGCCCTCTCATATAATGTTTTATAGCGTCAGCTCACTAGCGGGCCTTCGCATATAATGTTTAGGATGGTCAGCTCCGCAGCAGACCCTCACCCATAATGTTTTAGATGGTCGGCTCAGCGCACGTTTCCCTCTTAATCATGGCCCCAGTTCAGAAAAATCGAGGACATTTTTGGGAGAATTTGGCTTTGCGCACGTTTCCCTCTTAATCATGGCCTCAGTTCAGAAAAATCAAGGAAATTTTTGGAAGAATTTGCCTCTGCGCACGTTTCCCTCTTAATCATGGCCTCAGTTCAGAAAAATCGAGGAAATTTTTTGCAGAATTTGCCTCTGCGCACGTTTCCCTCTTAATCATGGCCTCAGTTCAGAAAAATCGAGGAAATTTTTGGGAGAATTTGCCTCTGCGCACGTTTCCCTCTTAATCATGGCCCCAGTTCAGAAAAATCGAGGAAATTTTTGGCAGAATTTGCAGATGATATACAAGTAAATATACAGCAAATACTGTTTGGTAACAATTTTTCACCTAAAGTCGTTTTTATCTTCCTTTTTGTGTGTTTTACGGTCAGTCTGTAAAAATGGCGTACTACGGGCGAAAGATCGTTCCCAGCAGCGACGTTGGAGTCCAAGATGCATCCAGACATCCTCCCTATGCTGTCCCTGAACCATTTCTGTGGTGTTTCCATCATTTTCTGCCCTTTTCCTATGGACCAGGCACCCTCCCCTCATCAGAGCAGGGGGTGCCTGGTGTAATGCTCGAGTCCTCCCATTGACTTCAATGGGGCTCGGGTGCTCGGCCGAGCACTCGAGCCTCCGGGGGCGCTCGGTCAGAGCACCCGAACACCCGAGCATTGGGGTGCTCGATCATCACTAGTTATATATATTTTTTTTTTTAAATAAAAAAAAAATTTTGTAAAAAAAAAAGTGTTTTTTTTTTTAATTAAAAAAAAAAAAGTGTATAATTGCAGGTCAAAAATTGACCTGCATTTAGCCAGCCTCCTGCACCAGCAGTGAAGGGGTTAATACCCCCAGCTGCTGTTTTTTTTTTACCACTAGGTGTCTCCCGTCTATTTCTGCCTCCCTTACTTTGATAGCAAGGGAGACAGAAAAAGAGGAGACACACAGAGGTAAGCATGCGTTGTGTGCTTACCTCTGTCTCAGAATGCCGGTACATGTGATCGCTGATACAGCGATCGCATGAACCGGTAGAAGAAAGAAGGGCTGAGACTGAAAGCCCCGGTCTCGGAGCGCTCAGTCTCAGCCTGGAATTAACCCCTTAGTGACGGCCGCGTGCAGATGCGGCCGTCACTTAACGCCCGTCTAACATTTTTTTTTTTTTTTTTAAAGAATCCTGAGTCCCCGAACGGCGTGCAGCCGCGCGGGGATCCGGATTTCCTGGACGTACATGTACGTCCTCTGTCACTAAGTGACACCCACAGAGGACGTACATGTACGTCCTTTGTCGCGAAGGGGTTAATTATAGCAGCGTGCACGGAGGCACGCTGCTATCATTAAAGCCATGACGGTCCTGGACCATCATGGGTCGTTAAGGGTATAACAACCCATGACGGTACAGGACCGTCATGGGTCCTTAAGGGGTTAAAACTAGTGCTTAAAATTTTTGCATTTTTCGTCCATTGGCCAAAATCTTTCACCATTTTTTCAATGGCTATAAAGTTTCCACCCATTGGTTTACATTGTTTTCTCAATTACGCTATAAAAATGTGACGTTTTTGCTGAAGGCAGATAGAATATAAGCAGCTACAGAGCGAGGTAGATGTTCTGTGCTGTTCTGCTGTGATATTTTGGCAAAATTGAGGCAGGAGAGGCTCATAGTGAGCAGAAACTGGAACGTCCACTGAGTCTGAGGAGAAGGAAGTTAGTAGCAGTACTGAACCAATGCTGTCCAGTCCCCCTATATCACCCCAAGGGATCTTGGGGACATTAATGAGAAGGGAGGGAGAAAATGGAATGGGAAGGAAGGGAGAAAAGGGAAGGAAGGGAGAAAAGGGAATGGGAAGGGAGGGAGAAAAGGGTAGTACTAGTGAGAGCAGGACAGGTCAGCTGCCTGTGCCTGCTGCAGACGTGCTGCCCCTGCTGCCAGTGCCACCACTGCTGTATGTGCAGCCACTTGTGTTGTATCTGCAGCCAGGCATGCTGCAACTAGTGTTGTACCTGATGCCATTGCTGAACCTGCTGCCACCAATACTTTGCCAACTGCTAGTGTTTCTTGTAGTACACGGTGGGGGGGAGAAAACGATGCAAAGTGTGACAGCAGTGTACCCTCTGTCACATTGCTCGTCACCTTCTCCAAGCATCAGTGAGATGCCTGTATTAGAGCAGAAGCACGTAGGGACTAGTGGTGGTGTTGGAGAAGCTGGGGTGGAAGAGACATGGATGACTTTTTTAGTCCAAACTGAGAAGAAATGTGAGACAGGGATGGGGATGGGCATCAACAGAACCACCAACATTGAGCTTTTGGAAATTGCGGAGTTTGCAACTGTGCTAATACCTGCTGCTGCTGAGTTTAACCCCTTCAGTGCCAGAGGCTTGTGCCATTTCCTGTACCCTGCAGGCCAGACACTTTTTCAGCATTTTTGCTATCCTTCTGTTTATGCTTGATTTCCTCTGGGGATTTTTAGTTAAATATGGAAAACTATATATTGTTTTTTTCAGAACGAATTGAGGTTTCTTGTGGTACCTTACATGAAGAGAATTTAACATCGTGCCAAAAGCTATGATGTCATAATGACAAAAAAAAGTGAAAATTTACTCATTTTCCTAAAATCACATAATATGTATCAAAAACATTTACCTTGATTGAAAAAGTTTCAATTATTTGAAAAAGCCCCAAGTCCCCCGAGTAAAAAAATACCAAATTTGTATAGTTTTACCTACGTCCATGGCTAGCGTAGAGCCCTAATCACCAGCAGCGCAAAATGACATTTTCAACTTTATAAACTAATATGCGCATTCTAGGGTTTTTGTGGTAAAACTACCCTAAAACAGTGGAATAACTATATAAAACTATATATTTCGGAAAAGTAGACAACCTGCCGCATCTAATGAGGGGTAACTTGCCTTCTTACCCCAAGCCTGGTGTGCACAAGTGCCTCCAGAAGATGGCGCTAATGAAAAAAAAGGCATTTTCTTACATTTCTGCCCCTTCAAATGTACTGAAATTTGTGAAAACCATGGCATTTCCAACTGTATTCATTAGCTAGTGCTCTTAGGAGAAAAATGACACCCCATTGGTATGAGTTTAACTACCTCAGGGGGCGCTAGAAGTGCAAAATGACACCTACTACAACCTCAAATGTTTCTAACATTTTCTCAAATATTACTTGTCTGTACACAAATGGTTATAATAACTACAGAAGTAAAGAAAGGGTACACAAACCATACCATTTTGAAAAGAAGACACCCTGCCGCATCTAATGATGGGTGACTTGCCTTGTTACCCCAAGCCTGGAGTGCACAAATGCCTCCAGAAGGTGGCGCTAATGGAAAAAAAAGGCATTTTCTTACATTTCTGCCCCTTCAAATGTACTGAAATTTGTGAAAACCATGGCATTTCCAACTGTATTCATTAGCTAGCGCTCTTAGGAGAAAAATGACACCCCATTGGTATGAGTTCAACTACCTCAGGGGGCGCTAGAAGTGCAAAACGACACCTACTACAACCTCAAATGTTTCTAACATTTTCTCAAACATTATTTGTCTGTACCCAAATGGTTATAACAACTACAGAAGTGAAGAAAGGGTACACAAACCATACCATTTTGAAAAGAAGACACCCTGCCGCATCTAATGATGGGTTACTTGCCTTGTTACCCCAAGCCTGGAGTGCACAAATGCCTCCAGAAGGTGGCGCTAATGAAAAAAAAGGCATTTTCTTACATTTCTGCCCCTTCAAATGTACTGAAATTTGTGAAAACCATGGCATTTCCAACTGTATTCATTAGCTAGTGCTCTTAGGAGAAAAATGACACCCCACTGGAATGAGTCGACCTACCTTAGGGGTGCCAGAAGCACATCACTACACCTACCTGTTTGCTTCTTCGAAAATGGCGGCTTGTACTAAAATGTCCATAACTGTTAGAGACATGAAGGAAAGGTATAAAAGGTATACCATTTTGGAAAGTAGACATTCTCCCGCATCAATTGAGGGGTCACTTGCCTTTCTACCCCCTGGGCTGAAGTGCACAAATATTTCCAAAAGGTGGCGCTATGGGAATAAATACATGTTTTTTTACATTTCCACCACTTCAAAGATACTAAAATCTTTGAAAACCATAACATTTCCTTCTGTATTCAGTACCTGCTACCAACATGAGAAAAATGGTAGCCTATTTGTGTGGGTTAACATACAATATGTGGGTGCTAGGAACACGTACGTAAACCTGACACTTTTGTTTTTGAAATTATCTGCTTGCACTAAAATGGTTATAACCATAATAGATATGCAGAAAAGGTAGAGAAACAATGCCATTTTGGAAAGAAAACAACCTTCCTCATCTAATGAGGGGTCACTTGCCTTCTTACCCAAAGGCTGGTATGCACAAATGCTTCCAGGAGGTGGCGCTAGTGAAAAAAAAGGCATTTTCTTACATTTCTGCCCCTTCAAATGTATGGAACTTTGTAAAAACCATGGAATTTTCAACTGCATTCATTAGCTAGTGCTCTTAGGAGTCAAACGACACCCCATTGATATGAGTTGACCTACCTTAGTGGGTGCTAGAAGTAGAAAACTACACCTACTACAACCTCTGATGTTTCTGACATTTTCTCAAATGTGACTTGCCTGTACAAAAATGGCTATAACACATTCAGAATTGAAGAAAAGGTAGATAAACCATACCATTTTGGAAAGAAGACAACCTACCGCATCTAATGAGGGGTCACTTGCCTTCTTACCCCAATACTGGTGTGCATAAATGTTTCCAGAAGGAGGCGATATAGGAAAAAAATTGCATTTTTTTACATTTCTGCCCCTTCAAATGTATGGAGCGCTGTGAAAACCATGGAATTTTCAACTGCATTTGTTTGCTAGTGCTCTTAGGAGTCAAATGACACCCCATTGGTATGAGTTGAACTACCTTAGGGGGTGCTAGAAGTAGAAAACTACACCTACTACAACCTCTGATGTTTCTAACATTTTCTCAAACCTGACTTGCCTGTACAAAAATGACTATAACACCTTCAGAATTGAAGAAAAGGTAGATAAACCATACCATTTTGGAAAGAAGACAACCTGCCGCATCTAATGAGGGGTCACTTGCCTTTTTACCCCTAAGTTAGTTGGCACAACTATTTCCAGAATGTGGTGCTACAGGGAAAAAAAAATTTGTTTTACACATCAGTCACTTCAAAGATACTAAAATGGTTCAATGGCGTGGGATTTCCTAGGAGGACTTCTTGCCAGCCTAAGAAAAATGGTACCCCACTGCTGTGGGTTGACATACCAATTTACGCTACAGGAGCGTAGCTACCAGTGAAACAGAAATGGTAAAGCAAACAGTGAATGTGTGATTTTATAGCTAACAGATGAAAGAGGCTAGGGCGTCAGCCGGTGTACGTGCGGACCTGTGACTACAAGTGTAACAAAGTATGTGGGAGGGTGAGGGATTAGGCAGTGTGTGTGGGTATGAGCAGAGGAGCAAGGATGGTGGTGATGGTGGGGCAGTGTTTCATAGTGTGTATGGGAGATCTGTGACTACCAGTGTTGATAAAAAGTCCTGTGTGTGCCACAGGAAGGGGGTCGGCATAGAACTCCCCTCCTAGTGGCACACACAGGGTTAATTTGTGTTTTATTTATTTATTTTTTTATATACCTCATTGAGGGGCATAAGGACCCCCTGATCCCTCCCCAATGAGGTCTTAGTAAAAAAAAAAATATATATATGTCCACAAACAGAGGGACCCTGAGAGTGCCACAGGGGTCTCCAGCGCATTGCAAAGCAATGCATTGTATCCTTGTGGCACTCAGAGGGTTACATTTTTTTTTTATCATTACTTGGTAATCAGAGCTTGTTGGGGGGCCATCAGGACCAATCATGATGGCCCCCCAACAATCTCTGATAACGAAGTAATGATAAATGCCCTGTGTGTGCACCGCAGAAGGGGGGCTGCATTGGCCCCCCTTGTGGCACACACAGGGTTAATTTTTTTTTCTTTACTTTTTTTTTTATTATGGACCTCATTGGTGGGTATCATGACCCCTCTGATTCCCCCCAATGAGGTCTTAAAAAAAAAAAAAAAAAAAGGAATCAAAATAAATGTCCCTGTGAGTGCCAAAGGGGTCTCCAGCGCATTGCAAAGCAATGCATTGGACCCTTCTGGCACTCAGAGGGTTAATTTTTTTTTTTATTATTACTTTGTAATCAGAGCTTGTTGGGGGGCCATCAGGACCAATCCTGATGGCCCCCCAACAATCTCTAGTAACAAAGTAATGATAGAAGCCCTGTGTGTGCCACAGGAGGGGGGGGTGCATTGGACCCCCCCGTGGCACACACAGGGTTAAAAAAAAAATATATATTTTTTTTAATAATAGACCTCATTGAGGGGCATCAGGATCCCCCCTGATCCCCCCAATGAGGTCTTTCAAAAAAAAAAAAAAAACCCCAAAGAAATGACCCTGTGAGTGCTACAAGGGTCTCCAGCACATTGCAAAGCAATGTGCTGGGGACCACTGCGGCACTCACAGGGTTACTATTGTTTTTATTTATTTTTTTTTTTATTTATTTTATGTATTCAGACCTCGTGGGGGACATCAGGACCCCTCCTGGTGTCCCCCCAGTTATTGATCTCCCAGCCGATAGGCTGGGAGATCAATTTGGCGACTGCAGGAGAGCAAAGGCTCTCCTGCCTTTCACTCCTACCACCGGTAGGAGTGATCGCTATCGGGGAAAGTCACCTAAGGTCATCGGTGACTATGTCACCGATGACGTTAGGAGGCTTCCCCCGGTCCCGCCCACTCCTACCCGGAAGTTCGGGGTAGGAGGGCGGCGGAGGGGGAAGCTCTGTTTCTCAGAGCTTCTCCCTTGGCGATATTGATCTCCCAGCGCGATCGGCTGGGAGATCAATACCTGGGAGGTCATGAGGAGTAATCCTCATGTCCTCCCAAGAGTGCCAGGCTGCATTTCAGCTGAAATGCGGCCACTGCCAGCCGGTTATACCGGCTTAAGCAGTGACCGCATTTTAGCTGTCAAATGTACGAGCGTGGCACAGCAGGTACAGCTGTGCTCACTCGTACATTGTACCCACCTGGCACTCTAGGGGTTAAAGGGCAGCAGGATGCTGAGGAGAAGGCTAGTGGACACAATGGGAATAGGGTCATTTTTATTTTTTCTCAGGGCTTGCATTTTGAAAAAAAAAAAATAAAATAAAATAAATAAATAAATAAATAAAATAAATAAAAAAACCCCTAGTCCTACAAAAAAATAAACAATTTTTGGGGGATTTGTTTCTAACAAGCCTAAGTCCTACAAATCAAAGTTTCCTTAGGGCTTGTGCCAAATAAGCTTAAGTCCTACAAATCAATGTTTCTTCAGGGCTGGGGCCTCAAATAAGTCTAACTCCTACAAAGGCTTCTAACAACAAACCAAACAAAATACTCTATCAAGTCAAGTACCAGTCCACCTCAGTGGCAGCTTATGTCAAGGGGTTCCTGTCTCTATCACTTTACATACAAATGTCTTATTTTATTGACTTATTTTTTTAACTGTCCCCCCAATAGCAGTCAAGAAACCCCGCCAAACAAATTCCCTATTCAAATAATTCATTCATTCACCAACACAGGCACCGTCCTCAGACCCCTTTATACCATGCCTTATGGTTTATATTTTATTTTATTTAGGATAATTTTTTTTTTAACTGCCCCCAATCCCAGTAAACAACCCCCCAAAGATCATCCCCTGTTCAACTGATTCTTTCCCCACACCCCACCAACACAGTCACCCACCTGCCCCTTTTATACTAGGCCTTTTGTAAATAAAATAAAATTTGCTATGTGTTGTGTGTAACGTCTATGTTGCAAACCAAATGTATCGCTAACACAGATGATCCAAGCTCCGGTAAAAACAATGTATTCTTTATTGTATAAACATTAAAAGTATCTTGACAACATCGCGGAGTATGGAACATATACAGAGAGACTGGAAGAGGACAATAACCAGCAAGATGTATGGATCTCGGTCCTCACCGATCAACGCTTTTCGCGCGAACTGCTCTTACTCATGATCTCAAAATCTAAGGGTGCTCGCAAGAACTTATAAGCAGACAGCCAATCAATTATGTGATGTGGAACAAACACAATCCTCCTATCATTTAACTTCTGTGTCTCACGCCCTCAAAACAAATAATAAACGTGAGAGTTAACCCTCTCAATGGCCTCAAATAACCTCAATGAAGCGCCCACCATTATTAAAAAGTAAAAGCGCTTCTTTATCATGGACTAATTACTCACAAAGGTAAGAGCTGTTAATTATTCAAGTATTGTAACGTCTATGTTCCCATTGACTTCAACGGAATAAGCTAGGCGAAAAAAGCAGAAAATCAGCACTTTTCGCAGGAAATTTTTCACCAAGTGGAAAGTGCCATTTTTCACCGATTCCAGTTTGAGACGGAAATTTTCGCCCATCCCTACTCATGATGGGTGATCAATTGATCACCAATTAACCATTCATATAAAAATATTTTCAAATCTAGAAAGAAAAAAAAAGGTATGGTTTTGTGCTACTAGCCCCCCTATAGTATGCCAGTTCATATGAATGGGGTGCCACTTTTCTCAGGCTGGCAATAGGTACAATTGGAAAGTCCATGGTTTTCAAAGATATCTATATCTTTGTAGTGGGAAAATGTATAAAAATATAAGAATTACTCCTAGATAACAAATGGCTAAGAGAACATATATAGGATTTTGAGAGCTCTTTTCAAAATCCCTGAAGTTGTTTTTAAGTGATAGTCTAATGTCCCTTTCATAAAAGCTATTTGTCAGTCATTAAAATAGAATGGTCTGAGAATAATTTTCGTACGTATTCTCATAGAACTACTGTTTATCATGGATTATTTCATAAATATACACTCTCAGAAAACAACCGCTCTATGCCTTAACCCTTCGGATGATAGAGATGACTCTTTGTAATTTGTTGGTTACATTTCTAGCATCTGATGGGTTAAATTAAGGGAAAAAGTTGAACAGGTTGAGAAGATCAAGCATCATTAGGATGACAGATGACAAAGGCATATCTTCTTTTGACATGAAAGGGATCATCCATATTAGCAGATGCCACGGCCATCTGACTTCTCTAAAAATACCATTTCATAAAGCTGACAGCACATGAGAAAATATTTCTATCAAGATGAAAACTAGCTTCACTCTGCAGAGTCACTAATATATTATATTTACAAGGAAATATGTAGATGCAAAGCAGTTAGTTGGAGGGGTCTTAAGCATATAAATCAGGGGCAGATAATTGTTGAACCTCCAGCTGCTGGGGACTACAACTCAACTGGATGGTTGGAGATGATGGGATTTGTAGTCCAAAACAGCTGGATGTTTAACAGTTGACTATCCTTACCTTAGATCCTAAAGACCTTTCCAACACTTTGCATCTGCATATCTACACGTGATCTACAGAATCTCTCTCTGTCTAATCAAGTCTGTCTCTCTATCTAGTCATGTCTGCCTGTCTGGCAGTGTAAGAACTTTTTTATTCTGATTACAGACAATTTCATTTAGCACCACTTTCTGAACATCTCACCCATAATGTCTACCTCTATCTAGTGAAGACTGGCTATCTCTATCTAAGCATGTATGTGCATCTATGTCTCTCTATCAGGTCATATGTCAGTCTATTGCTCTTTATCTAGTCAAAACTGTCTATCTATCTCTACTTCTCTGTCTCTTTCTGTCTGTCTATCTTAAATAAAATAACAAGGAAGCTCTCACCTATTGTATGTACAAGTGCCTTGAGGACAATCCTCTCCCTCAATATACAGCACAGAAACTCAAAGAGATCCATACTCTGCATACCTTGACAATATGTGGTCTGGGGATATGTGAACATTTCTCCACAAAACTGAAACATGCAAAAATGTCACTTCCTGCCATCCATAGGAATTTCTTGAGTAAATTGTAATTTTTTTTTGCTTTTACTCACTTTTTGTTGCACTGAAATCAGTGATAATAAGTTCCCAGTGAAGCTTTTCATCCCATGTATTCCCATCATGCTAACTCACCAGTATAAAAGCTGGTGAACGTTCACAGCATATTGTCAGTCAGTGATTGGGAGAGACAGAGAAAACTGATGAAATTTTATGCTATGAAATTTTATGTTTTGATGGTATCTATTTGTTCTCTGGACAGGTGGGGTGTCAGGGTAACATAGTAATTTAGGTTGAAAAAAGACTTGTGTCCATCCAGTCCAACCCTTTTCCTATTCCTGTTTACCATCGTTGATCCAAAAGAAGGCAAAAAAACCCCCTCAATATAGCAATTTCAAATTCTGCTTTGAATGGGGGGAAAAATTCCTTCTTGATTCCAAATGACAATCAGATTTCTCCTTGGATCATAAAGCACTAACTAAATATTAATCCTCATACTAACATACATAGCACTCTATGTTCTGCTCTTTTAAATAAGTATCCAGGCCCTTTATAAAGGCGTCTAATGTATTCGATAGCACCACCTCCTCAGGCAGTGAATTCCATACCTTTATTGTCCTTACCGTAAAGAAACCCTTCTGCTGTTGTAGATGAAATCTCCTTTCCTCAAGTCTAAGCGGGTGGCCCCTTGTCCTTTGTACTGTTCTGTTATTGAACAGGTCTTTGGAGAGTCCTTTGTATGGGCCCTGAACTTTTTTATATAGCGTTATCATAACAGGTGTGAAGATAGAAAGGAGACTTAAAAAAACGCTGACAATTGCAGGAACAGATGCTACACAGACAGATATAACACATCATACCTTCAAGACAGGACAAACATACAACAGGTTACACACTCAATACTACAGCCACACGGACAAGACTCTAGTTCTGCACCAGCTGTTGTGCTTTTACTTTATCTTTTATTGCAATTTGCAAGCTGAGGATTCTGAAGCTAACAGGTCTATCCTATACTTTACAATAAAAATCAACACTGCAGGCATTGGGAGAGAAAGAGAAAGCTGCTGAATTTTGATACTAGCTACTAGTGTAATGGCTGACAAGCAAAGATGAGATGAGCTGGAGTTGTTTGATTTAAAGGGATAGTTATACTTTATTATCTATCCCCCATATTGTAGATATTTGCTAAATAATTTAATAGCCCCAGGTTCATCTCTGTAATCTTTATGTTTTGAGAGATAACTGAAGGCAAAGTTCCCCCCTCCCTCCCCCTTCCCTGAAGTCATTGTTGTACTGACTGCAGGGATATCCGGTCTGACTTTCATCAGGCGGCTCTGCAGCAGAGCCGCGATCGCGTTAATGACAAAGAATTATTTCACTGAAATGGTCTTCTACGTGTGCTTGCAAACCAAGCACATGTAGAAGACCGTTTCAGTGAAATAATTATTTTTCACTAACGGGATCTCGGTTATGCTGCAGAGCCACAAGCTTGTCGTATAACAGACCTCCCCTGCAGTCAGCACAACGCTGACTTCAGGGTAGGGGGAAACTTTGCCTTCGAGGGAAAAGAAAATATTTTACAAATACTACAATATGGGGGATAGTAATAAAGTATTACTATCCCTTTAAGGAGTATTAGTGCCAGCCAGTTGTCTGGACAGTTGCAGAAAGTATGGTGTGATTTGGCAGTGTCTTTGATTTGGCAGGGACTCACATTGGACAGACAGGCAGGAGATCCTGCATCTGACCTGAAACTGAGAGCCACAGTGGCAGACACTAGAGACAGAGAGATACATTATTCATTGCTATCACCTAGATGACTACATACGTCATTTTATTTAGAAAATGTTTTCCTATAATCAGACAAGAAAAAGACAAAGGTATATTCCGGTCATATTCCGGCAGCTCACAATAAAGCCTCCTAGGTGAAATTAGTTTAAATGAATTGACTACTGCTCTGGATCTCTGGATTAGTAACCAATATAGACTGATTTTGTGCTTACAAATGGGGCTGCAGCGAGCATAGGAGAATGATGCTGGTCCTCCTACCTAATCACTGAGAAGAGACGACCGAAAGTGATGATAGTGGAACCGGAAGTGAGCTGACTGTCGACGTAAGGGCACCATGACGATGCCTCCCGTGGGAGAGGCTACAGTCAATATTTAAGGCTTGCAGCCCCTTCCACAAATGCAGCCCCAGCCTTCTATCAACGAAACTGCAGCAGGTCATAGATGTATAGCTTCTACCTCACTCCTTGGAAGCTATCTTTGTGTCTGCTGATAATGGCTCTAATATAACTGTCTTGAGAACAGCAGATATGGGGCAAGTTCCCTGATTCACCCATGTCCTAAATCAAATTGTTACTCAATTCTTCTTAAAATCTTTGCACATTTTAGCCGGTCCTATCGTGTAAACAATCCATAACCACCTTCTTCATGACCATCTTAAAACGGAGGTCCCTATAAGGTGGAACTCCACATTATACCTTCTGGAGTGTTTGTATAAGCAGAACAATATCATTAGAGCGTGTCCCATGGAAAGCTTTAGAGGGGGATTTTTTGCCAGCCAATTCATGCAAAAAAAAAAACCTCTTAAAGAGTATTTATGACATATGAATATAAAAATTCTATGGTATACATTAGGCCAAATGCATTGGAGACCTCTAAGGTTCACGAGAATAATAGATTTGTTTCCTGTCTGGACATTACCTTTTCTATAACCATTAAAATGACTACAAGCAATAAACATTTACCAGTTTGTTAAAAAAACTCAATTATTTTGTCTGTGGGGCTGGAAATAATGGGAGGAGTTTCACTTAAATAATTAATATTCAGACTTGAATGTTTTAAGATTTCCGAGGCCAAATGAAGAAGTTGAGATTGCTGTATAAGGAGAGCTAAGGGGAGATTCACAAAGCGGTGATAAAGAGGTGATAAAGTGGTGATGACTTCTCCGGTGATATCACTTCTCCAATTCCTATTTTATTCAATGGAGCCAATGTACTAAGTTTTCTTCAACTTTGGAGATCTTAGTGAATAGAATCCAAAGAATAACATAGGAACTGGAGATGTGATATCACTGGAGAAGTCATCTCCACTTTATCACCTTTTTATCACCGCTTAGTGAATCTCACCCCCTTGTGTTAGTCCATTTGAAAGCAACAGCTCCACATGACTACCAATGTCAGAGGTCTCTAGTATTCAAGCGGTTAAACAAGTAAGTTACAGTATTTTTTTTTCCCACTGTTATATGATGGACTATACGAGCATACATATTAAGAGACAGAGGAATTGAGCTGATTTTTTATGGTTCTTGCTAGGATGTTCTTCTGTTATGAATAATGAATGGTAGAGCTTTTCCTGATGAGTAAAACAAGAGTACTAAGACTGCTGAAAGATTTTCCATTTGAGATGTATCACATCTCAACCTGTTTTTGTTTTAAATAAAATTTAGCAACATTGCCATCTGGTGTACCACAGGAAATTTTCTTTTTAATAATATATGCTGAGGGAAAGCTTGAGTCATAGGGGCCTATTTAATAGATTTGCACAATGCCAGTGCCATTATAACCTCCCCCAAAAATGTACACATTGCAGGGAGATGCTCTCTGTGTCTCTCTTACCACGAGACATGGTCAGCGGCTGCATTGCATTGTTTTCCCCAGTTGAGAATAAAATAACACAATGCTTGGCTGCTAGGGTTGCCACCTTTTCCTCATAAAAATAACAACCATAATTGTGGGTCGGGAGGGCAGAACCACAAAAGGGGAGGAGCCACAAAAGGGGCAGAACCACTCAATGTTGCATAACCCTGCAAAATTGAGCTTGGTACAGGTGGAGGCAAGGGTGGTATATAGATGGAGGTGTGGAGATGACTAACAGGGTGGAATACAGGGGGTATGGCCAATGACAGGTAGAGTAGGATACAGCTGGGGGATGAACAATGACATGTACAGTAGGATACAGGTGGGGGTGATTAATAACAGGTAGAGTAGGATACACTTGGGAGAATGAGCAATGACAGGTAGAGTAAGATACAGGTGGGTAATGATCAATGACAGGTAGAGTAGGATACAGGTGGGTAATGATCAATGACAGGTAGAGTAGGATACAGGTGGGTAATGATCAATGACAGGTAGAGTAGGATACAGGTGGGTAATGATCAATGACAGGTAGAGTAGGATACAGGTGGGTAATGATCAATGACAGGTAGAGTAGGATACAGATGGGGGATGAACAATGACATGTAGAGTATCAGGTAGAGTAGGATACAGTTGGGAGAATGAGCAATGACAGGTAGAGTAGGATACAGGTGGGTAATGATCAATGACAGGTAGAGTAGGATACAGGTGGTTAATGATCAATAACACGTAGAGTAGGATACAGTTGGGAGAATGAGCAATGACAGGTAGAGTAGGATACAGGTGGGGGTGATCAATAACAGGTAGAGTAGGATACAGTTGGGAGAATGAGCAATGACAGGTAGAGTAGGATACAGTTGGGTAATGATCAATGACAGGTAGAGAGGGATACAGTGGGGGATGAGCAATGACATGTAGAGCAGGATACAGATGGGGGATGAACAATGACATGTAGAGTAGAATACAGGTGGGGGATGATCAATAACAGGTAGAGTAGGATACAGTTGTGAGAATGAGCAATGACAGGTAGAGTAGGATACAGGTGGGTAATGATCACTGACAGGTAGAGTAGGATACAGGTGGAGAATGAGCAATGACAGGTAGAGTAGGATACAGGTGGGGGTGATCAATAACAGGTAGAGTAGGATACAGGTGGGGGATGAACAATGACAGGTAGAGTAGGATACAGTTGGGTAATGATCAATGACAGGTAGAGTGGGATACAGATGGGGGATGAACAATGACATGTAGAGTAGAATACAGGTGGGGGATGATCAATAACAGGTAGAGTAGGATACAGTTGGGAGAATGAGCAATGACAGGTAGAGTAGGATACAGGTGGGTAATGATCAATGACAGGTAGAGTAGGATACAGGTGGAGAATGAGCAATGACAGGTAGAGTAGGATACAGGTGGGGGTGATCAATAACAGGTAGAGTAGGATACAGTTGGGAGAATGAGCAATGACAGGTAGAGTAGGATACAGGTGGGTAATGATCAATAACAGGTAGAGTAGGATACAGATGGGGGATGAACAAGGACAGGTAGAGTAGGATACAGATGGGGGATGAACAATGACATGTAGAGTAGGATACAGATGGGGGATGAACAATGACATGTAGAGTAGGATACAGATGGGGGATGAACAATGACATGTAGAGTAGAATACAGGTGGGGGATGATCAATGACAGGTAGAGTAGGATACAGGTGGGGGATGATCAATAACAGGTAGAGTAGGATACAGGTGGGGGATGAACAATGACATGTAGAGTAGGATACAGGTGGGGGATGAACAATGACAGGTAGAGTAGGATACAGGTGGGTAATGATCAATGACAGGTAGAGTAGGATACAGGTGGGGGTGGTCAATAACAGGTAGAGTAGGATACAGATGGGGGATGAACAATGACAGGTAGAGTAGGATACAGGTGGGGGATGAACAATGACAGGTAGAGTAGGATACAGGTGGGGGATGAACAATGACAGGTAGAGTAGGATACAGATGGGGGATGAACAATGACAGGTAGAGTAGGATACAGGTGGGTAATGATCAATGACATGTAGAGTAGGATACAGGTGGAGGATGAACAATGACAGGTAGAGTAGGATACAGGTGGGGGATGAACAATGACAGGTAGAGTAGGATACAGGTGGAGGATGAACAATGACAGGTAGAGTAGGATACAGGTGGGTAATGATCAATGACAGGTAGAGAGGGATACAGATGGGGGATGAACAATGACAGGTAGAGTAGGATACAGATGGGGGATGAACAATGACAGGTAGAGTAGGATACAGGTGGAGGATGAACAATGACAGGTAGAGTAGGATACAGGTGGAGGATGAACAATGACAGGTAGAGTAGGATACAGGTGGGGAATGAACAATGACAGGTAGAGTAGGATACAGATGGGGGATGAACAATGACAGGTAGAGTAGGATACAGATGGGGGATGAACAATGACAGGTAGAGTAGGATACAGGTGGAGGATGAACAATGACAGGTAGAGTAGGATACAGGTGGAGGATGAACAATGACAGGTAGAGTAGGATACAGGTGGGGAATGAACAATGACAGGTAGAGTAGGATACAGATGGGGGATGAACAATGACAGGTAGAGTAGGATACAGGTGGAGGATGAACAATGACAGGTAGAGTAGGATACAGGTGGAGGATGAACAATGACAGGTAGAGTAGGATACAGGTGGGGGGTGATCAATAACAGGTAGAGTACGATACAGGTGGGTAATGATCAATGACAGGTAGAGAGGGATACAGATGGGGGATGAACAATGACAGGTAGAGTGGAATACGAATGGATGAATGCATAAGCGATAACAGCTAGAGCTGTATACAGGTAGAGGGATAAACAATGACAGGAAGAGTAGGATACAGGAGGGAAGGAACAATGACAGGAAGAGTAGGATACAGGAGGGAAGGAACAATGACAGGGTGGGATACATATGGAGACAGGGATGACAAGCAGGTGGGACGCAGGTAAAGGAATGAACAATGACAAGTACAGGAGTATAATACAGGTGGAGTAATTGTGCTGACAGGGAAGATGAACACCACAGTGATCAGCGCCAAATGCCACTTCTGACACCTCCTACTCCCCCTCCAACCCGATAGCAACAAGTCTACAGCTCACAGACATCGGGATACAGAACAAGAACTTTGTCCCCCAGGCCCCACCATGAGCCCGACACGGCACAGCAGGGCTCTTTACCTTAGTAGTGAATGCAGCGCCACCCTTCTATCCCTCTGTGCGGCTGTCACCTGCCTCTGGCTGCCTTGTGCAATGTAGTGGGTTATGGAAACTCAAACAGTTGTGCTGTAGCTACGGGTAATCCAGCTTGTACTTCCTCCATCTTCAGCAGAGTCAGGCAGGGGTTAGATTGGGACAGCTGGTCAAATGCAGATAAATGGATCCAGCAGCCAGCCAGCCAGCCTTCCCAAGAAACACGGGCAATAAATAAAGGCTTGCTGCTCTGCAATTGATTACAGGACAGTGCACTTGATATGCTGCTTTGAATGTCTCCAGTGATCTCAGCAGCCAGGGGTAGATCCAGGACACAAAGCAGGTTACTGACTGCTGTCATAGCACTGGCCTACTAAATAAAATCCTATGACAACTGTTCTTTAGAGTATGTAATAGGAACTGCAACAATGCACAAAATAGTGGCCCCAATAGAAAATTGCAATATAAAAACAAGAAACAAATTTGAACTGCAATAACTCTTGAATGACACATTTGAGATATATATATATATATATATATATATATATATACATACTAGCAATGTGGGACGGCATTGCCCGTCATATTACTTACATAGAGAGACATTGTGTGAAACAGAAATATGCAGTATTACAGACACAAGCACTTAAAGAGACAGCGCGTGTCACACACTGTGAAACGCATACATACAGAGAGACACACAATTACATGGACATATGTTACATATGTAGACAGTGTGTGATAGACGCAGTGGGGATGTAGATTTGCTGATAAGAGTTGTAAAAAAGGTTTTAATTTCAGCTCTTCAGCTAGATGAATAAGACCCTGTATCCTTTTGTACTTGAAAAGCTTACAGTTGAAGTGAGTGTGCTGTGTTACTTGGTGAATAAGGCCCTGTATCCTTACAGTTAAAGTGAGAGTGCTCTGTTACTTGATGAATAAGGCCCTGTATCCTTACAGTTGTAGTGAGTGTGCTGTGTTACTTGATGAATAAGGCCCTGTATCCTTACAGTTGAAGTGAGAGTGCTCTGTTACTTGATGAATAAGGCCCTGTATCCTTACAGTTGAAGTGAGTGTGCTGTGTTGCTTGATGAATAAGGCCCTGTATCCTTACAGTTGAAGTGAGTGTGCTGTGTTACTTGGTGAATAAGGCCCTGTATCCTTACAGTTGTAGTGAGTGTGCTTTTTTACTTGGTGAATAAGGCCATGTATCCTTACAGCTGAAGTGAGTGTGCTGTGTTACTTGGTGAATAAGGCACTGTATCCTTACAGTTGAAGTGAGTGCGCTGTGTTACTTGGTGAATAAGGCCATGTATCCTTACAGTTGAAGTGAGTGTGCTGTGTTACTTGGTGAATAAGGCCCTGTATCCTTATAGTTGAAGTGAGTGCGCTGTGTTACTTGGTGAATAAGGCCATGTATCCTTACAGCGGAAGTGAGTGTGATGTGTTACATGTGGAAGGTCACAGTGAGAAGATGTTTGTGAGTAAAAGAATAATTTAGATTACAGCAGTGGATAGTGCAGTACATTTGAAGAAATAGGTTGGCAGACAGAGGGTTAAGTGACAGATGCAGTGATAGATAATGTAATGGTGATGTGGGAGTAAAATGGTGAGATTGCGACTATGGATGAATGACAAGGGGATAGGCGAGTGGGAGTGACAAGGGAGGAGGAGATGAGAGATTGAGGAGAAGAGGGACAGTGAAGTGTTAAAGTAAAGTAATGGGTGAGGGGGAGAAATGACTATACATAGACAGTGAAGTAGACATGAAATACAGGGCTGTAGGGTTACTGCATTATACAGGCCTAGTGTAGCAGTTGGTTGGAGTGAAGCACTTTAACTCTTTGAGAGAGAGAGAGGTACGCAACGCATTGATGTGGAATGCATTGTATAGGCCTCTGGCAGTGAAAGGCATAAGTGACACGTGTTGAGCACTCCTTGCATTAGTGGGCCGTGGTGGTTGGTTGGGACAGTGTCAGATTATATGATATGAGTAAGGCTCATATACTAAGGAAAGTGGTGGAATTTTGTGGAAAAGTAACAGCAGTACAGGAAACAATACCCATTTATTTAAATGGGTGTTTTAATGTCTTTAACGCTAGAGAGGTCAGCAAAGCTTTTTATTTGTTCTGTATGGTACAGATGAATTGTTCCTCTTTTTGTTAGTACATCAGCCTCACAGATCACAGTGCACAGTCAGCTGCTGCAAGAGCCAAAATAATAAATGGGGTTTAGATTAATGGGGTAAGAGTGTAACTGTATGGGCCATATGTATCAAGATAAGAGGGTGCAATTCTGCAAAAAAACATTGACACCATAGGGTTGAATTGAAAATTCAGGAAATTCATGCTGACATAAATGGTGCTTTAACCCCTTGAATGCTGCAATGATCCCCAACACATTGCTTTGGCAATGTGTTTGCATTCTCTGTAACATTTAAGGGATTAACAGCCTCATTGAAGTCAATGAACATTTTCAAAGAAATCAGTGTAACCCTGTGGGCAGCTATTAACCCTTTGAGTGACAGAGAGGTATGCAGAGCAATGTGTTGTGCATCATCTCTGGTACTCCAGGGGTTAATGGGCTTAAACATCTGAGTGCCAGAGAGATAGCCAATATATTGCAACAGCACTCAAAGGGTTAAATTGAAACAAAGTGAGTCCATCAGTCCCAGTTCTTACCATGGAAACTGAAGATCTGTGTGTTCTAACCTATTCCCCAGCTGACTCCACTCACCTGACTCCAATCTGCCTCTGAATGTCCCAGTGCATTATGGGACAGGGGGTGGAAACAGAAGTTTTTATGGTCTTTGAAAGAAGTGATCAATGTGTGGCTCCCCAGTAAAATGGGAGCTGCTGGTTGGTGGGTTATATTATTGTGCCATGAGTTGCTTAGTGTAGGAGTTGTAAGTCGAGAGAAGTGATGTAGCGGAGTAGGTGAGTGGAGGAGAGAGTTAAACCTTTGAATACAAGAGGGATACGCAATGCATTGCTTTGCAATTTGTGCATACCGCTCTGGCACTCACAAGGTTAAGACTGATGTTGAGGGCGGGCTAACTCTTCCTTACAGCTGCCCCTGGGTGTGTGTGGCAGGGAACGCAGGTTTTCTCTTTTATATAGATGCAATAAGATTACTATCCATTTAACCCTTTGAGTACCAGATGAGTGTGCAACGCATTGCAAAGCAATGTGTTGTGTAACACTGTGGCAATGAAAAGGTTAAGAAAAAGGGAATCAAGGGGCAAGGATTCTTTCCAATAAGCACTTAGTGAAAGTAATTATAAAAGTAATGCAGACAGCAGAGGAGGAAGCAGGCGCACTGTGTGAGAAAAGGTGAACCCTTTGAGTGCCAGGAGCACACACAATACACAAACACACGCACAACATACACACAATACACCGCAACACACATGCACAAAACACACTGTGGGCTGCCCCTGGGTGGTCAGTAAGCACAGTCTTCTAGGGTATCACACACAGTCAACAAATCTTAACCCCTTGAGTGCCATAAAGGTACAAAATGCATTGCTCTGCAATGCGTTGGGTACCTCTCTGGCACTCAAGGAGTTAAAAAATATTTGCAGGTTTATTTTGACATTGCGTCAAACACAATCAGCAGGCAGTGTTTTACAAAACAAAATTAAAACATTCCATTGTACTTCAAGGTTCTACAAAAATAGCACAGGTTTAACCAACCTTTTCAAGTCCTGCTTCCTTGCACTATTCTTCTCAACAGTTGTTGCTCACAGCATGTTAAACTCCATTTTCTTTTTACAGCCTGCTAAACCTGCTAATTGGGAAAGGTGGAGGGGTAGAGGCTGTGTAGGATTCTGGGTACTAAATACTTTGTATTCCAAGTCTCTTTTTTCATGTTCTGAGCATGCTCATTCAGTTCCTATTTTTCATGTTCAGGAGGAAGTTGAGGGGGTGGAAACTCCTTACAGAGTCCCCTGCCCACTCCTGTCAAAATCACTCCCCTCTCATATCTCCAGGAATGGCAGTTGGGAGGACCTATGAGTAACTCCTCCTTACTGCCGCCCCTCGGTGTTTGTGTGGAGATGCAGGTTTTCTCTCTAATATATATATATATATATATATATATATATATATATATATATATATATATACATATATTAGTAAACCACCCTCAATGGACTTGAAAAAAGGCACAGAAATGCAAATCAGTTGTGTTTATTTAAAGAAAGTCAACGTTTCAGTGGTGATCTCTTGATATTGATTGCCAGGTATGTGTCTAACTCCTTGCAATGCAATGTGAGGGAAACCTCAATGGCACTCAAAAGGTTAAAGGAAAAGCCGCTGAGGTTGATGAACTAGGCAGAACTAGAAAATAACAACTTCCCAAAAGAGGTAAAAAACCCCCACATATTAATTTAAATGGTGCTTTTAACCCCTTTTTTCTAGAGAGGCCTCCAACATATTGTGAAGAACTCTCCATGTTGGAAAACTCTCCAGCATTCAATTAGTTAAACACACCATTTATATCAATGAGAATTTGGGGAAATTTAATTTGTCTCCTGTGGTGTAGTTGGTTTGCTCTAGAATAATTCCAGGGGATAGATTCACTAAGGCGTGATAAAGCGGTTATAAATTGGAGATAACTTCTCCAGTGATATCACTCTTATTCTATGAAGTCCAAGATTTCTCAAATTATCTCCAGTTTATCACCACTTTATCACACCTTAGTGTATCTCCACCCTGTTCTTCCTAGTCCTCACTTACTGTTTTCAGTGTAGTTTCCCTTTAAGCATTAAAGGAAAAACAATTGTGTGATAGTCCATGGGGAGACTGATGTGATAAAGTCTATTATTAATTATATTAATTTTTCTTGTTGACAAGTTGCTTCAAAAAGAATAAACAAGAAAAACACTGAAAGAGAGGTTACACAAACTGTCATCCTTCACTGTGTGTGAAAAATCAGCTGTGTTTAGGATAAATTAGTTGTCACTTAGTTAAATTGCAGTCAAAATGATAAATTTCTTTTCGGAAGTTGATCTTTGCAAGACTCAACAGTTATGAAGAAATGTCAGTGCCAGAAGGGTACGCAACGCTTGAAAGGGTTAAAAACACTTGAATATACAGGGTTATACTGTGCATTAGTAGGCAAATCGGGAAGGTCTGATAAAGACTAACTTATTTAGTAGCAGGAAAACTATACAATTCTCATTTCTCTGGGTTATGAGGCAAAGGTTGAACTTGAGTCTTTTTTGCAACCTAATTTACTATGTTACTATGTTACTAGAAGTAGCACTTCCTAATAATAACTTCCACTTACTTTAGTATGACCAGAAAATCTTAATGGCCCCTATGAATTTTACAAGAAGAAGTCAGAGATGCTCAACAAGACTCATGAGCTTGTAAGGGAATGAAAAAAAGCTCACTAGGACTGTGTCCTGCTCACAGAGTGCAATCTATTTTAGCTCACTAGTGCCGTACACAGAGAAGAAATATTCTGAAGCATATCATACAGGTCCTGCCAAAATGACAGTGCAGCCACGAAATGCCAGACAACTCTCACCTGAACAAGGGAATCAGCTAACCCAAGGCTTACGTTTTGGCCTTGTTGGGCCTTGTCAGTGAGGTGCAGCTGATCCCTCTAGGCACTTGTGAGCAAGGGGTCCACATCTGGATTCCCCCATCACTCTTAGGGTGACTAACCCTAAGAGTGATTTGCAGATGTAGTAGATGAAGTGAGAGATGCTCAGCTAGGCTCATGAGCTTGCAAGGTATGCAAAAAGCTCACCAGGACTGTGTCCTGCACCCGGGGTGCAATCTCTTTTAGCTCCCAAGAGATTGCATCCTGGGCACAGGACACAGTCCTCACTTCTCCAGTTATATAACTTCTCTAATTCCTATGTTATTCTATGTAGCCTATTCACTAAGATTCATCCAACTTTGGAGATCTTAGTACATAAGCTCTATAGAATAACATAGGAACTGGAGGAGTGAAATCACTGGAGAAATCATCTCCACTTTATCACCACTTTATCACGCCTTAGTGCATAACTAATGTCTTCAATCAGTCATAGATGTCATGTCCATGAACATGGACCTTAAACTCTGGTCACTGAACGTGGTTATCTTAATCAGGCCTAAGGCGTGGTAAACAGGTGATAGAGAGACGACTTCTCCAGTGATGTCACTTCTCCAGTTCCAAGATTATTCTATGCACTAAGATGTCCAAATTTTGAAAAAAAATGAGTGCATTGACGTCATAGACTAAGATAGCAACTGGAGAAGTGATATCACTGGACTCCTTAGTGCCCCTCTCAATGAGGCCATTAGGATTTTCTAGCCGTAGCAAGAAAAGGTGGGGTTTAGTAGGATATGTTATCCTTTAAGGTAAATAAAGATGTAGCAGACATTATCATATGCGTTTTTTTTAGCTTAGGAGAGTGTATAAATGCAAAATCGGCTATAAAGGTCCCACTTTAGGATGCACCTAAACGGCAATCATTGGGCAAAGAAAAGTGGAACATTTCTGTTGCAACCAGCTATAGCATAGGGAACAAAAATTCCCCAAATTCACATTGATTAACGCTTTCAATGAAAAAGGGGTTTGCAACGCATTGAAGAGCAATGTGTTGCTTACCCCTCTGGCACTGAAAGGGTTAGAATGTGGCTTGTAATTAATCTCTTGAATGCTACAGAGGTATCCACCGCATTGTTTTTCCAATGCACTGGAGACCTTATTCTTTAGCATTAATCTGTTAAAAGCGCAATCAATGTGTGACCTCACATAAAAAGTGTAGTTTTTCATTTTTCTCCACCTTTTTCATTGCCCTGAAATCAATACTAATGTATCCACTCCCCCCATGTGGAGCTTTACCCACGTATCTCCTCTGTGCTAACTGTAAAAGGGGGTGTCAGTTTTCTGCATGTTGTCAGATTGTGCTTGAGGGAGAGAGAGACAAACAAATGCATTTATGATTCTAGAGGCAGACAGGAAGAGAGGGAGCTGCAGTTGCTTGACAGTTGTTTTGTGGGCATGGGTGTGAAGGTGGAAAGGAGAGTTAAATAAAATATACATATAAAATAGTTAAATAAAAAACTCATCTTTTGACTGGTAAGTGACAGATAGGCAGATGATCCGACAGCCTTAGACTCTGCTGAGAATATAGTAACATAGTTGAAGAGGTTGAAAAAAGACGTATCCAATTAAGGCCCACTTAGGTAAAACAATTCCTTCCTGACTAGATATGGCAGTTAGATATTTCCCTGGGCCAGCAATGCATAATACATGTTTTGAAATCAGCTGTCTCAATTATTGTTCTGAACAAGAAAAGTATCTGCTATTTTTTTAAAGCATTTACTGTAGCTACAAGCACAGTATCCCAAGCAAAACATTCCATCAGCTTACTATTCATACTGTAAAATACCCCTGCCTTTGTCAGAAGCACCTTTCCTCTAGTCTTAATGGATGACCTCTGCAGACAGACATAAATGCATAATGCATTAAAGACAAACAGACTGGTAGGACATGACATACTGTGTGTACTTATACAAACACTCACTCATACAGCTGCCAAGACAAGAGAGACACATATATACGGATGTGTATTGGTGCTGCACAGCTGCAACTGGTGCTATACTGTGAGCTTTATCGTGCTCTGATTCTGAAGATAACAGGTCTGTACTCATCCTGTAATGGGCTGTATAAAATTACTTCAGTAAAATTGGAATAGAAAGCAGGATCTACTTACGTTTTTACTGGAGCTAAGAATGGAGGCACACAGGCAAAAAGAGGGAGCTAGAATAGCTTTGGTTGCAGGGGGGTGGGTGTGTTTATTTCTTTCTAGACAATGATAGACAGGGATAGTTTAAAAAAAACTATTTGACTAATAGGTGACAAAGACAGGCAGGAGATTTTTAATATTAGCTTCAGCTGTGACTGGCAGTGACAGAAAATAGAGACAGAGCTATATATCATATATTATTTTCAGATGAACAAAACATCTGTACTTTACTGTAAAAATCAATAGTACTATCATTATAGCTATCCAGCATTTTAGGGGCATGGAAAGGGAGTAGGGGTAGTTCAGTTACACAGTGTTAGTAGTGAAGTCATTCTACAGAAATTGCTGTGGCCAAGGTTACTGTTGCTTGCACAATAAGTGATGATGTTGATGGTCCTCCCCTTCATGAGGAGGCCTTTTGTGGAATTGAAAAAGTCCACCACCAGAAGTAGTACCTAAAACCTAAAGCTGATGAGGAAGCACATTCTAGTTCTGTTGCCACTGCAAAGGAGAAAGCAGCAGTGAGGCCAAGTTCTGTGTCAGGATGTGACAGTAAGAAGCTGCCAAAAACTAGTAGTTAATCTTTTATAAATTCCTCTAAGGGTAAACGTGAAAATAAAGGGTTCTAGATTTAAAAACGTACAAGAATATATAAGTAGGGGGAATAGGAAGGAAGCAAATGATGTTGCTGATGGTGCTACTAATGACCAAATTATTAAAAATAATGATGATGGTGATGATGATGAGGATGATGATGTTGATTTAGAATATGTACTTCCACTTCTTTGTCATATACAGATAAAGTAGAGACTGACAGTGGTGATGATTTGACTCAGAAATTAGTTAGAAGGAAAAGGCTCAGTATTCCATCACTGGACAGGAGTAAAATGCTTCTTAATAAATGCTTTGAGAGATCATCTGGAAAGTCCATGCATGTAAACATTCCTAAAATACATATCCTGATCATCAATGTCACCACTTTCAAGTCCAACTATCACCTAGCCAAAGGAGAAACATCCTTGTTGAGATACCACCTAAAGTACAACCAAAGGTCTGACTAGGATACACACCAGGAACATGTCAGAGGTGTGGTGACTAGGTATGGGTGGAACATCAGAGAAATTTTCTGCAGAAATTTTCACGAGAAAAACCAGCCATTTCCCACTTTTTTTGTGAAAATTTCACCCATAGACAATACATAAAATTGTCTTTATATGTTGCCACTGTCAATAAATTTCCCACGAGAACTTTGCCATTTTTTGCCTATGTTTTCTATGACTCAAATAGTACTTCTGAGGGCTGAAATGAAGAAATAAATATCTGAAACTCAAAGGTGTGAGTCCCACAGCAACATATGTCTTGAAAAAAATTGTTAGCAGGATGAGTGCCTGACTCCTTTGCCCACAACACTAACTTCCTGTTTAAGTAACATTGGCACAACCAGCCTTGAATAGTAACTGTGGCTTGGGATATTCCAACACATGACATCAGTTCATTAAAGTCTCTGTTTTCAACAAAAGAAAAGGGCAGCATGTGAACCACCAACATTTTGGCAAATTTACTATTCTATGGGTGCTGTTTTGCATTATTTTGTTGTAAGTTTTGACTTCTTTCTAAGAACTTAGCAAATGTGGGACGGCAGTTCATAGTAGAAGAACTGTGTAACCTTATTGCTTTTAGGAAATGACTTGTGGTGGGGGTGGTGGCAGAATGGTTCGACATGTTGCCTATAAGCCTCAGGGTGGTTATTCTTCATGCGCTTTATTAAAGTGGATGTGAGAGGGGTGACAACACTTCTTCCTCTTGACAACCTTCTCACAGAGTGTGCACATTATAGTTTTGGATAGTTGAACAGTCCCTGGACAAGATTTCAGGCAGGGGAGGTATAGAAGGATGTGGCTGCACACTATTTCACCTGAAGTGGATAGGGTGTTTCCCTTGTCTCATCAGCACTAGTAGCAGGAAGTAGAACATCCACCTGTCCAGGGGCGGATTGTAGGGGAATACCAGCCCGGGCTCCCCCGCCCCCACTCCGGTGTGCACTGAAAGAACTGCAAGACAACTAACGCTGCCCGTCTCTCTCCCCCTCCAATCCACTTTGTCTTGAGTACAGAATCTCTCTCTCTCCCCCCCTCCGGTGCGCACTGAAGGAATTGCAAATAAATTACAAGTGCTGTACAGCGCTGGCCATCTCTCTTCTCCACTAACTTCCTTTCATTCTGCACTCAAGACAAAGTGAAGCGGAGGGGGAGAGAGATGGCCAGCGCTGTACAGCACTTGTAATTTATTTGCAATTCCTTCAGTGCGCAGCGGAGGGGGAGAGAGAGAGTCTGCACTCAAAACAAAGTGGCTCGCGACTTAAAAGTAAGCTGATATAGCGGCCCACCAGGGGATGCCCAATCCCTCGATAGGACAATCCGCCCATGCACCTGTCCCATATCACTGCTGGTACTTCAACTAACACTGTATAGTGTGTAACGGACCATAAGCCGTTACACACTATACTCCTTTAAGAGCCATAGAAATATGGCTCCTTTAAGAGCCATAGAAATACCCCAAAAGGGGCTCCTTTAAGAGCCATAGAAATACCCCAAAAGAGACTGGAAGGCACTGGATGAAGTCCCAGCTCTGGACAGATGGACAGCCACAAAATATGGCCAGGCATGCTAAATTCCACTCCATCCATGTGGAAATGTAGGCAGCGTTCTGATCAGCTGCCTACAATTCTGTGTTAAATGTTATGTGCATGTTTTAATGTGTTGCCATGGACTGTAATAAACGTAACAGATGATGGACCCCTGTGTTAATTCTGGGCCTATGATCGTTCATGGGTCTGAAGATGTTAAATGGTTGCATTCTTGCAATGCCTTCCAAATTGTATCTGTCTCACTCTTTGGTCCAGGGTTTGATTAAGTTGACACTTTCCTAATCCTTTCACCTCTGTTGTGTGTTTGCTAATGTCTTCTGTGTGATAGGATTAGTCTGGTCAGCACAAGAAGTCTTGGAAATATCAGCGCACTCAACACTGACACTTAAAGGAAATGTTGTCCCGTAAATGAGCACACAGAGGCAGCAAAATAACAAAAATATAAAATGATTATTGATGGTATAAAAAAATACAAAATCAACAAGAGATGGTTAAAAACACTAAAAACAAATCATGGGGAAGAACAAAAAACTTGCTCCTATACAGTCATTGATAAATAGGCTCAGAATTGTAGTATATGGACATACATCCTAATATGAAATAATGCCAAATATCCCATTCTGAGCCAAGAAGGTGAAATCAGCAAGAATATAAATGCAGATGAATAGATACCAAGTAGCATAATAGAATCAGGGCTCAAAATTTCCACTCGCCACTAGCCAATGGTGAGTGAAAATTTAACCCTGGCAAGTAGAAATTCAGCCCTGGTGGGTATGTTATGGCTTGCAGTGGCGAGTAGAAATTCAGCCCTGGTGGGTATGTTATGGCTTGCAGTGGTGAGTAGAAATTCAGCCCTGGTGGGTATGTTATGGCTTGCAGTGGTGAGTAGAAATTCAGCCCTGGTGGATATATTATGGCTTGCAGTGGTGAGTAGAAATTCAGCCCTGGTGGGTATGTTATGGCTTGCAGTGGCGAGTAGAAATTCAGCCCTGGTGGGTATGTTATGGCTTGCAGTGGCAAGTAGAAATTCAGCCCTGGTGGTTATGTTATGGCTTGCAGTGGCAAGTAACTTTTCAGTTCTGGCTAGTAGCAAAGGACTTCAACTTTTAAGCCCTGATAGAAGTACATCACAAGAATAATTAATGCAACGTGTATATCAAATTCCTAATATAAAGTGAAGACATAAGTGGTATAAACAGATAATAGTGAAAACTTATATGTCTAAACACACAAAACTGTGACTCAAAGAAAAAGCTACTTATCCTTCATCTGTGTATGAGTAATCTGCATCAAGGTCTCCCCCATGCATTCATCCCAACACGTATCGTGTTGGGATGAATGTTTGTCACCCAGCCGCCTCCGCTGCTGCCCCGGAGCTGGGAGCACAGACAGGCTGTCAGCCTTCCAGAGCTCTCCGCTCTGGATCTGCCCGTTCTGCGAGTTCCTACTGCACATGTGCAGTTACGCACACAGTGAGCGATGCATTCTAGAACTTTATGTTATAGGTTGTTGCAGCAACTATTGCTACAGTCAGTTTTTGTGCTAACACCCCTGCACTTTCTCTACCTTTGCCCCACTCGCTTGTGCATTTGATAGACATTGCTCAACTACTTTTTGTGGTTTTTACTCAAAATTGATGGAGTTTAATGTCTTGCCTTGGCCCTCGACAAAATTCTCAATGTCGTCTGCTGTCTATCAAGTCTGCCTCAGTCACAGAGCTCCCGGACAGCTGTCTAATATTTTTGCTTGTTTCATTATGTATGTGTTTTTCTTTTTTATTTATTTATTTATTTTTACGTTGTCCACCATATCGCATCACAGTTAGTCCCAAAAAAATATATATAACTAAATTCACAAAATCAACAACTTCTTTCCCCAGACTTCCCAAGCACAGAGACAATAAAAGTAAAATCATCAAGCAATTTGGACCCCAGCTGCCTGTGTCTTGCCAGTCAGTCACACCAAATTTTGGGGTATTTTGGGTCCACCTCCTTCCTCGCTTCTTATCTCCATTGTTCCCCCTAGACTCCCCTACTACAAAGAACAAATGTCTTATCTAAATGATTCCATTAAACAAAGCTTCAATTCCCCTTTATTTGCCTATCTTCTGTAGCTCAAAAACATGCTGTTCTCTCCTCTCACAAACACAGAATGGCTGCTGTGAGATCCTGACACAAGTTTATATGGCTGTAGAAAATTTTCATGAGGTGGAGGAAAATTTTTCTACCCATTGATTTCAATGCAATGAGCTAGGTGAAAAAAACAGGAAAAAGCAGAAAAAATGTCACTCGTGGGAAATTTTTCACCAGGCGGAAAGTGCCATTTTTCGCCGATTTCAGTTTAAGGTGAAAATTTTCGCCCATTCCTACCTTTGACTCCCATTCAGGAGACCAGCGTTCCAGCTTTATGTTTCCTGCCTTTCAGCTTGGGTTTCCAACCTCTTTTTCCCAGTGTTCCAGCCAGCCATCCAGCTTCACCGGATCAGCTACCCCTTTTTAGACGCTTCAAGGAGTGAGGAACCTGGAACGATGGAGAAGGACAACCCGGAGTCCTTAGCCGGAGTGCACCATTTTTATTATTATTTGCATTAATGTGTAACTATGTACATTAAATTCTCTCCAGGACATACTTGAAAACAAAGAATGTCTCAACGTATTATTCCTAGTAAAAAAAAAATCTAATTAATTAAATAATTAATTAATATAACTATATATCACAATACTTCTATATATATATAGTATAAATCAGCACTCACCGGAAACTTTTCAAGATGCAGAAAAAAGGTTTAATGGTGGATCAATATTTCAATACCAGCAGGGATCTTTATCAAGATGCATCTTTTAGATAAAACTATATATATATATATATCCTCCTATAACATAAAGTGATAGAATGCGTCGCTCCCTGTGAGCGTAACTGCACATGCGCAGTAGAGACTGCAGTGCATGTGTGGTTTCGTACACAGGGAGCTTCGCTGTGAGCCGTCTGGAGCTCCACGTTAAGGATCAGCGCGTTCTACGAGAGACTTGCTGAATGCGCTGATCCGGAGCGGGGAGCTCCGGACGGCTCACCGGCTGTCTCTGCTCCGGAGCCGCTGGGTGCACTTTAGCCTGTGTATACGGGCTTTCATACTAGTATACATATCTAGTTAATTTCATCATTCATACTGACAATTTATATGCCGCCTAGTTTACCGTGTACTGTTCTTATTACTGTCAGCTGGAGGTCTTTCTCTCTCTCCGTCCCTCTCCCCAACTCTCCCTTGAGCTACCACTCCTTTCCTCCTTTCATTCTAGCATTGTTCTCTTTATCTCATTTTTGTCTTTCACTCTGTATGTCTTTCCTAATCTATTCACATAGAACTGAAAGTTTCTGGAGATCCCTCAGACTGGTATCCTATTGAAATGTCACCATCTATTTGGCGACCATCAAAAAGCCACGTTTCAATAGTGAACCTCGTTAAACTAATCCCCAAAACGAATCACATAAGTCTTGTTCATCTTTACTCTTATCGATTTATTTGATAATCAAACTACCAAATAGGAAGCACTAACAGCATTTAGCAGGAAGCTAGAGTTGAAATTCTCGAGCAAACCATCTGCACAATATGGGTAACATAATTTTGTATTTGTGCATATGGCACAGTTGTTGAACTCCAGATTTGCAACTTTTTTCTTCCTGCTTAAGACCCCAATAGCCTGTTATTTACATCTTATGGTAATAGATGGAAAATGTTTTTCTATTGCGTGCTAACAGTAACCCTTTAATCATTTTGGTACAAATTAATTATTTCTTTTATTCCTATTAAAACCTAATTTAGGTATACCCAAGCCAATTTGATATATTTGTTTAAAAAAATGATCACATACTGTATTATGATAGCCCATTCCCTCCAGATCAAAGAATCTGGCACAGAAGTGTTGTTTTTCTCAAAGTGAGAAGCATCAACATAATTTAAATGCCACCTCAATATGTGCATGCATAAAATAGCTTCATCTCTAATTTGGTCTCCACAGAAACATGGCTTCCAGCCAACATTGTTTATGCCTCTGTAACGTGATTAAAATGAGAGAAAATGAACATGGAAAAAAAGAAAATAGTTGTAAAAGAACATTTTGTAGCATTTGTTATTCTGATGCTCATAAGTACAGTCTCGAACATGAACCCTTTAAGCACCAGAGTGGTGTGCATTGTGAAACAATACACTGAATACTCTTTGAGCCATAAAATATTAAACTTCTAAATACTGGAAAGCATTGGAAAGGAGGAATGCCTAGCATTTAAAAGGTTAATATCCAGTCAATTCACAGTGGAAAAAATTATATTCACTGCAATGTAGGAGAGGAAGTGTGTGGGGTGCTAGGCTTATGGAGTATTTGGCTTGTAATTACATCTAATGCAGTTGTATGGATCTAAAATAATCAACCAACATGAATGCAAATTCTGAAATTTGCCTTTTGATGGTCGATGTATAATACTTGATTTGAAGGGAAGAAGAAACAAAAATAATTTGGAATGAATAACCAGTAAAAAAAAATAGGCCCATATGCTTAAAAAAAGCAATTCTGGGGTGAAGATAGAATATGAACCACAATGGGCAAATTTTATCCACTATGGGGTTTTTAACTACAATTTGTTTTGTTCCTGAGGCAATTCCAGACCATAGAGAAACCCATAGATTGTCCACAGTTTTGCTAAGACCACAGAATTTCCAATGAGAAAGGTTCCATTTTCCTCTTATATGTTTCAATGGTGGCCAAACTTCCCACCCCCAAACTACAAAACCCCAGAATTTACCGCCATGCACCATGGTGTAGAATAGGCAGGAAAGACAGTGGAAAGAGATACAGAGAAAGAGAGAAAAAAAACGTAAAATAAAACTTAAAATAAAAATAAAGATGTTTCAAGTTTTGGCTAGCACGATGACTGTCACTAAAAGACAATAAGAGAAGCTGGATGGACCCTGATGGTACTGATGCAGAGGAGGAGGAAGTTAGCCTCACCACTGCCAAAGAGAGTCCACGTTCCTCAGACCATTTGATTCCCAGTCCCCTGACATTGCCCCTTAGGATCTGGGGAAAATATTGAAGAAGACAATACTGGCTAGCAGCATGAGCATCACGCATCAGCTGCCTGTTCCTGCTACTACTGCTGCCAGTGTGCCTTCGCCTGATGTGGAAATGGCAAATGTGACAGTAGGGAACCCTCTGTCCAATTTGTCATCATTGCTAGTGTTGAGCGAGCATGCTCGGCCGATGCTCGGATCGGCTCGAGCATCGCTCTGCTCGGCACATGGCGGTACTCGTACGAGTACCGCATGTGCTCGCCCGCCATGTTCGGGTCTCCTCCCCGCACGTTTTGCGGCTGCTGCGCAGCCAATAAACGTGCAGGGAGGCTCTGACATCGGTGTAATGCCAGCAGCCATGTTGGCTGCTGGCATTACACTGATTGGCTGGCCAGAACCCGTGGTCGGGTGCTGTATAGCACCTGACCATCGAGTTCGGCTCAGTCTTAGCCAGGGAGAGCTGAGGATAGGAAGGGAAAGGCAGTGTAGGGAGGAAAAATCCAAAATTGTGAAAAAAAAGAACCAAAAGTCCTTTTTAGGACTACTGTGTGTGGGGGCAGCAGGTTATTTTGTGTGGGGGGAAAAAAACAAAAAAAAAAAAAAAAAAAAATATTCTGTTTAGTGTGAAAAGTTGCAGATTAGAGCACATTCTGTTTAGTGTGCACAGTTGCAGATTAGAGCACATTCTGTTTAGTGTGCAAAGTTGCAGATTAGAGCACATTCTGTTTAGTGTGCAAAGTTGCAGATTAGAGCACATTCTGTTTAGTGTGCAAAGTTGCAGATTAGAGCACATTCTGTTAAGTCTTCAAACTAAAATATCAAAGTCACATATTCCATTCAGTGTGCGTCGCCGCAGTTTAGCAGCACATTCTGTGTACTGTGCAGAGTTGCAGAATAGGAAGAAATACTGTTAAGTCTTCAAACTAAAATATCAAAGTCACATATTCCATTCAGTGTGCTTCGCCGCAGTTTAGCAGCACATTCTGTGTACTGTGCAGAGTTGCAGAATAGGAAGAAATACTGTTAAGTCTTCAAACTAAAATATCAAAGTCACATATTCCATTCAGTGTGCTTCGCCGCAGTTTAGCAGCACATTCTGTGTACTGTGCAGAGTTGCAGAATAGGAAGAAATACTGTTAAGTCTTCAAACTAAAATATCAAAGTCACATATTCCATTCAGTGTGCTTCGCCGCAGTTTAGCAGCACATTCTGTGTAGTGTGCAGAGTTGCAGAATAGGAAGAAATACTGTTAAGTCTTCAAACTAAAATATCAAAGTCACATATTCCATTCAGTGTGCTTCGCCGCAGTTTAGCAGCACATTCTGTGTAGTGTGCAGAGTTGCAGAATAGGAAGAAATACTGTTAAGTCTTCAAACTCAAATATTAAAGTCACATATTCCATTCAGTGTGTGTCACCGCCGTTTAGCAGCCTATTCTGTGTACTCTGCACAGTTGCAGACTAGGAAGAAATACTGTTAAGTTTTCAAACTCAAATATTAAAGTCACATATTCCATTCAGTGTGTGTCACCGCCGTTTAGCAGCCTATTCTGTGTACTCTGCACAGTTGCAGAATAGTAAGAAATACTGTTAAGTTTTCAAACTCAAATATTAAAGTCACATATTCCATTCAGTGTGTGTCACCGCCGTTTAGCAGCCTATTCTGTGTACTCTGCACAGTTGCAGACTAGGAAGAAATACTGTTAAGTTTTCAAACTCAAATATTAAAGTCACATATTCCATTCAGTGTGTGTCACCGCCGTTTAGCAGCCTATTCTGTGTACTCTGCACAGTTGCAGACTAGGAAGAAATACTGTTAAGTTTTCAAACTCAAATATTAAAGTCACATATTCCATTCAGTGTGTGTCACCGCCGTTTAGCAGCCTATTCTGTGTACTCTGCACAGTTGCAGACTAGGAAGAAATACTGTTAAGTTTTCAAACTCAAATATTAAACTCACATATTCCATTCAGTGTGTGTCACCGCCGTTTAGCAGCCTATTCTGTGTACTCTGCACAGTTGCAGACTAGGAAGAAATACTGTTAAGTTTTCAAACTCAAATATTAAAGTCACATATTCCATTCAGTGTGTGTCACCGCCGTTTAGCAGCCTATTCTGTGTACTCTGCACAGTTGCAGACTAGGAAGAAATACTGTTAAGTTTTCAAACTCAAATATTAAAGTCACATATTCCATTCAGTGTGTGTCACCGCCGTTTAGCAGCCTATTCTGTGTACTCTGCACAGTTGCAGACTAGGAAGAAATACTGTTAAGTTTTCAAACTCAAATATTAAAGTCACATATTCCATTCAGTGTGTGTCACCGCCGTTTAGCAGCCTATTCTGTGTACTCTGCACAGTTGCAGACTAGGAAGAAATACTGTTAAGTTTTCAAACTCAAATATTAAAGTCACATATTCCATTCAGTGTGTGTCACCGCCGTTTAGCAGCCTATTCTGTGTACTCTGCACAGTTGCAGAATAGGAAGAAATACTGTTAAGTTTTCAAACTCAAATATTAAAGTCACATATTCCATTCTGTGTTCGTCACCGCAGTTTAGCAGCCTATTCTGTGTACTCTGCACAGTTGCAGACTAGGAAGAAATACTGTTAAGTTTTCAAACTAAAATATTAAAGTCACATATTCCATTCAGTGTGTGTCACCGCCGTTTAGCAGCCTATTCTGTGTACTCTGCACAGTTGCAGACTAGGAAGAAATACTGTTAAGTTTTCAAACTCAAATATTAAAGTCACATATTCCATTCAGTGTGTGTCACCGCCGTTTAGCAGCCTATTCTGTGTACTCTGCACAGTTGCAGAATAGGAAGAAATACTGTTAAGTTTTCAAACTAAAATATTAAAGTCACATATTCCATTCAGTGTGTGTCACCGCCGTTTAGCAGCCTATTCTGTGTACTCTGCACAGTTGCAGACTAGGAAGAAATACTGTTAAGTTTTCAAACTCAAATATTAAAGTCACATTTTCCATTCAGTGTGTGTCACCGCAGTTTAACAGCCTATTCTGTGTACTCTGCACAGTTGCAGACTAGGAAGAAATACTGTTAAGTTTTCAAACTCAAATATTAAAGTCACATATTCCATTCAGTGTGTGTCACCGCCGTTTAGCAGCCTATTCTGTGTACTCTGCACAGTTGCAGACTAGGAAGAAATACTGTTAAGTTTTCAAACTCAAATATTAAAATCACATTTTCCATTCAGTGTGTGTCACCGCAGTTTAGCAGCCTATTCTGTGTACTCTGCACAGTTGCAGAATAGTAAGAAATACTGTTAAGTTTTCAAACTCAAATATTAAAGTCACATATTCCATTCAGTGTGTGTCACCGCCGTTTAGCAGCCTATTCTGTGTACTCTGCACAGTTGCAGACTAGGAAGAAATACTGTTAAGTTTTCAAACTCAAATATTAAAGTCACATATTCCGTGTAAGATGAAGAAGGCGGGTAAAAAGGGACGGGGAAGTGGACGTGATCCTGATAGTTCAGGGCGCGGGTCAGGACGCGGAGAAACTGTGCCTGGTGCCAGAGCACAAGAAAGAAAGACATCCACCATAACTAGCTTCATGTCTAATTTTACAGGGCGTCGCAGGACATCACTCTTGAGGTCCGACCACTGCGAACAGGTGGTCGGTTGGATGACAGCTGATACTGCTTCCAGTCGGTTAAGCACCACCCTGTCTTCCACCAAGTCCACTCTCAGTAGCCAAGAGTCTGGTCAACATAATCCTCACTCTGATCATCCTTCCTCCCACCATACACGGTCTGGTCAAAGAAGTGATCCCACACTGGGATATAGTGAGGAGCTCGTCTCATCACCAATCCTTCATTTGACCCTCTCTCCAAGCACGCTTGCAGAGGAACATGACATCTTGTGCCCTGATTCACAACCTCTAGAGGCTACCCAATCACAAGAAGATGACAGATGTGAACGGCATTTAAGGTCAAAGGAAGTAGTGGATGATGATGATGATGATGAGACACAGTTGCCATTAAATCAACCACTATTTCCGTCTCAAGACCTTGTTGAGGAGAATGTTATACAGTTGTCAATGACTGAGTATGTGGTGGGATCAAGACTTGAGGAGGATGATCAGAGTGAGGAAGTGGAGGAGGACTTGGTGGACGATGAGGTGACTGACCCCACCTGGGAAGGTGTAGAGCCGAGCGATGACAGCAGTCCTGAGGGTGAGCCATCTGCAGCACCGCAACAGGCTGGAAGAGGCAGTGGTGTGGCTACAGAAAGAAGGCGGACCGCACCAAACCGGCCCGCAAATGTTCCACGGAGCACCCCCTTGCGTAAATCTACCTTGCCAAAGGGTAGGTGTTCCGCGGTATGGCGTTTTTTTAAGGAAAGTACGGACGACAAAAGAATTGTAGTTTGCAACCTGTGCCACACCAGGATGAGCCGAGGCATGAACACTAGAAACCTCACCACCACCAGCATGATCCGACACATGGCATCCAAGCACCGTAGTAAGTGGGAGGAACGCCTGGATCGCCCATCTGTGTCTGCAGGCCACACCACTGCCTCCTCTTCCCCTGTTTTCGGTGCCGGCCAATCGCCTGTCGAAGGCGCAGGCCCGCATACCTCCCGCCCTGCACCTGTACCATCTGAAGCACCATCAGCGACCACATTCACTTCCCTGTCCCAGCACAGCGTCCAAATGTCGTTACCCCAGGCATTTGAGCGCAAGAGAAAGTACCCAGCCACCCACCCACAGGCCATAGCACTAACCTCACACCTTTCAAAATTACTGGCCATCGAAATGCTGCCATTTAGGCTTGTGGACACTGAGTCCTTCCGCAGCCTGATGGCAGCAGCTGTCCCTCGGTACGCGGTCCCCAGCCGCTACTATTTTTCCCGGTGTGCCATCCCCGCATTACACCACCATGTGTCCCGTAACATCACCCGTGCCCTGACCAACGCAGTTACTGGGAAGGTCCACTTAACGACTGACACATGGACAAGTGCTTGTGGCCAGGGACGCTACATTTCCCTGACGGCACACTGGGTGAATGTCGTGGAGGCTGGGAGCGACTCGGACCCTGGGATGGCACGGGTGCTACCCACGCCGAGGATTGCGGGCCCTACCTCCATCAGGGTTTCCACCAGCACCTACGTTATTGGCTCCTCCTCCTCCGTTTCCACCTCCGAATTCTCTACACGCAGCGCCACTCCCCCATCAGCCAGTAGCTGGAAGCAGTGTAGCACTGCAGTGGGGAAGCGTCAACAGGCCGTGCTGAAGCTGATCTGCCTTGGGGACAAACAGCACACGGCCTCAGAGCTGTTGCAGGGGATTAGTCACCAGACCGAGCAGTGGCTCTTGCCACTCAACCTGCAACCAGGCATGGTTGTGTGTGATAATGGGCGTAACTTGGTGGCGGCTTTGGAGCTCGGCAAGCTCACACACGTACCATGCCTAGCGCATGTATTTAATTTAGTGGTGCAGCGATTTCTAAAAACCTACCCCAATGAGCATGATCTCTTGACCAAGGTGCGCCGCGTGTGTGCACATTTCCGAAAGTCATCTACAGCTTCGGCCGGCCTGTTGAAGCTGCAGCAGCGCTTACAATTGCCAGCTCACCGGCTGCTGTGTGACGTGAGCACGCGCTGGAACTCCACCTTCCACATGTTGGCCCGGCTTTGTGAGCAGCAGAGGGCAGTAGTGGAGTACCAGCTGTTACACGGTCGTCGCCTCTCCGTTCAACTTCCTGTAATCAGAAGTCAGGAGTGGGAATGGATGTCAGACCTCTGCGAGGTTTTACGCAATTTTGAGGAATCGACACAGATGGTGAGCGGCGATAACGCTATTATCAGTGTAACCATCCCACTTCTGTGTCTACTGAAACGCTCGATGCTCACAATTAAAACCGACGCTTTGCATGTGGAAGAGGTGGAAATGGGGGAGGAAGAGCTTACACAAGGTGATAGCCAGAGCACCCTCACTTCGTCTTCTCAGCGACAATTGGAGGAGGCGGAGGAGGAGGAGGAGGAGGAGGAAGACACGGTTGCCTCCGCTACAGAGGGTAGCCATGGAACTTTAGTTCCATCTCTTCAGCGTGGGTGGGCAGAAGAGGAGGAAGAGGATGAGGATATTGAGAGTCATCCTCCTGGTGAGGACAGCGAAATCTTGACTGTTGGTACTCTGGCACACATGGCTGACTTTATGTTAGGCTGCCTTTCCCGTGACCCACGCGTTATACGCATTTTAGACAACACGGATTACTGGGTGTTCACCCTTCTGGACCCCCGCTACAAAGAGAATTTCTCATCTCTCATTCCTCCGGTGGAGAGGACAAGCAAAATGGTGCAATACCAGAAGGTTCTTGTTGAAAAATTGCTCCAAAATTTTCCATCTGATAACGCTGGCGGCAGAGTACGTGCTACCTTGGCCAACAGAGAAGGGGAGAAAAGGGGAGCACACAGCAGTTCCGACAAAGGCAGGGCAACACTCTCCAAGGCGTGGGACACCTTCATGACACCCCGCCAGCACCCTCACGCTGATGCGCAGCCTAGTGTCACAAGGAGGGAAAAGTTTTGGAAGATGGTGAAGGAGTACGTAGCAGACCGTGTCAGCGTCCTCAATGATCCCTCTGTGCCTTACAACTACTGGGTGTCCAAGCTGGACACGTGGTATGAACTGGCACTCTACGCCTTGGAGGTGCTGGCCTGCCCTGCCGCCAGCGTTTTGTCTGAGCGGGTATTTAGTGCTGCTGGTGGCATCATAACAGATAAGCGTATCCGCCTTTCCACCGACAATGCTGATAGGTTGACACTTATAAAAATGAACAAGGCCTGGATTTCCCCTGACTCCTCCACTCCACTGGAGGAAAGCCCCGGGGGAACATAAACTCACTTTATATATGTTATTTACAATGATGTGAATACTCTGTATTCCCATTCACCCCTTCCACCCAAAAAACGGGTATATGGTTGACTCTTAATCTTCTCATCCTCCTCCTCCTCTTCCATATACCCTGGGATATAATTTTTATATAGGGCCAGCTCACCAGCGGGCCCTGTGCTATAATTTTTATATAGGGCCAGCTCACCAGCGTGCCCTGTGATATAATTTTTATATAGGGCCAGCTCACCAGCGGGCCCTGTTTGACAATTTTTATATAGGTCAGCTCACCAGCGGGCCTTCTCATATAATGTTTTATTGGGTCAGCTCTCTAGCGGGCCCTCTCATATAATGTTTTATAGCGTCAGCTCACTAGCGGGCCTTCGCATATAATGTTTAGGATGGTCAGCTCTGCAGCAGACCCTTACCCATAATGTTTTAGATGGTCAGCTCAGCGCACGTTTCCCTCTTAATCATGGCCTCAGTTCAATAAAATCAAGGAAATTTTTGGGAGAATTTGCCTCTGCGCACGTTTCCCTCTTAATCATGGCCTCAGTTCTGAAAATCAATAAAATTTTTGGGAGAATTTGCCTCTGCGCACGTTTCCCTCTTAATCATGGCCTCAGTTCTGAAAATCAAGGAAATTTTTGGGAGAATTTGCCTCTGTGCACGTTTCCCTCTTAATCATGGCCTCAGTTCAGAAAAATCGAGGACATTTTTGGGAGAATTTGCAGATGATATACAAGTAAATATACAGCAAATACTGTTTGGTAACAATTTTTCGCCTAAAGTCGTTTTTATTTTCCTTTTTGTGTGTTTTACGGTCAGTCTGTAAAAATGGCGTACTACGGGCGAAAGATCGTTCCCAGCAGCGATGTTGGAGTCCAAGATGCATCCAGACATCCTCCCTATGCTGTCCCTGAACCATTTCTGTGGTGTTTCCATCCTTTTCTGCCCTTTTCCTATGGACCAGGCACCCTCCCCTCATCAGAGCAGGGGGTGCCTGGTGTAATGCTCGAGTCCTCCCATTGACTTCAATGGGGCTCGGGTGCTCGGCCGAGCACTCGAGCCTCAGGGGGTGCTCGGTCAGAGCACCCGAACACCCGAGCATTGGGGTGCTCGCTCATCACTAATCATTGCCAATCAGTTCCACTCCCATAGAGCAGAAACAAACTGGCTGATGAGAGTAAGGAAGGTGGTGGAGAAGCTGGTGTGGAAGAGAGTATAAGAGCATTTTTGACAGACAGTATTTGAGAATGGAAGAAAGAGATTAAAATGGGTATGGGCAGATGCAAATGGACATCATGACCACCAGCAGTGAAGTCTTGAGTTTCCTGCTGCTCTAATTCCTGCTGAGTTGTCAAAGGCAGATGTTCATCTGTAACAGTAGGATAATTCTGAGAAGTCTAGCATGTCACAGACTACATTGGCCACAATGGAACTTGGTTCTTTGAGTAGTGATTTGAGACTTTGAAACTCATGGTTCTATCTTTAGTGCTGATGCTGAATGTAGTGAATGTTTTTTTTGGGGGGTTGTTTACTGGGATTGGGGGCAGTTAATAAAAGATAAATCCTAAATACAATTAAAAAAACTCAGGAGACATGTTATAAAAGGGGTCTGAGGAGGCTGTCTGTATTGGTGTGTGCAGTCTGGGGAATGAATCAGTCAAAGATGGAATTTGTTCTGGAGGGATTTCTTGAATTGTATTAGGGACAGTTAATAATAATAAAAAAATAAAATAAAATAAGACATTTGTATAAAGTCTAAAGTGATAGAGACAGAAACCCCCTGACATAAGCTGCCACTGGAGTAGACTGATACTTGACATGATAGAGTATTTTGTAGAGGATGATTTGTTAGCGGCCCAAGGGCTGAGGAAACCATGATTTGTAGGACTTAGACTTATCAGAGTCATAAGCCCTGATGAAACATTGATTTGTAGGACTTAGGCTTGTTAGAAACAAACCCCAATACATTTTTATTTTTTTGTAGGACTATGGGTTTTTTTATTTTTTATTTTTTTGTCTAAAGCACAAGCCCTAAGAAAAAAAAAATGCCCTAAAGGCCTAGTGCTGGCATGTCATGTCATGTTGGCCATTGGCCAGTGGCCATTATCAAATGGTCTGATGTAGATGTGGAATTTATGACTGCTGGTCTTGCTGTTGCTGCTGCTGAGTTGTATAAGCAGCAGAATGATTAAGCAGCTCAAAGGGAATTGGATCAACAATAGCAGTAACATGATCGATGGATGATGAAGGTTCCACTTGCTATGACTCACTCCAGTGATGTGCCTGAGGCAACAGCACAATAAATAGCCCCTGTATATGTGGAGAAAATAATAAGTTGGTCAATAATTCTTCTCCACCTGCCCCTCCTCCAAAATCATGGGTGTGTTGTTACTAGAATAGAAATTTTTCCCTTGAGAGCAGGACCTGTGCCTCTCATCAGCAACTGCAATGTGCACATTGTGCGTGGTAAATAACACCTTGGGACACAACTATATCCAAACACCATGACACCAGAAACCAAGTACTGCCGCTGTCACTGTACCCCTTTTCCAGACCCACTAAGGACACATGGCAACTTGCTGACCGTTTAATAGTAATGATGAACCCTCCCTGCCACCATTTTAGCATATTCTGTGGGATGGAATCTCATCAGATTACACTTGATGCACTGATTGCAATTCTCCTCCAACACAATGCCATGCATGGTCAGTGCACCACACTGTGTGCAATGGGTAGAGACGAACTGCCACATCCTAAAATCTACAGAGTGGCTATTATTTGGCAGAGGAGGTAATGATGAATGACGTGTATTGGCAGAAGATGTAGTTACCCTAGAGAAAGAAGGTGATGGAGAGCTAGTTGTTTCTCTCGTCATTGAACTTTCAGCCTCTGTCTGTATTTCTCTATTCTTCCCCCTCTTTGATCTCTACCTCATCTCTTGCTACCTTTCTGGAGAGTCAGGGGGTACAGCAACAGTGATGCTCAATTTCTGTGGCGGGTGTTTGACTTTAACATGTTTGACAAAAATGTCATGGTGTCTGTGTTTCATGTGTGTTATCAGGGTGCTTGTGCCTAGGTGTGTTCCCTCCTTTCCCCTTCTCACTGACTTGTGCACAGTGCCGTTGGTGATGACTGTACTGTGCCTGCCCCAAGAGAAAAATAGTTCCACACCCATGACTTTAAGGGATAGGAAACAGATGGAGTAGAATGGCCTCTTTCTTCTTCTTCTCCACATTCCCCTTCACTGTCTGGGGCAGAGGATGATGTTGCTGCTGTTGCTGCTACTGCCTCAGAATCAGCACTGCAACTAGGCTGCTGGCAAGTGGAACCTGTCCTAGTCCCGCATTACCCCATTCCTACTGTGTCCACGGTGGTCTGTGGCACACTAACCTGCTCCTCAGCATCCTGCTGCCCTTGTAACTCAGCAGCTGCAGCAGGAAATTAGAGCAGTTGTAAACTCTGCAAATTCCAAAAGTTCACTGCTGGTGGTGGTGATACCCATCCTCATCCCTGTATCCCATTCCTTCTCAGTTTGGGCTAAAAAAGGCCATCAATGTCTCTTCCACCCCAGCTTTCCTGCATCATCATCACCACCACTAGTCCCTACAGGCTGCTGTTGCTTCTCTATTACAGACATCTCACCGCTGGTTGGAGGAGGTGACGAGAAATGTGACAGAGGGTCCCCTAAAGGCACACTTGCCATTTCTTGGGACATGGAGAAGGCAGACTGGCAGCAGTAGCAGCAGGCACAGGCAGCAGTTCTGTACTCCTGGTGGTGGTGGTGGTGGTGGTATTATTGCTCCGCCAGCTATCCACCACCAGTTTTGGTTTCTTCAGGATCATGTTCCACATGGAACAGGCTGTGAAGAGAAGGGGACTCCCAGGGCCAGGGGAATGGTGTGAGCTCCCTTGATTGCTAGTCTGGATGCTTTAAATTACTTCCCCTATCATTCCCCTAACGCTATTCCCACCAGCTGCTTCACCATTACTGTTGCTACTACTAACACCAACCATATCAAGTTCAGCCTCTGAGTCTTCCTCCTCACAGTCACTAGTAATATGTTGATTAACCCCTCCTTCACTCCTAACGCTAACAAGCAGCTGAACCTTCTTAGTAGTAGTACTAGCACTGGCGGGACTGCTTGCAGATGGCACGTGTGACTTAGGGTCCCCTGCTGTCACACTTGACATCATCTTCTCCTCCCCCCTCCTGAGTATTATAAGACACACTGGCAGTAGGTTCAGCACTGGTGACACAGTTTCATCACTGGCAGCAGGCACAGCACTGGTGGCAGCAGGGGAAGCATGTCTGACAGCAGGCACAGCACTGGTGGCAGCAGGGGCAGCATGTCTGGTAACAGGTACAGAAATGGAGGGAGCAGGGGCAGCATGTCTGGTAGCAGGCACAGGCAGCAGACCTGTCCTGCTCTCACTACTACCGTTTTCTTCCTTCCTTGACATTAATTTCCCCAAGATACCTAGGGGTGATTTAGGGGCACTAGACAGCATTGGTTCTGTAGTGCTAACTTCCTCCTCCTCCTCAGACTCAGTGGACACAGAAGGGTCCTTCCATTTCCTCCTTTTATTATTTTTAAACTTTCTCATAGTGATAGCAGTCACTATGAGCCTCTCCTGCCTCAGTTTTCCAAAAAGATCACAGCAGAACAGCACAGCACGTCTTCCTCACTCTGTAGATGCTTCTATTGTGTTTCACTTCTGCGAATAAGTCACGTTTTTATAGCAAATAGGCGAAAAACATGTAAACCTATGGGTGGAAACTTTCTAGCCATTGAAAACATGACAAAGAATTTCGGCCAATGGGTGAAAAATGCAAAGATTTTAATCACTGTTTTAAAGTTGGTTTTCCCGCGAAAAAGCAGGCAACAACATGGTTTTCGTGGATTTTTTTTACAGGAACACAGCAAGAACGTTCTCCCATCCATAGCTAAAACCAATCAAATAAAGGGTATCACGGAACATCTGCAAGCATTCCATCCCACTGAATATGTTATGCTGGTTGCAAGCGAGGAGTAATTATTTTTACTGTCTTATTGGTATCAAGTGTCCTTAGTAGAGTGGACAAAGGCCATGGTGACAGCAGTACTTGGTTTCTTGGGGCATGTTTTTACTTGGCCAACCTCAGAATCAAGGTGTTTGGTAGCAGTTGTTTCTATTGCTGCTTTATATGAGAACAGATGTGTCAGTTGTGATACTTCCTTTCACAGTCCTTCCCTATTTCACAATGTCTTCCTGCTCTGAAGGGAAAACATAATATTCCAAAGCACCAATGATTTTAGAGGAGGGGCAGGAGGAGAGGCATATTTGGCCAACTTCTTCTCTCTAGATGAACCTGAAGTGGTGTGGTTTTTTTTGTGATATTGCTTCTGTGGAATCATCATCATACTATCACCTGTCTCATGTCATTGCTGATTATGGTAGGTGCCACTGCATGGCATAATGTTTCTGGTAGTGATTTGCAGTAGACCAGTAATGCTTATTTTTTGCTAGCCAGAGGCCTGCAAAAAATTATTCACAGGGCTTGTTCTTTGACAGCTTGAAGAATGCAAACACATTTTTCTCAGTGACTGATTTTTTCTGGCCTGAGGCCAGCAAACAAATATTTCTTAGTGTTTTTTTCAGGGCAAGCCTGAGATGTGCAACAAAACTGATACAGGGATTGGAGGATCTGAGTTATAAAGAGAGACTAGAGGAAAGGTAATTTTGACTAAAACAAAGGCAGGGATTTTTTACAGTAAGGGCTGTAAAGCTATGGAATTCTTTGCCTCGGGATGTTGTGCTTGCAGATGCTGTAACTGCTTTCAATATTGAGAACTATGACAGATGGCTTCAATGCAGATAGGTTGTTGATCCAGGGAATTAACTGACTGACATTTGGAGACAGGAAGGATTTTTTTACCCACCTGAGGCTTAATTGGAAATGGCTTCAGTGGGTTTCTTTTTGCCTTTCTCTGGTTGAACAGGGGTGTTTTGGCATGGGCTGGACTTGATGGACATATGTCTTTTTTCAGCTTTGTCAACTGTTACTTTGTTGTTGGGACAATTTCCCTTTATAACACAGTTTGTACTCTTAGAGGTGCCAGCGCCCTTCTCTCTTTTCTCAGAAGGGTCTTTGAGAATGGTCTTGAGGACCAAGTTAAGGTTCCTATCCCAAGGGATATGCAAATATGGAATTCTGGGTCTCAAGTTCTTAATGGATTTAACAAATCTTTAGGCACAATGGAGGTCTGCAAAGGAACAACCCAAAAGTTGCCAAAGTTCAAGATTTCGACTTAAAAGGATAGTAATATTTCAAAATAAAAGCAGATCCAATTAACCTTCATAGTATTTGGGCCATAGAGAGTGTTATTTCAGTACTGTCAGAGTTGTAGTTCAAGAGTAATTGAATGATAAATTATCCCTCTCCTGCCCCTTTTACTGATGTAACACTGTTTACCTCAGAGCAGTAGGACTGTCCAGATGGACAATCTTCAGTGAGCATAAGGAAAAACCTGATAAACCTGTCAAGGGGGGCAGGGTTTTCCTTACACTCACAGTAAGAAGATTGTCCCCTGCTGTGAGTTGTCTGGTCCCTAGACCAGATTCCACATCTGAGGTGAGCAGTGTTACACTAGGTAAAAGGGACAGGAGGGGGATACGTTATCATTTAATTACTTTTGAACTACAACTCTGACAGTATTGAAATAACACTCTCCTTGGCCCGAATACTATGAAGATTAATTGGAGCTGCTTTTATTTTAAAATATTACTATCCATTTAAATAGTGCTGGGACATAGTCTCTTAGCAAAGCCAACTGTCATGTTGGCCTAAATTTGTTGGCATCCATGATCAGACAAATATTGAATTGACCAGGGGAGAGCTTCGGACATGTGGAACCTGTTCCATCATGTCAGGGAGAGTTTTACCAGATTATAGATAATAATTTGTTGTTCCAGAGAAAACAGATCTCCATTCAAACTGCTCAAGATAAACTACTGAAGTAGATACATGTGCAGACAATCCCAGGAAACTACTGATGATATCAACAACTGAAGACCCTGAAGGAAAAAATAAGGTGTACATAGTAGGAATCGAAATGAGAAAAACAATTCTACATAGTGTAGGTCAAGGTTAGGCAAGGTTTGGCACTCTAGCTGTTGGTGACTACAACTATCCCCCAACCAGCCAATGGCAATGCGGACTGTAAATAATATTGGTTTCAGTAATGTTTTTGTAGTTAAAGGGATAGTAATACTTCATTTTATCTTTATTTTATTTTGTAGGCATTAAAAAAACATGAAGAACGATATAAGTCTTATCTCTCAAACCTTTATGGTTTGAGAGATATTCACAAGCAAATTTTCCCCTCCCGCCCCTTTTACCTAGTGTAAGCCATCTCTTCTGAGATGTGGAATCCAGTTCATAGACCAGACAGATAACAGAAGGGGACAATCATGAGAACAAGTTTTTAAGGTTTTTCCCTTATCTTAATTGAATATTGTCCCTCTCTGCAGTCTATCTGGGCACCTCCTTTCTGATCTGGCTGAGCAGTGTTACATCAGTAAAAGGGGCGGGAGGGGGATACTTTGTCATTGAATTACTCTTGAACTACAACTCTGACAGAATTGAAATAATACTGTCCAAAGTCCAAATACTATGATGATTAATTAGAGATGATTTTATTATGAAACATTACTATCCCTTTAATAAATGACAGATATATCAAATGGACTGCCTCATCAGTGGAACAGCTTAAACATTCATTAGAGAAATATGAATACAGGGTGGCATTTATATGTGAGGTATAATGTAACATTATATAATATATGTTATTTTTAACAAAATATATTTCTGTTGTAACTTATTCTGTCCTGATGAGTGATGCATAAAACAGAAATGTGAAAGACAAATAAACACAAGACAAAAAAATAAGACTCATCACTGCTGTGCTATCATATTCTTCATTGCCTTCCTATCATTTATGGAAAGTCTGCCTCAGGAACAGATATAGTTCATTTATTTGCATTTTTTGTATTATTATTCTTGAAACTTACAATTGAAATATTAAGCTGTTTTGTCTTTAAAAATAAATCTCTTGTATAAATGTGATTATACAAACTATACAGATGGTAAAGTGAATGTGCAATGTCAATTATGTTCAAATCCCTATGAATCTGTAATGTCAATTTACTAAGCAATGTAGGCCAGAATTCCTGAAGTCCTAATGATGATGGTGATTGTCCACTGGAGAGCACTACAATGCTCATATGCTGCAGTGCATACCCAGAGGTGCAGCCACTGGTGTTAACTTAGAAGCGAATGCCTTGATGAATTCATATATTTGACATTTGAGAAAAACTGCACTTCTCGCCTAGCAGGACATTTCTTGAGGGAAACTGATGTTTTTCCGCTCTTTTTCACCTAACTCATTGCCTTGAAATCAATGGGAAGACTGAATTTACACCAACCACATAGCAAATTTACTTTTTTCCCACGGGGGTCTCAAAGCATGCCATTTTGTTTTTGTGAGAGGAAGAGAGCAGCTAGTGAAAACGGGCTAATAAAAAGGAGTTGAAGCTTAGTTTAGAGAGTCTTTTAGGCAGGACATTTGTTCTCTGCATTAGGAGAGTCTGTGGTCACTCTGCAGGACTGGAATAGGGAAATTAAATTGACCCCAAATACACTAACATCTTGTGTGACTGACTAGGAAGACACATGCAGACATGATCCAAGTTGCTTTCTGGTCTGGCTGTTATCTCTGTGTCAGGGACAGGGAAGTCTGGGGATGTGAGAAGGGAGCAAATGAGAATTACCCAAATACCCCAACATGCTTTGTGACTGACTGGGAAGACACATGCAACCATGATACAAGTTTCATCCTGATCTGACTCTTATCTCTTTGTTGGTGGACTGTGGAGAAAGAATCAGTTGAACAGGGAATTTGTTTTTTTTTGTTTTTGACTGGGATTGGGGGCAGTTAGTTAATAATAAATAAATAAAAATTGAAAAAAAAATTATATGGAACGTGACAGAGACAGGGACCCTGCTGTATGCTGTGACTGCGGCAGACAGATACTAGATGAGTATTTTGTAGAGGGCTAAGACATCACATACAATCAGTTTTATGGTGTACTTTAAAAAAAAACAAAAAACACACAGACAGTAGTTGAATAAAATCCAGCAAATACACAAGGTGTAGGGGGAGGGAGGTAGGATTAGGAGCAGTGCAGGGATGTGTGAGTAAAATGGTAAACTGACTGCATCCATGGTTGTTGCAGCAAATGCAAAAATGATGATGATCCTTCTCCTCCTCCTGAGCAGGATGAATTTGTCAAAGTCCCACCAAAAATTCCACCTCCATCATACACATGTGCTACATTCAATATGGATTTTACTAAACTTTTTCTTAAAATATTTCTTTATTTCTCTTTATAAACAATAGCTGAGCAGCATAGCAGCAGGCTTAAAAAAGATGAAAGATATTTGTATATGTGTGCACTGTGCAGGGCACAGTTCAGCCACACAAAAGCCCTGAGAGGAAACTGATTTGTACTTGTTAGATACAAGCCCTATCAGCAGGTCATTTTATGGTGGCCAGTTGCCACTGGCCAATGGCCATTGGAAAATGCCATAGTGACATTGTTTCATTTGCGACTGCTGTGCTATTATTACTGCTACTGCTGAGTAATAGGAGTTAAACTTGTGATAGGCACAAGCCTTGATGGAACATTGATTTGTATGATGTAGACAAGCCCTATCAGCAGGTCATTTTATGGTGACCAGTTGCAAATGCCATGGTGACATTGTTTCATTTCTGACTGCTGTGCTATTAGGACTACTGCTGCTGAGTTGTCTAAGCAGAAGGATAATTGAGCAGCTCCAAGGTAATGGGATCAAGAGCAGTAATATGAGAAAGGTGATGATAGTTCCACTTGCCAATAGCTCCAGTGATGTGCCTGAGTCAGTAGCAGAACCACAACTAGCTCCCAACACTTCAGGTACAGTACATCTGAAGAAAAGAAGTTGGCCAATAATGCTTCTCCTCCTGCACCTCCTCCAAAATCGTGTATTGTTGGAATACAAATGTTTTACTTGAGATCGGGAAGGAACTCTGTCTTTCATCAGCAACTGCAATGTGCATAGTATATGTAGGAAAGTTGCGAAATAAGTAGGGATGGGCAAAAATTTTCACTTCGAACTGAAATCGGTGAAGAATGGCACTTTCCGCTTGGTGAAAAATTTCCTGCGAAAAGTGGTGTTTTCCTCTTTTTTCGCCTAGCTTATTGCATTGAAATTAATGGGTAGAAAAGTGTTTCTCCACCACACAAACATTTTCTACAGCCATATAAAAGGGTGTCAGGCTCTCACAGCAGCCATTCTGTGTTTGTGAGAGGAGAGAGCAGCATGTTTTTGAGCTAGAGAAGATAGGCAAATAAAGGGGAATTGAAGCTTAGTTTAGGGAGTCATTTTGGTCGGACATTTGTTCTCCATATTAGGGGAGTCTGAGGGCACAATGGGGGAGAAGAACGTAGGAAGGAGGTTGACCCAAAATACCCCAAATTTAGTGTGACTGACTGGCAAGACACAAGCAGCTGGGGTCCAAATTGCTTGCTGATTTTACTTTTATTGTCTTTGTGCTGGGGAAGTCTGGGGAAAGAAGTTGTTGATTTTGTTTTTTAGTTATATATTTTTTTTTTGGACTAACTGTGATAAGATAGGGTGGCCAACTCAAAAAAATAAATAAAATAAATATATTTTTTTAAAAAATGCATAAATAATTAAACAAATATATTAGACAGCTGACTGGGAGCTCTGTAACTGAGGCAGACTTGATAGACAGCAGTTGACATTGAGAATTTTGTTGAAGGCCAAGGCAAGACATCACATTCCATCAGTTGTGTACTGTAGAGCAGGGCTCAAAATTTCCACTCGCCACTAGCCAATGGCGAGTGAAAATTTAGCCCTGGCGAATAGAAATTCAGCCCTGGTGGGTATGTTTTGGTTTGCAGTGGCGAGTATCTTGTCAGGTCTGGCTAGTAGCAAAGGACTTAAAATTATAAGCCCTGCTGTAGAGAGTAAAAACACACACAATAATTGAGTAATGTCTAGCAAATGCACAAGTGGGAGGGGGAAAGGTGGAGGAAGTGCAGGGACATGGAGTAAAGTGTTAGTACAAAAACTGACTGCAGCAATCGTTGTTTCAGCATGTGCAATAAATGATGATGATCCCTCTCCTACTGTGGTGGATGCAGTCTGTCAAGGTCCCACCAATCACATCACACCAGTCCCCCACCACAATTACCATACATATTTGTCACTTTGTAAGTTGTACTTTATTTTTTTTAATCACTTGACATAATTATGAATATGTGCCAGTGTCACTCAAGCAAGAATTAGGTGTTGTGGTTAAAGGACAAATACACTCTGCATGCTAACACATTTTTCAAGGTATATATTGCTGTAGGACTCACAACTTTGACTTCCAGCTACTTATTTCTACACTACAGCCCTCAGAAGAAGTAATTTTGTGCTGGGAAATGTTGCACCATATTAAACATAGGAGAATATGTGCTGAAATAGGATAAACGGTTTGGAATAGGTGAAAAATGTGTTATAATAGGTGAAAAAATTGCTGGACAAAAAGGAGGAAAATTTTGCATTGGAGAAAAGGAGAAAACTTTTGTCAAAAAAGAGAAAAATGATCTGTTTTTCGTGAAAAGTCATGCAGGAAATTTGTCTCAGTTTTCGCCCACCCCTAGAAATAAGGAATGGGAACAATAGACCCATCTGCACTCACATCAAAAACTGCCAAAACTGAAAGCAAACACCTTGGCACTTAGGTCCACAATGTCAAATCAATCATCCCACCCCAGAAACCAAGTACTGCTGTGACCACGGTGGTCTTTGACACACTAGCCTGTTCATCATCAGCTTGCTGCTGAGACAAATCAACATCTGGCCATTGCAACTTGGCAGCAGTAGCAAACTCAGCAATGTCATGGCTGCTAGTGGTCATAATAACCATGTATCTCCCATTCTTTTTTGTTTTCAGCTAAAAGGCCCTCATTTTCTCCTCCACCCCAGTTACTCCACCATCACACTCACACTAATTACCACCACCAAACTCTTGCTGCTGCTTGACAGGAGTGGGATAGATTGGCAATGATGACAAATGTGACTTAGGGTCCCCTATTATAACACTTTCAATACTATTAGCAGGCACAGGCATCTGGTGTGTGCTGATGCTAATACTGCAAGCCAGTTATGCCTTCTTCATCATCATGTCCTAGAGCGACAATGCCAGGGGAATGGGAAATACAGGGTCAGGGGAATGTTGTGAGCACCCTTGACTGCTATTCAGGCTGCTCACTTCCATTTCCACCTTAGCATTAGAAGGATCAACACTTGAGCTAATCCCAGCAGCTGCTTCGCAATCACCACCACACTCCCCCCACTACTCTCTAGCTACTGTGTGGTAGTAGTGGGAGTGCTTGTGCATGACAAGTGTGACTTAGGATCCCCTGCTGTAACACTTGTCATTATCTCCTCCTCAAAATCACTGGCAGCAGTAGCAGCAGACACAGGCATCTGAACTGTCCTGCTCACACTGCTACCCTATTTTTCCTGTGTCATTGCTGCTGCTGCTGCTATTTTCTCCCATATCACAATTCAGGGGACTGGGCATCATTGGGGCTAGGGAATAATTGGTCCCAAACACTTCCATGCTGGTGGTGGTCACTTCATACACCTCTGACTCGCTGGACACATGACGGTCCTTCTAGCTCCTCCTTTTTTTTTTTTTTTTTAAATCCGGGTGCTCATAGTGTTAGCCAATACTATGAGCCCCTGCTGGCCTTATTTTGCCAAATACCACCTTTTAACCTCTCTATCTCTCTAGCTGCTTATTTTTCCAGTTGCACTTCTTGGTGTAAATTCTACACAATCTTAGTACACTGGCTCTACAGGACCAGCCAGCATAAGGAACACATTACCCTATCACATCTGTTCTACAGGTCCAGCCTGCAAGTTATCTGCATAGACATACTGCATCTGATCAACAGGATCGCCCTCGTATAGTCTTAATACATTGAGTCTACAGGACCAGTCCACAAGCTTGCTGCACTGCCAGCCTGCATCCCATCACCTAAACTAGGCACCCAGTCTGCTGTACCGCTTTACTCCTGTTACATATTCCTTAGTATTACCTCCTTCCTGGAAAATCTCTAACACTTTCCCTCTTGATGTCTGTTGTTAAAAACTGTTTTTCTTCCAATACGTCCCTTCCACCTCTTGCCCTGGTGGATGGACAACCTGAATTTCTGGTGAACAAGATTTTGGATTCACGTATGGTATGTTATTTCTTAAAATACCTGTGGACTGGAAAGGCTATGGACCTGACGAGTGTTCAAGACTTTCTGCTAAAGATGTCCATGTTCCAGATCTTATTCAAGCTTTTATCAAGCCCATCCTGACAAGTCTGGTAGCCAAGAGGTCCCCGTTGAGAGGGAGGTAGTGTCACGAGTGCCTGTGCTTGGGCATCCAGGAGTACACTTGAATCTTCATGGTGCTGATTTCCAGGACAACGCTCTGCAGGCTCTCTCCTGTCCTAAAATACATACAACTCTGCTCCAATTTAGAATATATCCACTTCAGCTGAAAATGGAGGACATTGTTTATATTATAAGTTCCCCATAGAACTGCATCATTTTATTCGTATACTAGCAACCTGGAACACGGAATTACCCATGTATGGTTAATTGTGTGTGTGGGCACACACAAAAGTGATTTGTATGTTATTGGATGTTGTCCTGTGCTGATGTAGAAATTGGGCATTTGTGTAACCCAATTCCATAGTATGTGTGGCTCTCCCAGTGTGCCAAAAGCAACATCCTCTAACTGAGTGTAAGTGGAAGCTCAGAAGTGTGGAATAGGCAATCAGTTTGTCCCATTCATGTGCTCTATTGTGAAAGTGTGAGATGGGAGCAGAAGGCGATTCTGAAAGGGTTACGTTGTTTGAGAGACTTATGAGAGAAGTGAGGTGCAGCTCTGCGCAGTAAGATTTGTGAGCGTGCTGTGGGAGGAAGGCAAGTGGAGGTGTTCATCGGGGTTGCAATGTTTTGGATACCTATCTGACATTAGAAGTAACTGGAAGCAAGCAGGGAAGGAGAGAGGGGTTAGCAGAAGAGCAGTAGATCCCAGAGCTAGGCCACCAACACAGGGGGCAAGCTTAGGGTAGAAGGGGGAGAACACTGCCAATCATTCTAAATGTTCTCAAGATGGCAGCACCCTCCCTCTTGCTACAGAGAGATACACTTGATATTTCATGATGAGTGAAAAAGATATTGCTTTTATTGTTTGTTTGTTTGTTTGTTTGTTTGTTTTAAACTTATTGGGTTTTATACACCAGTTTGGAGGGTTGGACTTGACAGTTCCACTTTAAATGTTTTGGCTTTATACTCAATTGCCCAATTATCAAGCTGTGTTTGTTGCAGAAGTGCTCTCCTTTGTTTGTTTCAGTTTGATTCCTTGGGGAGATGCACTAAGGGGTGACAAAGAGGTGATAACATGGAAATGACTTCCCTAGTGATATCCTATCTCCAATTTTCATGTTATTCTATGGAGCCTATGCATTAAGATTTCTCTACACATTATCACCTCTTTGTCACACATTAGTGCATAAACCCCATGGTCTCCAACATTATCTTAGTTTTTGACTTCCCAGTTGCTCTCCATTTTAATTCTGTGCTCCAGTTTATTGCTGTTCCTGACCTAAAGGACCAGTCTGTAAGTTATCTGCTTTGCAATATGCATCTAATCAACAGGATCAGCTTGTATTACATCAAATCTACAGGACCAGCCTGTATACAGTCTGTACAACATTATTACACTGGATCTACAGGGCTAGCCTGTGTGGACCCTATCACATCTGATCTAAAGGAACAGTTTGTGAGTTATCTGCATTGTCATAATGCATCTGACCTGCAGGATCAACCTAAGTACATTATGTATAACCCTAGAATGTCTGATCTACAGAACCAGCCTGCGAGTTATCTGCATTGCCACACTGCATCTGATAAATAGGATCAACCTGATAAATAGGATCAACCAGATCTACAGCACCAACCTCTGTACCATCTGTACAAATGTATTACTTCAGATCTGTAGACCAGCCTGTGTACAGTCTGCACAACCGTATTACATCAGACCTAACAGACCAGCACACAAGCTATATGCATTGCCATCCTGTATCCAATCTACAGGATGAACCTGTGAACAGTCTGCATTACATTAGATCTACAGGACCAGTCTGTGAACAGTTAGCATTGCCAGATTGCATCTGAATTCAGTATACTTTTGCATCTATCCTGGACTCTTTTCTTCCTACTGTGCCTGTTTTTTAGCAGCTACACATTGGGGTCCACCTACAAAGGCTTTTGCTGTTTGTCCTGCTGCCATCATCATCCCCTGAAGTGCTCATCCTGGTCTGGGCCCTGGCTCAACTGGTATTGGACATTCAACCTTGAGGTTAGCATCTCTACACCAGTTTTTATAGCAACGAGGGTCTGACTATGTTCTCTAGCTTCACTTCCCATCTACTGCAGCAGCAGGGAAATTACAACTTTATTCATATCTGTAACAGGCTGAAAATAGGGGCTGCCTCACTAGGAAGAGAACCTAGAAAAGGTGAGCTTAGACTGCCAGGAGAACACAGTGGGGAAAGAGGGAAGAAAATAGTCAAACAGTAAAAACACAAGGTACCATTAAGAAAAGGATAGTGTTAGACAGAAATCCAAACAACTGCAGAGGTACAAAATTGGACAGGAGAACTCATAGTCAGGCAGGAGTGGGGTCAATTTTGTAGAAAAAAATAAACTTTCAGCAAGAGTAGAAACAAACTAAACAGCTGACTCTAGGAAACTAGCTAGTAGAATGGGCATTTTTTTTTTACCAGGATGGATAAATTGGGATTGTCTTTCATTTACAATATATGGTTTTCAAATATATTTTGACCCACACTTTGACCCACGCTTTATGAACTACTCACATTGTGAAGTGGTCTATCATATACATACATGAATGACAGACATCATCGTCCACTTCCACTTGGGTTTTCTTTTCTTTTTCTTGATCCAGCCGCTCACCTTTGTCCAAAGGACTCCACTCAACGAGAGACCAAGAATAGAAAAGAAACAAAGTGCCAGTAGAGATTCTACAATTAGGGTGCTCTATGATATATATATATATATATATATATATATATATAAAATAGCCGTTGGAGTTCACAGTGTTAATCTGAACGGTGTTTGTTCCACACCAGTATTAGTAATCGCATTCAGAGACATGTATGCTTGTACCTGCCACGAAACGCGTTGTAATTATCTAAAGGTTTGAACTTTTAGATTTGTTTTATAACATCAATTAGATGTAGTTTTAAGATTGATTATCTTAAATAAAATATTGTTTTAAGATATAGCTTGGCTATATGGACCGTATCTGAACCTGAAAAAGACCGGTTCAAGGGGCTACTCATGATTGCTTGAGCAGGGAGAAGCTTACAGTTACCTGTTTGTGATTACCAGTACCGGTGTGGAACAAACGCCGGACAGATTAACACTGTGATTACCAACGGTTAATGTTTTACACACACATATATATATATATATATATATATATATATATATATATGTGTGTGATATGGGAGATATATATATATATATATATATATACATATATATATATACTGGCACTTTGTTTCTTTTCTATTAAAGGCTGAGTTGACCTTGGTGGGACTAGAACCTGTGACTGAGGTCTGAACAGATTCTACAGTTTGAAAGAGAAAGAGAAAGCACCAGATTCTCTGATTAGAAGTGTTCAAAACATTCTCAATACATTTGCTGATCAGTTTGGATGAAATAAATAACAAGTCTAAGGACAAAAGAGATAAAGAGTGCAAGAGATAAAACAAGAGAGAAAGTGAATGACAGGGGAGAAAGAGGGGGAGAGAATTAGCGATAGTCCTACACAGGTGTAGGCATACTAATTGTCCATGATATTCCAATCTTATCTGTAACTTTCTGTGTTAAGTATACAAAGATCCTCAAGTCAATGGAAATTGCTTATCAGATCAAGATAGCTTAACTCAGAAAGACAAAGACAGCAGTTAAGGACCACTGCATTAGTAGTTGTCACCTGCTGAACAAGTTTTGTTTTCTGCAGAGAAGTAGCAAATGGGATAGGAATCCTTTTGGATATTGATTGTATGTAAACCTACTCTTTTCGTTTTTTTTCTGGACATCATGAGTTCACTTTTCCTGTACTCCGAATAGTTAAATGAGTAATTAAAACAAGAAATTAAACCAGTTTCATATGAATATTAACTTTTCAGAATCATTTCACTCACTTATTCTTTCATATAGAGAGGAGTTAAAGGGATAGTAATACTTAAAATGTTAAAAACAAATATGTTGTGGGGTTTATCCCCCTGAGTAAAACAAGAGTACTCCCACTGCTGAAAGGTGTTTCATTCAAAAGTTATTAATTTTCAAAGTTGAATTTTTTAGGTGCAATATCACAGTGGCCTGAAATTGTACGGTGGAGCTGTTGCTACACGATCCTATGGACAGCTCTGGTCCCAGGACCATAAATCTCCATAGGATGGTGTAGCAACAGCGCCACTGTACAATTTCAGGCCACTGTGATATTGCACCTAAAAAATTCAACTTTGAAAATTAATAACTTTTGAATGAAGCACCTTTCAGCAGTGGGAGTAATCTTGTTTTACTCAGGGGGATAAACCCTACAACATATTTTTTTTTACATTTTAAGTATTACTATCCCTTTAAATAAAGAATCAAAACAATAAGATGGGAAGGAAGTGGTGACTGCAGAATGGCAAAAAGACATTGTATTGAGATGTGGAATTCCATAGGCAGGTCCTAGAGGCGTAAATGCAGAAAGGAAATAGTATTCTAATATTACATCAACTAGTTGAAGAGCCCGTTACATGGGCCACAGTGCCACTGCCAGCCAGTCATGGGGCAGTCATGCGCAGTAGAGACTGCCTGCACCGCGGCTGATACAGAGTTGGTCTCTCCGAAGCAGCCGAGGTGCGGGTAGGGTGACCACACATCCCGGAATGTCTGGGACAGTCTCTTATTGGGGGTCTGTGTCCTGCGTCCCAGGTCACCCCCACCGGGACAACAAAAAGTCCTGGAATGGAGCAACACACACCAGTCCAGCCAGCCAATGAAATGTATTTGCTATATGGTCCTCATTGGCTGGCTCAGCCAGCCAATGAGGACCATACAGCAAATACATTTCATTGGCTGGCTGGACTGGTGCATGTGAGACAACTGGGGTGGAGAAGGTATGCTGACGCTGCGAGTGAGACCCATGGCCGAGACTCCCGCCAGTGCTGACCATCTTTCTGAGGCTGACAAAGAGTAAGAGTTCCCTCTCTTACTCTGTGTCAGCCTCAGAAAGATGGTCAGCGCCGTCAGAAGCTGTCTAGGGTGACCACATGTCCCGGAATGGCAGAATGGAAATGTGGTCACCCTAGGTACGGGCAGTCTCTACCACGCATGACCTCGTAGTTACACATGTTTTAGCAAATTATTATATAGGATATGCTAAATATATTATTCACTTTAGGATGTTTTAAAGTCAAAACCATATTATGTTCTGGAATGTCACCGGTCTAAACGCACAGTGGGATCTACTATTTTGGCAGTATTTTCATTAATATTACTTGCCATTAAGTTATTCCATGTCTTTGGTGGGAGCTATGTTCTGGCATCCTTAGAAGCAGTAGTGGCATATCTCCCAAGTGTCCCTCTTTAGGAGGGAGAGTACATCCTTGAGACCCAAATCCATCTGTCTCTCTTTCCCACTCTGGTGTGTCCCTCTTTTAGAAGATCAGAAGTTTGCTTAAACTTCACTATGTATCTTTATAAATTAGTCCGTGTAAATAAAATACTTTGCTCTAAATCATTTATTATGTCAATAGGCCAGAAATAAACTAAAAATCCTCAGGAAATCCCCGCCAACCAAGCACGCCCCCAGCAACACCCCCTCTTTGGCCATTTTAAATATTAGGAGGTATGGAGTTGGCAGGAGAGAGACAATTTCAGGACAGGCCTTGGACCACAGCTCTGCCATAGTTTGAGTTCCTAACTAGTAAACCAAAAAAACCTCTAAAACCATTAAACTAATTGAAAAACAAAATTTACATGGTATAGGCAGTTTATTACGATTGAAACCTTTACAATAACAAATCCTCTTGACATAGCAATAACTTAAGAGGGAATTTAATTGGCTGTGTTTCAAAGTAGGGATGAAGAGAAAACATCACAAAACCCAATAAGTCAAATTCTGTCTCATCAGAGCATTCTTCAATACAGAAGTATTTCAGCAATGTCAGAGTCCTTAATCGTCTATTTTATCCACAGGGCATAACAAGGATGTTTACTTTACACGTGTGAAATTTTCTGTCCTCTTGTCCTCATGTTATATCCAAAGCCATGTTTCATCTGCTGCTTATTAGGAACATTATTGGCAGATATTTAAATCTATGGTGACACTTAGCAGAAATATAAGACTACGGTTTAAAGGGATAGTAATACTTCATTTTAACTTTATTTTATTTTTGTAGGCATTAAAAAAACATGAAGAACGATATAATTCTTATCTCTCAAACCTTTATGGTATGAGAGATATTCACAAGCAAAGTTCCCCCTCCCGCCCCTTTTACCTAGTGTAAGCCATCTCTTCTCAGATGTGGAATGTAGTTCATAGACCAGACAGATAACAGCAGGGGACACTCTTCTTCCTATGAGAACAATGAAAGCCCTGCCCCCCTTGACAAGTTTTTCAGGTTTTTCCCTTATCTTAATTGAAGATTGTCTCTCTCTGCAATCTACCTGGGCACCTCCCTTCTGATCTGGCTGAGCAGTGTTACATCAGTAAAAGGGGCAGGAGGGGGATACTTTATCATTCAATTACTCTTGAACTACAACTCTGACAGAACTGAAATAACACTCTCTCCAAAGTCCAAATAATATGATGATTAATTAGAGCTGTTTTTATTATGAAACATTACTATCCCTTTAAGCAATAAATCAGAAATCATTAAAGAATATGAGCTTTTTAAAACCAGAAAAAGACACTTTTGTGGTCAGTAATTTTACATAATCATGTTTATGCTTTTACATTATCATGTAGTATTCCAACAGCACTTCAGTCACAATCAGTTTTATTTATATTTTTTAAAACTGATTTTCAGTACTGTGTAATGTCAAAAGAAACAACCTTGTGGGGAGAGACTTAATATTTCAAATTGTATCTTTTCTTTACAAAATGTGTTCTTTCATTATTGTTGTATTATAGAACTACTAGAAAACTATTACAGACCACAAATGTACATAAAAAACCATGCACAGAAGTATACTCACATTTAAATAGATTTTATATCAAATTTTAAATATAGTAACTAATAGGTAAGGTAGGAATCCTCTACACTCTTTCTCTCTCTCTCTCGGTTCAGCATGAACTTACGGGATCTGGTAAAGGGCAGCTTCGTGGGAGCCTTGTCTTCCCATTTCTGGTTTCTCTCACCAAACTTGTGTGGCAGATCCACAGGGTAGAGAAAAGGATAAGTATAGAATCAACCAGATGACCTGAGGGAAGGCGTAGGGATGGAAGTAATCTGGACTCGATATACAGTAAAATAAAAGAAACAGTTTAACTGCACTTATGTAAAGAAGAACAGACAGTTGTCATAGACAACGATAATGATAGAAGACCATAATACAAGGTTGGAGACAGTGAATATTGTGTATTAATTATTATTTTTTAAAAGAGTTTTTACATATCTCAAAGGTTCTACATCTCTGATTTGATTGTCTATTTTATGAAAGAAATACACAGTATGTATAGTGTCCAGAGTTGTAATAGGAGTTGTTAAACACTTTGAGTGATAGAAGGGTATTCTCTGGGGTACAGAGTTAATGGAAATGGTGGGAGGGATGACAATACCTCACATCTAGCTCCAGCGAAGATGCAAAATAATATGCAATTGTGTGTTTAAATGTTTATATATCACACACATTATTGAGTAGGCCAGATATTCCTTATCTTATGTGAAAATCTCGGGAAGGGATTAAGTTGAAATTTTTTGCATAATTTATTGGCTATACCCATAGTCATGTCAGGCAACATCTAACATCTGTATTTGGATAATCATGTATGCAAGTTCCTGGTATTGGAGCACCACCCCATGGAACAAACGATTATTGCTACTTGGGTTTTAGCTTCAAATAATGCTATGTCTGACTAGCCAATCACAGAATCTTTAGAATTATAATATGACATCATATTCTAATGATCTGGCAACTCATCTTATCACAGAAGGATGGGTTGCACCTTTCTGATAAGGATTTTGGTAGTATAAATATAGAGGGCTGGGATCCAAGAAGGTCTCCTTGTTTGGTCATCTATGAAATAACCAACTTAACCAGAGCTGAAGATACCTGAGAGAACCGAGCCTTAATTCTACATCTGGTAAATATACATTTTCTTGTATAATTCCTGTAATGTTTCTAGAATATATTCCAGTTCATTCTGCGATAGCTTCCTTTGCTGATACTCTCCAATAGTCCAGGCCCTTCTAGTGGAGACTATTATATAGTAGCCTTTTGGGCTGTAAAGTTAGAATATTCTAGAGGCTGCACAGTACCAATCATAGACCCAAAAGGGTGAGACAGTTTGATAGCAATTTAGATCAAATAGAGTTATGAATTATTTTTAAATCTAATTATAAGAGTGACATCTTTTTGTCTCTGAAAAGGTCATTGGGCTTATATTTGATCTGGTGAATTTTATTATTAATCATTAGTTTGCTGTCTAGAAAGGTTTTCCATTAGTTTCTATCTTGGTGTATGTTTCATATGATTCTTTGTTTTCATATGGTTCTATTGCATGATATTATGGGCTTAAATGTTGTTCTGTTTAAAGAATCACATGTGTTTGTTCTAACAGAACAAAAGAAACGCTGCCATCTTGGGTGGGGTAACAATTTTGTTGCATGAAATGTATTAGTTTGGCTTTGCTTTTTAAACATATATTATCTGATTTATTGTTTTGATTACATTGTAATTGTATAATCTGTTTTTTTGGCAAATAAGGTATATACAATAGTACAGGGCTTATAATTTTAAGTCCTTTGCTACTAGCCAGACCTGAAAAGTTACTCGCCACTGCAATCCATAACATACCCACCAGGGCTGAATTTCTACTCGCCAGGGCTAAATTTTCACTCGCCATTGGCTAGTGGCGAGTGGAAGTTTTGAGCCCTGCAATAGTATATCTAGCTCAGAAGGTATGCAATATGAAAACACTAGATAAATTGTTAAAATTCTATTTATCTGGTCTGGAACAATTTGTCTTCCAATTTTGTTTTGTTTCTAAATTTTTAAATATTTTGTGTGTGGCAAAAAGGAAATTGATATGAGATGCGTGGCTCAATTTATACTCAACGCACATAACAAAATCTCTTAATTAGCATAGTTTATACAGGTTTTGGGGCAGGTATACAATTACACTGCAACCAACTGTATTATCATCAAAGGAACAATTAAAGGGATAGTAATGTTTCATAATAAAAGCAGCTCTAATTAATCATCATAGTATTTGGACTTTGGAGAGTGTTATTTCAATTCTGTCAGAGTTGTAGTACAAGAGTAATTCAATGACAAAGTGTCCCCCTCCCGCCCCTTTTACTGATGTAACACTGTTAAGCCAGCTCAGAAGGGAGGTGCCCAGGTAGATTGCAGAGAGGGACAATCTTCAATTAAGATAAGGGAAAAACCTGAAAAACTTGTCAAGGGGGGCAGGGCTTTCATTGTTCTCATAGGAAGAAGATTGTATCCTTCTGTTATCTGTCTGGTCTATGGACTGCATTCCACATCTGAGAAGAGATGGCTTACACTAGGTAAAAGGGGCAGGAGGGGAAACTTTGCTTGTGAATATCTCTTAAACCATAAAGATTTGAGAGATAAGACTTATATTGTTCTTCATTGTTCTACAAAATAAAATAAAGATAAAACAAAATATTACTATCCCTTTAACCCTTGTTATGCTGCTGTGTTCAAATATTGCTACAAAATACCCTGGATACACCTGTGTAAGGTTTAATTTTGTTTATGTCGCTCTGTGATATTGGTTATTAATTTACTGTATGTCAATTCCTTTATATATATATATCTTATCATATGACTAAGTCATATTAACAGATATATCTTTAAGCGATTTAGTTTCCACCTATATTCCTGTCATACTGATTACCATTATATATATATATAAATAACATAAAGCACTAGCCTGGAAAGCTCCCTGTGTGCAAAACATCACATGCGCAGTAGAGACTGCAGGGAAGATGCAGTCATGCTGATCCGGAGCGGGGAGCTCCTGATGACTCACTGCCTGTCTATGCTACCGGCTCCAGTGCAGCAGCCGAGGCCGCAGCGGGGCAGCAGTGGAGCCCTGTATACGGGCTTTCCTACTAGTATATACATTATATTTTTATTAGATAAATTATCTTTTTTTTGTACAAATATGCATAATTGATTGTTTTCATAAATTATGTACTTTGAAGTAGTGTGTCAAAGATCTAAAAATTATTTTACCACCCATTTTAATTTATTTATGTGAGGAATACAAAATATATTGAGACTTCTGTTAACCCTTTCCTTGCATATATCCTCAACAATCCCAGGCATCCCTAGGCAATGCACTCTAGGTGTCCTTAGCTCCACCCATGACCACACCCCAATCCTCACATGGCCATACACCCAGACCCTTCAACTGTTTCCTGGTATAGAAAATACACTAGGCCTACAACAAGCAAAGCCCCCAAAAAAGGCGTTAACCCCTTGGTTACTAGAGAGATCCACAAAGCACTGCTTCACAATGCTTTGGAGATCTCTCTAGCATCCAAGGGGTTAAATAATAACTTGTAAAGGGGTATAAAACTGGTGAAGAACATTCAGATTGCTTTGGTCACACCCACAATTAAGGTAGGTGTGGCCAGCACAGCTAAGGCTCCGCCCCTCAAATGTAGCCCACTAGGTAGTTGCCTACTCTAGTAGAACGGATAAAGCGCTCCAAGATGGACTGGAGAATGATATGCAAAAAAATGAGAGACAGTAAAGAGATATCTAAGTGTAGTATGATATCTGAATCATTGTCATATAAAATATCAATTATTATAAAAACTGGAAATATAGGCTATGGCTGATATATATGGAAAAAAAGAGTACCATAAATATGAAAAAAATATATATTTATTTTAAGGAGATAAAAACTGGTGTATATATCCACGTGCGACCAGTCTCTACTGTGCATGACTGCATCGTTCCACCAGTCTCTACTGCGCATGACTGCATCGTTCCAGCAGTCTCTACTGCACATGACTGCATCATTCCGGCAGTCTCTACTGCACATGACTGCATCGTTCCAGCAATCTCTACTGCGCATGAATGCATCGTTCCAGCAGTCTCTACTGCCCATGACTGCATTGTTCCAGCAGTCTCTACTGCGCATGACTGCATTGTTCCAGCAGTCTCTACTGCCCATGACTGCATCGTTCCAGCAGTCTCTACTGCCCATGACTGCATCGTTCCAGCAGTCTCTACTGCACATGACTGCATCGTTCCAGCAGTCTCTACTGCACATGACTGCATCGTTCCGGCAGTCTCTACTGCACATGACTGCATCGTTCCGGCAATCTCTACTGCCCATGACTGCATCGTTCCAGCAGTCTCTACTGCCCATGACTGCATTGTTCCAGCAGTCTCTACTGCACATGACTGCATCGTTCCAGCAATCTCTACTGCCCATGACTGCATTGTTTCAGCAGTCTCTACTGCACATGACTGCATCGTTCCGGCAGTCTCTACTGCGCATGACTGCATTGTTCCAGCAGTCTCTACTGCGCGTGACTGCATTGTTCCAGCAGTCTCTACTGAGCATTGTTCCAGCAGTTTCTACTGGGTGTGTGCAGCTACGCACACAGGGAGCTTTGCAGGCTATCGCTTTATATATATATAGATAATACTTTATGGATAAACTTTGAATACAATAAACTGCAATCAACATGTTAAAAGTGCATGTGCAGAACAAGTGATCGCAGCGACAACAATCGTTGACTGGTCTTGTTTATCTTTATCTTCGTAGGCAGCTTCCTCTCTGCAGGCATGGCACTGTGTATGTTATAACCCTTTGAGTGACACAGAGGTGTGCAAGGCACTGCTCGGCAATACTTGAATAAACCTCTGGAACGCAGAAGGTTAATGGATGTCTGATGCTGGCACCGCCTTCCAGTAGAGACATGGCAAACTCTCCTCTGTAGCTGCATAGAAAGATCCCAAATTTACCATCATCACAGAGGCAAATTTGTATCTGAGATGAAAGCTCCAGCAGTATTTCCAGCTATTGATGCTTAGTAAATGTAGCGAATAGCCACATTAACATATATACACTCCCTCAGAAACACTAAAATGGACCATTAAGCTAAATTTAAATATGTAAATGAGCTATTGGAGAAGGAGACACTGCAATATTGTTAAACCTTTGAACGCCAGAGAGGTATGCAATGCATTTCTCTGCAATGCTTTGCATACACCTCTGGCACACAAAGGGTTAAAGGGATAGTAAAGTTTCACAATAAAAGCAGCTCTAATTAATCTTCATGGTATTTGGGTCATGGAGAGTGTTATTTCAGTACTGTCAGAGTTGTAGTTCAAGAGTAATTGAATGATAAATTATCCCCCTCCCTCCTCTTTTACTGATGTAACACTGCTCAGCCAGATCAGAAGTGAGGTGCCCAGGTAGACTGCAGAGAGGGACAATCTTCAATTAGCATAAGCAAAAACCTGTCAATGGGGGGCATGTTAAAGGTGTAGCAATGTTTCACAAAAGAAGCAGCTCTGAGTAATCTTCATAGTATTTGGGCCATGGAGAGTGTTATATCAATACTGTCCGAATTGTACTTCAAGAGTATTTGAAAGATAAAGTATCCCCCACCCATCCCTTTTACTGATGCTCACCTGGAAGCAGCAAGACTGTCCGGATGAATCACAGAGAGGGACAATCTTCAGTTAGCATAAGGAAATACCTGCCCTCCTTTGTCAAGGGGGAAGGGTTTTTCTTATGTTCACAGTAAGAAGATTGTCCCTTGCTGCAAGCTTTCCAATCAAGATACCATATTCCACATCTGAGGGGAGGTGGCTTACACTAGGTAAAAGAGGCGGGAGGGGGATACTTTATGATTCAATTAGTCTTGAACTACAACTTTGACAATGTTGAAATAACGCTCCCCAATGCCCAAATACTATGAAGATTAATTGGAGCTGCTTTTATTGGGAGACATTAGTATACCTTTATTCTGGTGAAGGCATGGAGAATGTATTACAATGTAATCACAGGGACAAGATGGTGAAGACACCTTTCTGTTTCATTAAAGTGATACCATTGTTTCAAAATTCCCCTCAGATGTGGAATCTGGTCTCTTGACCAGACAGATCACAACAAGGGACAATCTTCTTCCTTTGAGAACAATGAAGGCCCTGCCCCCCTTGACAAGTTTTTCAGGTTTTTCTCTTATCTTAATTGAAGATTGTCCCTCTCTGCAGTCTACCTGGGCACCTCCCTTCTGATCTGGCTGAGCAGTGTTACATCAGTAAAAGGGGCGGGAGGGAGATACTTTATCATTGAATTACTCTTGAACTACAACTCTGACAGAATTGAAATAACACTCTCCAAGGTGTAAATACTATGAAGATTAATTGGAGCTGCTTTTATTGGGAGACATTAGTATCCCTTTAATCTGGTGAAGGCATTGAGAATGTACTGCAATGTAATCACGAGATGGTGAAGACACCTTTCTGTTTCATTAAAGGGATACCATTGTTTCAAAATTCCTCTCAGATGTGGAATCTGGTCTCTTGACCAGACAGATCACAACAAGGGACAATCTTCTTACTGTGAGAACAATGAAAACCCTGCCCCACTTGACAGGTTTTTCAGGTCTTCCCTTATGATCACTGAAGATTGTCCCTGTCTGTGATCCACCTGGACAGTGTTGCTGCTCTGAGGTGAACAGTGTTACATCAGTAAAAGGGGTGGGAGGGGGATACTTTATCAATCAATTACTCTTGAACTACAACTCTGACAGAATTGAAATAACACTCTCCATGGCTCAAATACTATGATGATTAATTAGAGCTGCTTTTATTGTGAAACATTACTATCCCTTTAACCCTTTCAGTGCCAGAGTGGTACTCAATGTATTGCAAATACATTGCGTACCCCTTTGGCACTGAAAGGGTTAAACCAAATAACGTAATTGGTTTGCATCTTATTAGCTTGATGAATAAACCCATTAATGTTTTAAATGCCAGAGAGGTATCGAATGCATTGTAACACAATAACACTCTGGCACTCAAAGGGTTTTTACCATTTTATGAGGGCGGTGGGGCTTACATTAGTGGTATCCTTTGTGTTTAACCCTTTGCTTAGCAATGTGCTGCACCTCTCTGTTACAGTTTGATTGATTGCTATTTTGAGGAACTCCCTAAAGGATATATGCATTGTGACTAAAAGCCACATGTTCTGTGAAGGCTTCACAATTCACTTAAATATATTTATAGCTTTTCTAGTAAAGAACACGTCATGTTTTTGAAAAATAAGACGCTCTCTGACAGTAATTGCCTCTCACCGGGGACTCCAAACGTCCTGTCTCTTGTAAACAACTAACGTATTATCTAGATATATGCTATTTCTATTGCTTGATACTTTTATTAACCACTTCAATGCTAAGGACGCAGCTTTAGATGTCTTCAGCAGAGACCCTAAAACATCTACATCTACAACACTTAGAACATCTACAGGAACATACTCTGCACTACAGAAGCAAAAGGGGATACGACAGAGGACTCAGCCTTACCTTGCTAGTAGATTTCAGATCCTGGAAGTCCTGCTCCATTAGGTTTATTCCGTCTCATAAATGATGTAATCACGCGTGTCATTTATGCTACAGGGAATCTATGGGACCACCAGGTACATTTTTTAAGGAGCATAGGAAGGGGGTAGGCATTTTAACCCCAATTTACAGAGCAATGCTCAGCATACCCTCTGTCACTCAAAGGGCTATGAGACTATATCTCAGCCTCTCTTGCTCAATTGAAGGACATACACCCTTGCTTAAAAGAGGGACTCCTCCCATGTGAGGATCAGCTGAATCTTGGACCATGCAGCTACACTTCTGGTGCCTCTCTGGTGGTGATGTAGGCCACCACCAACTGAACTGACTCATCACCCAGAGTTCCAGTACACTGATAGAGAAAAGATTCTCTGCCCTATCCTAAGACCCTGAGTTATCTGGAGGCCCAAAGTGACACCCTAGCTTGTGTGGCTGACAGCCGTCGTCACTATCACCCAATTCGGAAAAGTTAGTAGCTGTCCCACTGAGAGATGGATCCTTGGAGACACCAACTAAGGTCCACCTTTGTCAAGTTGGACAGCTTGGGAGATATGATATTGATGTGAAGATCATTTCCTGAGAATTTCCAGCTGCAGCTCCTGAGTATTGAATTGGGTGAAGGGGACTGACTCCAATGCAGAAACCAGATAACCCAGCACCTTCATGCACTCCCGCATCATCATGAATGAACGAAGTAGGGCCTAAGACACTTTGTAATACAATTACAGAATCTTGTCTTCTGGTATAAAGACCCTACCCAGAAGAGTGTTGAATCTCATACCAATAAAGTGAAGCACATGAACAAGAACCAGAGAAGATTTTTTTTGATCTCCAGATAAGACAAAAAAATTGAAAACTGAAGACACAGATTCTCCTCTGAACTAGTCTATAGCAAAAGGTCATCCAGATAGAAAGATAAAGAGGTCCCTAGACAGTGGATGTGAGCTGCAAACACTGTCAGGACCCTTGTAAAGACCCATGGAGTGGAAGCCAGCCCAAAAGGAAGAGTTTTGAACTGAAATGACAGCAAACAGCAGTTAATGTTGATGATCTACAGGGATAGGAATATACAGATATGCATTATTTTTGTCCAGGGATGCCAAAAACTCCCCTGGACACATGGTAGAGATGATGGAGCACAATGACTCATCTATTAAACTGGGTTGCAAGAAACTTTTTGGGACCTATGGAAAGGTTGGAATAGAATTCTGTGATTCTTTCCTGAGAAGTAACAGTTACCAAGACCTGCATATCTCTCTGGAAAAAGACTACTTCTAAGGATAGATGCCTCCACACAGGATAGCGATGAACTCTGGACATGAAACAACAACAGGGAGCAAAGGACTTGAAGTCTGTGCAGTATCCTACCAAAATTTTAAGCAAAACCCCTTGATCCATCACAGACAGAACCCATATACTGTGAAAAAGGTACAAACGACCTCCTATTTCCTGAGGTGGACAAGACCCCTGGAAGTCATGCAGACTTGTCATCTGTGGGGTTCTGAATAGGCTTCTTGCCTGTCCAGGCAAATGCAGTTTTTCCATTTAATCCTGTTCAATAGGTCAATCCCAAAATTGGGGGATTCCCAGGGGTGCTGCTAAACCAGCATAATAAGCCCACTTACACCCATCAAATCAAACCAGTGAAACAGAGAGTCCTAAAGCACCATACGTGAACCAGTCCAGTATAGCCCATTCCTAAAGGCATCATGGTTCCAAAAGCCAAAAGAACAAGAAAAAAGAAAAGTAAGAATGACACAAGATAAAATAAAATCCCCACGTAAAGGAGGGGGATAGTAGAGACAGACAAACATGAGGAGAAGAGTGCAAATTCCACTATTTCACCAAAGACAGCGTGAATGTGGCTGCCAGACAAATGGACTGGGATGTACTCACAGGACCTGTGCACTCTGAATACTGGAGAGCTAGTCCTCTTCAGTCTCCTATTACCATAGCAAGTTCAACATCAGACATGCTAATCAGAAATGAGCGGAGAAAAGGCTGATAATACAAATCATCCTCTAGCAGAACCAGGTCCCAATCAGTGTGGCCCAAACTGACAATGGAGACCAGAGGTAGGGGCTTGTCTAATGGGGGATTACACAGCCCTGTCCTTCAGGCAAAAAAACAAAAAAGAAGGCTAACTAGGAGAGAACATTTCTCCATGCACCGCCATTGAAGTGACATTTAAAACTGAGCATATCTGGTGGGGATTAAGTAAAGTAGGAAGGGAGTCTCTTCCTCCAGAGTGTCTTTTAAGTGCCCTGCTATCCTGGCCAGAGGATACTTTACCCCGTTGTTCCTGTGTTTCACATTGTATGTAAGTGAACATTTGTGTGCACTGGGCTAGGGATCAAAAGGCAAGTGACCCCTTAATTGATGCAGTAGGATGACTTCTTTCTAAAATGGTGTGCCTTGTCTATTTTTTCTTATTGTTACAAACATTTAAGGGTAGTATGTCACATATAATAAATAGCAATAAAACTGTGGTCTGGGCAGTTTTGTAATCCTGATGCCCCCCTTTGGTATGTCAACTCATACCAGTGGTGTGCAATTTTATTCCAGTGGTTTCTAATCAACTAAACTAATGTGGTATTACATGGTTTTCAGCTTTTTCATATTTGAAAGAATGTTAATATGAAAAAAGTACTTTCAGGATGGTGCAAAATACAAAAAAAAGAAAGTTACATTTTTCAATTTTTATCCCAGGCAGACATTTCAAGGCAGACAGGGGTTTTCCAGATGTACTGTCCAAGCTCTTTTGAAGAAGCGTAAAGAAACAGTCAACATGGACTGTAGACACAACATCGATGATGTTGAGATCAGGGCTCTTTGGGGACTATACCATCCTTCCAGGACTCCTTGTTCTTCGTTACTTCTTTAATGACTTTGGCTGTCTGTTTGGGGTCATTGTCATGTTACAGAATAAATTTGGGGACAATCAGATGCCTCACTGGTATTGCATGATGGGTAAGTATCTACCTGTACTTCTCAGCATTGAGGAGACCATTAAAGGGATAGTAATACTTAAAATGTAAAAAAAAATATGTTGTAGAGTTTATCCCCCTGAGTAAAACAAGAGTACTCCCACTGCTGAAAGGTGTTTCATTCAAAAGTTATTAATTTTCAAAGTTGAATTTTTTAGGTGCAATATCACAGTGGCCTGAAATTGTACAGTGGCGCTGTTGCTACACCATCCTATGGAGATTTATGGTCAACTGACCAGAGCTGTCCATAGGATCATGTAGCAACAGCGCCACTGTACAATTTCAGGCCACTGTGATATTTCACCTAAAAAATTCAACTTTGACAATTAATAACTTTTGAATGAAACACCTTTCAGCAGTGGGAGTACCCTTGTTTTACTCAGGGGGATAAATCCTACAACATATTTTTTTTTTACATTTTAAGTATTACTATCCCTTTAATTGTGACCAAATTCAGAGCTCCATTTGCAGAAATGCAGCCCCAAACTTACAAGGAACCTCCACCATACTTCACTGTTGCCTGCAGACACTCATTCTTGTACCGCTGTTCAACCCTTTGGCAAACAAACTGTCTTCTGCTACAGCCAAATTTTGACTCATCAGTCCGGAACACTTGCTGCCATTTTTCTGCACCCCCTGTGTTTTCATGCATAGTTGAGTTGCTTAGCCTTGTTTCCACATTGGAGGTATGGCTTTTTTGGCCACAAGTCTTCCATGAAGACCAGTTCTGACCAGACTTCTCCGGAGAGTAGATGGGTGTACCCGGATCCCACTTTTTGTTTGCCAATTCTGAGCTGATGGCACTGCTGGACATTTTCTGATTGCAAATGGAAGTAAGCATGATCTGTCTTTAATCTGCTGCCCTAAGTACAACACTAGTGGCTGCAGGTACAGCAATGGTGGCGCTGGCAGCAGGGACAGTACATCCGGCAGCAGGTACAACACTAGTGGATGCAGGAACAGCAATGTTGGCACTGGCAGCAGGGGCAGCATGCCTGGCAGCAGGTACAACACTAGTGACTGCAGGTAGAGAAATGGTGGCACTGGCAGCAGAGACAGCACATCCGGCAGCAGGTAAAACACTAGTGGCTGCAGGAACAGCAATGGTGGCACTGGCAGCAGGGGCAGCACGTCTGGCAGCAGGTACAACACTAGTGACTGCAGGTACAGAAATGGTGGCACTGGCAGCAGAGACAGCACATCCGACAGCAGGTACAACACTAGTGGATGCAGGAACAGCAATGGTGGCACTGGCAGCAGGGGCAGCACATCTTGCAGAAGGCACAGGCATCTGGCCTGTCCTGCTCTCACTAATACTACCCTTTCCTCCCTCCCTTCCCATTCCCTTTTCTCCCTCCTTTCTTATTAAATTCCCCAAGATCCCTTGGGGTGATTTAGGGGGGACTGGACAGCATTGGTTGAGTACTGCTAGTCACTTCCACCTCCTCAGACTCAGACTCAGTGGACACATAATAAGGGTCCTTCCAGTTCCTCCTTTTGCTGCTCATAGTGATAGGAGTCACTATCAGCCTCTCCTGCTTCAATTTTTCCAAAGTATCACAGCAGAATAGCAGAGTACGTATATCTCGCTCTGTAGCTGCATCTATTGTGTCTGCCTTCAACGAAAACTTCAAGTTTTTATAGTGGAAGTGCGAAAACAATGTAAATCAATGGGCAAAAACTTTCTAGCCATTGAAAAAATGGCGAAAGATTTTGACCAATAGGCGAAAGATGCAAACATTTTAAGCGCTAGTTTTAAAGAGGATTTTCCCATGAAAAAGCATATAACAATGTGGTTTTTGTGAAATTTCTCATGGGAACATGGCGGCAACTTTCGCCCATCCTTAGACGTGTTTTGGGGCTTGTTTGTCTCACTGTCAGATACAGCAGTTGGTTCAGCTGCTACATCTTCCTACATTATCCCATTGCCATCATCAACACTAGAATGTGACTCATTGTCATCTTCAGTGTTCTTCTTATATGTATTTTTTGTACTGGTGCTGGTGCTGGTGATGGTCGTGGAACTTTTTGTGGGACCTTGACAAACTGCATCCTCCCCTGGGGGGGGTGAAAACATCACCATGTATTGCACACAATGCAGCAACCAGGGCTGCAGTTAGATTTTGAACTACTACTTTTCCCCCTCATCCCTGCACTCCTCTTTTCCCCCTCCCCCTGCCCCTTGTGCATTTTCTAGACATTACTCAACTACTGTGTGTTTTTACACTACAGTAGACAACACAATTGATGGAGTGTGATGTCTTGCCGTAGACCTGAATAAAATTCTCAATGTCACCTGCTGTCTATCAGTTGTGCCTCAGTCACATAGCTCACATCAGGCTCCCAGTAAGCTGTCTGTAACCTGACATACATATATATATATATATATATATATATATATATATATATATATATATAAATATATAATTTATTGTTTTTTTTAACATTTGTTCACCCTATCTTATCAATGTCCAAAAAAAGAAATTATAACTAAAAAAAAACAAAATCAACAACTTCTTTCCCCACACTTTCCCAGCACAGGGACTGAAGCAACCTGTGTATTTTAAATCAAATCAGTTACACAGAATGTTGGCGTATTTGGGGTCAATCTCCTTTGCTTTCTTCTTGAAACCACCAGACATGTCTAACACATATAACAATAACATCAAGATCAGCAAGGAAGTTGCTTTGATCGCAGCTGCCTGTGTCTTTCAAATAAAATCAGTCAAACGGAATGCTGGGTTATTTGGGGTTAACCTCCTAGGCACCCTTCTCATACCCCCAGACAGGTCCAACAGATATATATATAATAATAGCAAGACCAGCAAGCAAATTGGACCCCAGTTTCCTGTGTCTTGCCAGTCAATCACACTGAATTTTGGGTTATTTAGGGTCAACCTCCTTCCTTCCTTCTTCTCCCCCAGAGTGCCCCCCCAGACTCCCCTAATACAGAGAACAAATGTCCTACTTAAACGACTCCCTAAGCTTCAGTTCCCCTTTATTTGCCTATCTTCTCTATCTCAAAAATGTGCTGCTTTCTCCTCTCACAAACACAAAATGGCTGCTGTGAGAGCCTGACAGCCTTTTATACACCTGCAGGAAAAGTAAAGAAAATTGTCATGTGTTGGGGAAAAATTCAATCATCCCGTTGATTTCAATACAATGAGCTAGGTTAAAAAAGCGGGAAAACGGCACTTTTCATGTAAAATTATTAGCCAAGCAGGAAGTGCCATTTTTCAACGAATTTGGTTAGGCTAAGATAGGCTGGTACTGGAGTGGACTGCTGGATGCAGGAAACAGCCAAGGGTCAAACAGCAGGTAGCCTCAGGAAGGCTGGAAGTAAGGACAGGGAACTGTAGTGATGGTCAGCAACATGAGGTCCAAACTGATGGCACCAACAAAAAGCAAGAGAGTGGTCATCTAGCAGAGGTTAACAGTGGAGAACAAATACAGTGGCAGAATCAATAGGCAACAGAATGGTCAAACGTAACAGAGGTCAGCAATGGAGGTCAAACACTAGAAATAACAGCAGGCACAAGCTGGGTCAGGAACTAGACAGAAATCGGCAGAAAGACAAATCAAAGAACAATTAGCGCACAGACGATTCAACCTCAAAAAACAATAAGAGAGCGCCACATGGTACAGTATATAGAGGACAGTCTTAAATCCAAATATTTAGAATCTCACTCACATAGATCGTGGTCAGTGAGCCGATATCGGACTTCACTGACAATCACACATACGGAGAGATTTCACCCGTCTCCGTTCAGGTTACTCACGAAACTCTTCCACGTCAGGTTCTGGATATTGACAATCACAAGGCGGGATATTTCGATAAAAATATATATTTATTGTGCTAAAATATCAACTGGAATAAGCTTACGCGTTTCGCGGTTGTAACACCGCTTTTTCAAAGCTATCACACCAAATAGATATAATAATAATCAGCGCACAGAACACCATGATAGTGCTCTGGAGCAAGGAACTGAGGACCTAATATACCGATCTTGTGCTACATCACATGCATGTGATGGGCATTCTAACAAAAAGGAGACAGAACCTGGAAGAACCACACTGAGTAGGAGGTGTGTGACTCTAACAGTGGACAGTGGATTAAAATATCAACATAGAAATGGAAAAAGAGGGAAGCAAACATTTATTGGCAAAAGATGGTCAAGAACAATGATCAATGTTTTTTTCAGGGACACCATTATCAAGAGGGTATTGTCCTCTTGTTTTCATTTGTATATGTTACCCTAGTTTGGGAATGTGTGTGTCTATGGAGATAATTGTATTTAAATTCCTTGATAAAGTTATGAACTGCAATGTAATCCAGGCCTATGACGGCTCTCTGCTCAATGGGAAATTCTGAACTGTCTGCAACCAGATTTTAAATGAAGCAATAAAATATAAAGTGTCAAAACTGAAAATAAACTGATAGAGCAGGACATTATTTTAACATTTTCTTCATCCCATTACAGAAAAAAAATCACAAAACTTTAAGTACATTTTTGGTTGCTCATCTATAATAAACCTCCGCTTTCCTCACTTTATTCTCCACTTAGATGTAGCCTCAGTAGTGTTTCCATGGATACAGTAAAAAAGAGCTAAGAAGATTTCTTTCCTTGTAAACAAATTCTGGCACATATTAAAAAAACAGTATCATTTTCAGATGGACTGTCCAATTAATCTGTAACCATTTCTTAAAATTAATTGAAAATATTACATAATACTGATATGTACTGATGATTTGTACTTAACTTTTTAACACCCCTGCCCATTGTGACTATCAAAGGAATAAACTGAATTGTTGTTGTAATCAGCTTCACAGCACAGTGCTGTTAAGAAAGGCAATTAAGCTTTTACTTATGATTTCACTAATCTACTTCCTAAATTTTTATTTCCGCACATAATAATATAGCTTGATACTGTGTGAAAACATTATTGAAATGATCTTCCTCGCTGACTGAAACATTCTGAATACATACAGCAACAATATACAGCATTTATATTTAAAAGGAGTGTAAATCGGTCAAACAATGGGATACTGAAAAACAAACAAAGAAACATAAAATAGAAAAAAAATGTTTTTCTATATAAAGGGATAGTAATGCTTCATTTTATTTTTATTTTATTTTGTAGGCATTAAAAAAACATGAAGAACTATATAAGTCTTATCTTTCAAACCTTTAAGGTTTGAGAGATATTCACAAGCAAAGTTTCTTCTCCCGCCCCTTTTACTTAGTGTAAGCCATCTCTTCTCAGATGTGGAATGCAGTCCATAGACCAGACAGATAACAGCAGGGGACAATCTTCTTCCTATGAGAACAATGAAAGCCCTGCCCCCCTTGATACATTTTTCAGGTTTTTCCCCTTATCGTAATTGAAGATTGTCCCTCTCTGCAGTCTACCTGGGCACCTCCCTTCTGATCTGGCTGAGCAGTGTTACATCAGTAAAAGGGGTGGGAGGGGGATACTTTGTCATTGAATTACTCTGGAACTACAACTCTGACATAATTTATATAACACTCTCCAAAGTCCAAATACTATGATGATTAGAACTGCTTTTATTATGAAACATTACTATCCCTTTAAGTAAAAATGGACACACATTGGGGGTTATGCAGATAAAGAGGTGATAAAGAGGAGATGACTTCTACAGTGATATCATTTCTCCATTTCCTATGATATTCTCTAAAGCTAATGCACTAAGACCTCCAAAGATGGAGGAGTGTTAGTGTATCGGCTCCATAGAATAACATAGGAACTGGAGAAGTGATATCACTGGAGAAACAATCTCCACTTTATCACCTCTTTATAACACCTTAGTGCATCTCCCCCATCATGTACATGCACTCCCATGTTTTCTTTGCATGTGTATGTCTTTGTTTGTGTGTTTGTGTTTGTGTGTCTATGCGTGGTTGTCCATGTGTATGTGCACTAAAAATAATGGCTTATAAAGATGTGACCTTTGGTGCTGTAAAGTGACACTCTGCCTTCTTTTTGACTTTACGTATTCTGCTAATGTATAATTTCAGAGGTGTAACTAGAAGCCACGGGGCCCTAGTGCAAGAATTGCCATGGGCCTCCGACCACATTGGCCACCTCCACATTGCCCCCCATTTCCACATTGCTCCTCAATCTCCACATTGCCCCCATCTCCACATTGCCCCTCAATCTCCACATTGCCCCTTCCACAATGCCCCTAAATCTCCACATTGTCCCTTCCACAATGCCCTCATCTCCACATCGCCCCTTCCACAATGCCCCTAAATTTCCTACCTCCCTGGTGGTCCTGTGGCAGAGGACAGGCCTGTGCCTCTTTCTGCACAGACCTCTTCTCCCGTGTGGTCCCCTTCAGTAATGCAGTAATAAGATGATGTCATCTCCAGTGCTCTGCATTACGAGAGTGCCAGTCTGCTAGAGGGAATACTGATCTCCCTCTGGCAGTCCGGCACTCTCGTAATGCAGAGCCCCAGCGCTCTGCATTACTTAATTGCGGGTGTCAGACGAGGGGGTCGCAGGGAGAATCCAGGCCCCTTGAGTGACGGGCCCGGTCGCAGGTGTGATCCCTGCAACCCCTATAGTTACTCCACTGTATAATATGCAAAAGTCAAGCTGCCTTATATGTGTTTTTCTTTTATTATTCACTTTTTATGTGCCTAACAAGTAGAACAATTAATTTCTGTTTCTAGAGAGATTCTGTCAGTGACTATGAAAGCAGGCAGTGTTCAAAATTTCCACATGCCACTATCCAATGGCGAGTGAAAATTTATCCCTGGCGACTAGAAATTCAACCCTGGTTGGTATGTTATGGCTTGCAGTGGTGAGTAGAAATTCAGCCCTGGTGGGTATGTTATGGCTTGCAGTGGTGAGTAGAAATTCAGCCCTGGTGGGTATGTTATGGCTTGCAGTGGTGAGTAGAAATTCAGCCCTGGTGGGTATGTTATGGCTTGCAGTGGCGAGTAGAAATTCAGCCCTGGTGGGTATGTTATGGCTTGCAGTGGAGAGTAGAAATTCAGCCCTGGTGGGTATGTTATGGCTTGCAGTGGCGAGTAGAAATTCAGCCCTGGTGGGTATGTTATGGCTTGCAGTGATGAGTAGAAATTCAGCCCTGGCGGGTATGTTATGGCTTGCAGTGGCGAGTAGAAATTCAGCCCTGGTGGGTATGTTATGGCTTGCAGTGGTGAGTAGAAATTCAGCCCTGGTGGGTATGTTATGTATTGCGGTGGCGAGTAACTTTTCAGGTCTGGCTAGTAGCAAAGGACATAAAATGATAAGCCCTGAAAGCAGGGATAGTGTAATATTGTATCTCTGTTAGTGCTTTCCTAGACCCTGACATAAACCTCTCTAGAAACAAAAATGCAGTGAGCTGAATTTCAGGGAAATAAAACTGTTGAAAAAACAGGTGAAGATGACCCTTGACAAAAAGAAAACCCATAGGAAATTTTACTTGTAGACTATGTAAGGTGAAAAAGGAGGTTAACTGTCACTTTAAATCTTTTTTATGCCGCACTTAGTAAAATCGGTAGACTTTGAAATATACAAAATGTACCACTGATGATTTATGTCTAAATGGGATTTTGACAAGTGTAATATTGTATAGATATAATTGTAAAATAGGCTTAAACGTGTTTGTGTAGTGGCAAACAGGAATGATGAATAACAATGTAGAGAGAGAGTATTACCAGAAAATCTCAGGTATAATATGCACATTTTTACCCCATTTCACCTTATGTGGGGGGGTGTAATATATATGAGTGAGAGAAAACAAAACACTAAGAAAACAAATGTAAATACCCCCCTCAACCTCCCTTCCCAGTCTCCCCCACCTCAATATTAGTACTTGCCTGCCCCCCCCCCCCCTTTGTGTAATCAGAACCACATGACGTCCAGGACTCCCTGTCTGGAGGCAGCGGGCGTCATTCCTGCACTCACTGCCCGCTTCCTCTATCCTGCCTTACTCAGAAAAAGTTAAAGGGATAGTAATACTTCATTTTATCTTTATTTTATTTTGTAGGCATTAAAAAACCATGAAGAATGATATAAGTCTTATCTCTCAAACCTTTATGGTTTAAGAGAAATTCACAAACAAAGTATCCCCCCCCTGTTCAACCAGATCAGAAGGGAGATGCCCAGGTAGATTGCACAGAGGGACAATCTTCAATTAAGATAAGGGAAAAAGCTGAAAAACTTGTCAAGGGGGGAAGGGCTTTCATTGTTTTCATACAAAGAAAATTGTCCCCTTCTGTTATCTGTCCTGTCATACAACCAGACTCACATCTGAGAAGAGATTGCTTACACTAGATAAAAGGGGCGGGGAGGGGAACTTTGCTTGTGAATATCTCATAAACCATAAAGGTTTGAGAGATAAGACATATCATTCTTCATGTTTTTTTAATGCCTACAAAATACAATAAAGTTAAAACGAAGTGTTACTATCCCTTTAAAGCCAATGCACGCGCATTTAATCTATGTTAGGTCCTGACAGGGCAACCCAGATGCTCAGAGGAGTTCCAGGAGCGGAAGAAGCGGGCGGCGAATGCAAGAATGCTGCACACTGCCCCCTGTCACTGCTGCCTTCAGAGGGGGGATGCTGGTTATAAAGGAGGGCTTTAACATTTTCTGAGTAAGGCAGCATAGAGGAAATGGATGGTGAGTCCAAGTATGCAGTCCACTGCCTCCAGATGGGGGCCCTGGACGTCGGGGGGGGGGGTCTGATTGCATAAAGGGAGACAGGCAAGTATTAATATTGAGGTGGGAGAGACTGTTTTTTTGGGGGTGCTTATTATAGATAGGACCTCATAATTTTACCTAAAATCTTGGGTATAGTTTACACCTGCGTATTAGACACAGGTGCATATTATACCTGAGATTTTACGGTATGTTGGTATGTTGTTTGTTTCCGGAGGTGCGTGCAATTGGCTTACCCCACAATCGCTCTGGTTAGAACATTAGTCTAAGGGCTTTATGTTCAAAATAAAAGTGGAGGAGTTCTGGGGCAAACTATTTGCATTATAGGGGAGAATTAAATATTCCAAAATGTTTCATTGATTTAAATGGGTAAATTAAACCCTTGAATGCTAGAGAGGTCACTAATGCAGACCCATCCATTACAATGAAGCTATTAGACTTTGCTCAAATTGCATTCTTTACCAATTCTGGGAGGGCGATTGTGTCGGGCAGGAAGAAAAACAGGAAAAAACCCACTCTCATATGAAGCTCAATTAGCAGATATAGCACACGTCTTGCTCCATGGCTTCCGTGTGATTACCTGCTATAGCACACTTCCTGCACCACAGCTCAGACCCTAAACAGACAGAGGAAAGGTAAGTGTACCTGCTCCGAGGTGTCAGAGTCCACCGCTTGCACTGAGGTGATACACTATGAGGTCACTGTTAAAGGGATAGTAATTCTTAAAGGGATAGTAATACTTAAAATGTAAAAAAAATATGTTGTAGGGTTTATCCCCCTGAGTAAAACAAGGGTACTCCCACTGCTGAAAGGTGTTTCATTCAAAAGTTATTAATTTTCAAAGTTGAGTTTTTTAGGTGCAATATCACAGTGGCCTGAAATTGTATAGTGGCGCTGTTGCTACACGATCCTATGGACAGCTCTGGTCAGTTGACCATAAATCTCCATAGGAAGGTGTAGCAACAGAGCCACTGTACAATTTCAGGCCACTGTGATATTGCAACATATTTTTTTTTTACATTTTAAGTATTACTATCCCTTTAAAGTCGGTTCATCCCCCTGAGTAAAACAAGGGTACTCCTACTGCTGAGAGATATTTTAGTAACCCTTTGAGTGCCAGAGGAGTACGCAACACATTGCAAAGCAATGCTTTGTGTACCCCTCTGGCACTCAAAGGGTTAGAAAATTATAACAGCTCAGACTTGAATTTTTTAGGTGCAATATCACAGTGGCCTGAAAATTTACAGTGGCGCTCTTGCTACACCATCCTATGGAGATTTATGGTCTACAGACCAGATCCACTTGATGTTGTGTGTTTGCTCTCCTCCCACTTGCTATTTGTTTGTCCGTTCCCTGCCTGTTCTTCTTTTTTCTCCCAGAGACTCAGAAGAAGGAGAATCCCCTCTGTTAATTGGTCTCAGCTTCACCTCATGTAACATGACTTAACTGTGGTGATCAGTTACAATTATACATCATATAATGTTAAAGGCATGAACAGCCCTACTAACGATCCCTTATATTTCAAGATTTTCTCAGATACCAAGCATGCATTGTATTTCTGCAGGAAACCCACATGGCCCAAGACCAACATTGCCCCATATCTAACCTTACATCCTAGGATGTGGCTGACCAGGTGTCACAGACTCAATAAGGAGGACTTGGACCAGTACTGAAGGTAACACAATCTTTATTAAGGACAAAACGTACAGGACAACGGAACACAGCAAGAATTACAGGCAAAGTAGAGGACGTCAGGAAGGATCCTGCTGCTGTAATGGTACAGACTAGTTCCAGAAGGGAAACAGTGTCAGGTCTGTACCTGAGAATCACTCCAGGTCCACACCTGAATGTCAACGTACCAAGGAAGGCAACTGTGCTACATGTCTGCGCCTGTATAGACAAAGCTCCCAGGGAGACCAACTGCTCTACAGGTCCACACCTGAATGCCACAGAGGTATAAGGCGAAAGGAAGTCCTCCATAGCCACCAAGGGCACCCACTGGAGCGCTGGTATGCTGGGTGCGAAATGGACAACCCCGGGCAACTCCAAGGTGGGTAGTCAGACAAGTCGGAATTGGACAGAGCGAAACTTAACCCAGACCCGCAGGTTTGCACCAGATTGAATGTCAGACATGCCAAGGGTCATACACGGAGCGGTTAGTCAGACAGAGCCACAGGTCAACACCAAATCGGGTACTCAGACAAGCCTAGGTTATACACGGAATGGTTAGTCAGCCAGAGCCGCAGGTTTGCACCAGATTCGATGGCATACACGTCAAGGGTCATACACGGAGTGGGTAGTCAGACAGAGCCACAGCTCAACACCAGATTGGGTACTCAGACAAGCTTAGGTCATACACGGAATGGTTAGTCAGCCAGAACCGCAGGTTTGCACCAGATTGGATGTCAGACACGCCAAGGGTCATACACGGAGCGGATAGTCAGACAGAGCCACAGGTCAACACCAGAATGGATAGTCAAACAAACCAGTTCATACACAGTGCACTAGCACAACTGCACTGGAACACCACGAAAGGGCAACTGAAGTGGTGTCCAGGCAGTTAATAAACAAATTGCTCCACCCCAAGAGGTGGAGCAAAAACTGCACTGTATCTTTAAGAACCAGGTCACGAGTTCAGATGCGGCTGTAGCAGCCAGGGGGAGCAACGAGGAGACGGGTCACCCGGAAGGAACCCAGAGCGTACCAGTACTCCTAGAGAGCGTGGCAAGCCGCGATGGAAAGAAGCCGGCCTATTACCGGGTGTGGCGGTCGGCAGAAGGTAAGTTGCCGCTTACACCAGGAGAGGATATATCTTTCTTGAAAGTTAAGATCTCTGATTTGGAGTTCACACTCTCAGATGTTTACTGCTCTAACACAGGTTAACTTTAATTCCTACTTAAGGTCTTAGACAAGCTAGACAACTTTAGATGAGGAGCACTAGTTGTTGTTGGGACTTTCCCCTTAATCCAACGATCAACTGTTCCTCCCAGAGGTCCTTTCTTCATTACACCCTCCTCAGGGCTCTCTCAAACCTCCTTTTATGCTATAGGTTAGATGACTCTTGGAGATCTTTACATCCTCTTGATAGAGACCATTCGTACTTTTCCATAGTTCAGTGTCTCTATTGATGCATAGAGTACTTTTTTCTTAGACCAATATTACCTAGACCTACTGGTAAAGGTGTCACTAGGAACCCTATCTGATCATGCCTCCATCTTCACTACTAGGGATGGGAGAAACTTTTCCCTGAAGACTGAAATAGGTGAAAACTGACACTTACCACCTTGCAGAAAATTTCCAGCTAAAAGTGTAATTTTTCTGCTTTTCAATGGGAAGACTGAATTTAAACACAACACGTGGCAAATGTTATTTTATTTCCCAAAGGCATAGTGTAAACTGGGGCCTATGTTGGTGGAGTCTGGTGAAATAATCAGTTGAACAGAGATTTTTTTTTGTGTTGACTGGGATAGGGCCAGCTAATTAAAATAAATAAATAAATAAATAAATAAATAAATAAATAAAAAGAATAAAAATTGTGTACATAACATGACAGACACAGGGACCTCCCTGACATAAACTGTGATTGGGGCAGACTGATACATGACAGAATAGATTATTTCATAGAGGATGAATTGTAGGACTTAGACTTGTTGTTAGAGGTCCAAGCCCTGAGGAAAATTGGTTTGTAGGACTTAGTCTTTTTAGGCCCAAGCCCTGCAGAAACAGTGATTTGTAGGGCTTAGACTTGTTGTTAGATGCCCAAGCCCTGAGGAACAAGTTATTTATAGAGGATGAACAACTCTTCTGACAGTAACACACCCTCTAGCTATTGATCCATTTCTCTTCTGCCTTTTGCCTTTAAACTCTTGGAATGCCTAGCCTACTCACGCCTGCTTGACTTCCTTAACACGTACGACCTGCTGGACCATTAACAATATAGATTTCACATTGCTCACTCCACTGAAACTGCTCTTACAAGAGTGGTCAATGATATTCACATTGCCAAATCTCAAGGTCACTATTCAATACTTATCCTGCTTGATCTTTCAGCAGCTTTTGACACTGTTGATCATGATCTCCTTCTCCACATTCTTCACTCTTTAGGAATCCTTAACAAAGCACTGGACTGGCTCTCCTCTTATCTATCTAACAGATCTTCAGTGTTTCCTCTGCCTCCTCTTCATCCTCTCCTGTCCAACTCTCTGTTGGAGCTCCTCAAGGTTCTGTTCTATGACTGCTTCTATTTTCTCTTTACACAATAACACTTACACACATATTAACTCATTTGGTCTTAAATATCACCTCTATGCAGATGACACCCAGATTTACTTATCTGCACATCGACTGACTTCTGATATCCAGACTAAAGTCACAGATTGCCTCTCTGCTATCTCAGACGGGATGGCTCATAGGCACCTCAAACTCAATATGTCTAAACCTGAACTACTCCTCTTCCCACCTAGGCCTGGCCCTGTAACACCCTTCCAGGTGACTGCAAGTGGCACTATCATAAATCCAGTATCAGAAGCGAGGTGTCTAGGGGTGATAATTGACAGGTCTCTCTCATTCTCCCCTCATATTAATGCCATTGCTAAATCCTGTCACATTCTTTTGCTTAACTTTGCTAAAATCCGTACGTTCCTCTGCTCCTCCACAGCTAAAAGTCTTATACATGCAATCATCCTCTCCCGCATGGACTATTGCAACATTCTTCTGTCTGGCATTCCTGCTTCCAATCTCCATCCACTTCAATCCAAACAGAATGCTGAAGCATGAATTACTCTTCTGTCACCTAGGTTTGTCCCTGCCCCACTCCTCCTCAAAACTCTCCAATGGCTGCCTATCAAACTCCAGATATCTTACAAAATCTTACTTCTTTCTTTCAAGACACTTCTCTCCTCTACTCCTTCTTATATTTCCACTCTGATCTCCCCCTAGCCCTGTCACGTATCAAACCTTTTTTTCTTATTGCTCCTTATCTATGGAATGCTCTACCATTCAACCTGCACCACTGCACCTCTCTGATAACCTTCAAATCTCACTTGAAAATGCACCTCATGGATAAAATCTCAACATGCTAGAAGGCACTTATGTTGTACAATGAACGCTCTTAAAATGATTTACTTTACTGATGTCCTCTATCATCAGAACTAGCACTGTATTCAGCACTTGACCCTTATGTACTCTGTATGTCTCCCATTACCACTTTAGATTGTAAGCTTTTGGTCAGGGACCTCACACCCAATGTTTCACTCAACAAAGCACCTGTAACCCTGTATTGGTTAAACCCTTATATTCTAAAGTGCTGCGTACACTTGTGGTGCTATAAAAATAAACATATTCATTCATTAATTTATAGGACTTAGACTTGTTAGGCCCAAGCCCTGAGGAAACATTGATTTGTAGGACTTTGTGTTGTTGTTAGAGGCCCAAGCCCTCACAAAAAATTTATTTGTAGGACTTAGACTTGTTGATAGAGGCCCAAGACCTGAGAAAACATTGATTTGTGGGACTTAAACATGTTTGTCAGGAGCCCCGAGGAAACATTTATTTGTAGGACTTTGACTTGTTAGAGTTACCCCCTGAGTAATCAGTTATGATTGGTTGGACTCAGGTTTGTTAGAGGCACAAGCCCTGAGTAATCAGTGAGTTTTAGGACTCATATTTGTTAGAGGCCTAAGCCCAGAGGAATATATATATATATATATATATATATATATATATATATATATATATATTAGATATATAAATATCGAAAGAGAGAGAGATTCCTACAGCAGTTTTTACTATTATCATGTCTGTGTAAATATAAGCTTTCTTCTCAGATTACTGATACACATTACTTATTGGTCATAACAGTGGTACAAAGTGTGGTAGGTGGTAGCATCCCTTCTTCACATCGCTCCTCCTCCTCCTCATCTGTGCTGCTGTTAATTTAATACAATTAGCCTGGCTTTCTTTGTCATAGCTTTTGTATTCTGAGTGAAGTATCTCCATACTTTGGACTTCATTGACTAAGGGGTTCCTGAGCTGATGCTGCTACTACTACTGGGTCTAGATGTTGATACAATTCTACTGCTACTACTACTACTACTGTGTGGCTGAGTCAGACTTGGACATGGATGCAATGAAGATGCTGATGATGACTGACAGGATGACTGTGTACTTTTGTTTGTCCAGGGTCAGAGTTTCCAAAGGTTTTCTCAAACACTTTACAGACAGGCACAGAGCTCCTTCTCAGTGGTGGGAGATTGAGCCTTTGCCTTTCTGCTAACTTTCTGGTCATGTCATAGTCTCTCTCACTCTCATATTAATCTGTATACAAATAAGAGGAGGATGCTGGAGGGATATATTCTAGATCTGCAACATCAGTTATCATTAGATCATCCTCAGCATCATCACCCACCACTTCTTATCTATTAGCCTTATATTCCTCTAAGCTTTTAGAGATGTCAAACAATGTTGTCAAACCATTGCTGCATTCCATTTTTGAACTACCACTTTACTCCCATGTCTTTGCTTAATTTTCATAACGAAACAGGCCATTTTCGATGTGATGAGTGAAAATTTGTAAACCTGTCGGATGGATGTCGATTTGGGCATATTTTTGTCTGACTGATGATGATGTGATGTCATAGACACTTTAGTGAATACTATTGATGCATCTTCAACACTGCTCCGAAAGGACATCAACATTTTCAGCCCTCTTTGAACTTTAGTGAATCCAGGCCATTGAGTTGAGTTGATATCCTCTGTAGCACTCAAAAAGATACAATCCACATTTAAATCCACATTTAAATCAATAGAAACTGTGAAAATCTCAATTTGATCTCTATGATGCAGTTGGTTTTCTAGAATCAAAGATCTTTTTCTTTATGCGTTAAAGAATTGGCATCCCTTTAATTTCCAGGGATGCACAAATAACCTTAATAAATTCCAACTTTAACCTATAAAAGAAAGCCTTCCCCTAATTGGTTAAATAGAATAAAACAGGCCCTTATTGACCATTTGAGCTCTGTGATTGATGGTCAGGCTTCATACAGTAATTGATCTCATCCATTTTACAAATGATTTCGGTAATAGAATACTGTTGCTAAGCTATGATGCAAAGAGAATACATGATTGCATTGATTGTTGATATCTGTGATGGATCTTTCAAGCTGTTTTTTTCTATACGGTGTATGAGATTTTAAGCACAATATTTCTACCTTTGTTAGATTCCAACAAACTGCAGTTGATGATGTCCCCTCTCATGCCCGTTATTTACACTTACTTTGAAGAAGAAGTAGGCAACCTTTGTGTTGAACTGTGCTGCAGACTACAATTCACATTATCACTAAACAGCCAAAGGCAGTGGCGTAACTATAGGGGTCACAGGGGTTGTACCCGTGACTAGGCCCCTCACTCCAGGGGCCCGGCCGCCCCCTGCGACCCCTCTGCCTGGCACCCGCAATCGCCCTCTTTGGCTCTCTAGTAATGCAGAGCAATGGGAGATGACATTATCTCCCAGTGTTCTGCATTACAGAAGATGACTGCGCGGGAGCTCAACCTGCCAATCCCTTTCTCCTGGCACTCACTGATGAGCAGCACAGTTTCCATTCCTATCCTGCATGAGCCAATGCCCATCGCACACTGAGGGAATTGGTACTGAGACTGCCTTTATATATGGGCAGTCTCACTTCCAATTCCCTCACAGTCATTGGCTGGGATGTTCTTATGCACATCTTAGTCAATCAGATTCAAGCGGCTGTTCTTTAAACTGATTGGCTGGGATGTGCGTAAGAACATTCCAGCCAATGGCTGTGAGGGAATTGGAAGTGAGACTGCCCATATATAAAGGCAGTCTCAGTACCAATTCCTTCAGTGTGCAAAGGGCATCGGCCCATGCAGGATGGGAATGGGAGCTGTGCGACTCATCAGTGTCTCCACTGCCTCCGCCTCCATCGCTGCCCACAGCAGCGGAGACATGAATTAAAAAGCTATGTATTTATTTATGAACTTTATTTATGTCATTTAGTCATGGCCTTTGTAACTAGCTGGGCATATTGATGGGCCATATTCATGGAGGCATATTCGCAGCACATTAATATATGTTTTAACCCTTTTGAGTGCCAGAGAGGTACGCAACACATTGCTTTGCAATGCGTTGCATACCCCTCTCCCACTCAAAGGGTTAAATGATGGCATAGTTTATGCTTTGTACTTATGTTTTATTTTACAGCAAGAATAAAGGAGAAGGCAGAAGAAGGAAGAGAAGAAAGAAGAGAAGACAGAAGGAGACAGTGGATGAGAGGTAAGTGTAAGACACATGAGTTAACGATCAGTGCTTGGCAGTATGTCAGGCACCGATTGTTAGGTTTTTACTCTTAAGTTCCTAATACTGCTGTTAGTTAGCTGCGTTTTGGGAAGTTATCGCACAAAATGGACGTTTGGCCACAAGACCATTTTTGTGGCCTAACATCCATTGTGCTTTTAGCAGGCTGGACATTTGGATACCGACCAAGACATTTTCTTTTGTCGGTCGGTATCCATTTTGCCCTACCGGCTTTTTTATCTCCAATATTTGGCTCAAGCCCAATATCTGTCCATGTGAAAGACATCATAGGCCACAGGGATACCTTTCCTTCAAGGTGACATCACTAACATACCATCCATGCATTAATGTTGCCCATTAATAAAAAAAGCTACATGTATGGCGCTATATAAATAAAGATACATACATACATACATTGTGACTATTGTGAAACTTACAAACAAAGGTGTAAGAAATAGAATTTAATTTGATCAGGATTAGTAACCATGGAATAGTTACATGGTCTTGCATTGAATACTTATTATTTCCTTATGTTATAAATCAGTCATTGATTGGGAATAGCATTCAGTCATCCTCTAACTCATTATACCTCTCTTTTCTTTCTCTCTATTGTTTTCTCTCTTTCTCTTGTTTATTTTTTTCATTAATGAAATGTTCACTATGTGGGATTATGGGAAATTCAAGAGTGGGTTTACACTGATTTATTGATTTATAATTGGTTTTGGTAGTTTTCATGGAGTACTAATTGTATTTTGAAGGAATCATTTTCTATGCATCTTGTTATCTAACATTCTCTGTTCTTGATTTGGATTGACAACTTATCTTGAATATATCTTGTTACAAAGAAAATTTCAGTAAAAATGATCTAAAACAAGTCCCATTTAATTTATAATTGGTTTGGAGAATATTTGATTCCTTTGATGCAGCCAGTATGCTCTAGAACAGTGTTTCTCACCCATGCCATCAGTGGCTACTAACAGGCCTGTTAGTGGCCACTGAGGGCATGAGCTGAGAACCTCTGCTCTAGAATTTCTCCAGGGGGGAGATTCTCTAAGTGTTGATAAAGAGGTGATAAAGTCGACTTCTACAGTTTATCACTTCTCCAGTTCCTAGTTATTCTATGGACCCTATTCACTAAGCTCTCCAAAGTAGAAGAAATCTTAGTGCCTAGGCTCTAGAGAATAACACAGGAATTGGAGAAGTGATATCACTGGAGAAGTCATCTCTGGTTTATCACCTCTTTATCACGCCTTAGTGCATTTTTGTGTATCTATCATACATGTTGCCTGATGTATATCCAGCCAATAACTGCTGCTGAATTTTCTCCACATTTCTCCTATTAGTATAGGATCATTTAAAGAGCTAAAGGAACATCTTGGGGGTTATTCACTAAGGCATGATAAAGAGGTTATAACATGGAAATAACTTCTCCAGTAATATCACTTCTCCAGTACCTAAGTTATTCTATGGACCCTATTCACTAAGATCTCCAAAGTTGGAGAAAGCTTAGTCCATAGGCTCCATAGAATAACATAGGAATTTGAGAAGTGATGTCACTGGAGAAGTTATCTCCACTGTATCACCTCTTTATCACCTCTTAGTGAATCTCCCCTCAGTTCTTCTTCAGTTCAGTTATTCTGCAAGTATATACATACAGTTAACTTGACTATATTCTTTATTATTATGTTTTTAATCCTCAATTATTTCTTGCACTTTAATATCCCAATAGTAAACTCACTCTGTTTCCACCTGGACTGTGATACAATACTGCTTTCAGCACGGAATGATCTGTGTGCAAATTTGTTTACATTGTATCTGTTTTACATTGATTCTCTAGGTTTGCTTTCATATTCCCTTACAGAAAACTCTCCACAAACAGATACAGGGAGCTCATTTTCAGTGAGCTAAAAGTGAAGAAAAAAAAAAGATGAAAATAGTAATAAACAGTACAGTATAGGCAATTTGACTTAAATTTTATGAACAATATAAATTTAACACTATGAGGTTTCGAACACATAGTGTTGCCCTGGATACATCTCCGGCACTCAAAAAGGTTAAAATAAAGGGTTATGATTTTAAAAAAAAGATCAGTCCCCTGTGACTTTATAGTTATAATGTGCAAATTTTTAATCTAGGCAAAAGAAGCGGAGGCACAAAATGTTCTCATTAATCAGAGAAAGCTCTGCTTTATTTGTTGATATGAATACCGCAAGACCTTTATAGTCAAGTGCCCTTCTCTGGAGCAGTAACAGCCAATTACATACAGAAACACACGCACAATCATCATTAACACGGACATGAATTAATTAAATCAATTATGAGAACCAATCACACGCAGCTGCCCATATGTGCCCAGGTGTGTTAATTGAAGAGTCAAATTTCAAATTAATTATAGTCCCCCAGGTTAATGAATCTGTAAGGACTCTAACATCATGGGAAAACATAATAATTGAATGTGTACACTAATTAGCATGTCACCATATAACTACATGTACCAACTGTATCAGTACATGATTGTTAGGCAATATCATAGGTATGCATTTCAATCATAACAAAACGCCAGGCTCTTCAGATCAGAATGATTATTAAACTATTGTTTCATAACAGTTACGGCAATACTTCAATTAGAGCTTAATTACTCAGAGCTAGAAATATTTATTCTCGTTATTAAGAGAGAACTTGGGCAATAGATCAATAAAAATACATCTAATTACTCAATTAAGATATGAACAAAAGTACATTTCAAGGAATCACTGGCAAGTTTTTCATAGTGTTTTGTCTCCTAAACATTAAATGACTCAATGTAGAAAATAACACTAAAGAGAATGAAGAATTTGACTCACATATTGGTTAAAACTCTTGGATGTTATAGACGAAAACCCTTTACCCTCAGGGGATTAGCCCCTGAATATTAACTTCCCCTTGGATGTAGTAGATGAAGCCTTTTACACCCAGGTGGTTAACCTTTTGAGTGCCAGAGTTGTACACATTGCTTTACAATGCATTGGATACTCCTCTGGCACTCAAAGGAGTAAGGGTTTCTTTTTTTTTTTTTAATAGAATTTTTATTAAGGGTTGATGAAAGGGGTAAAACGCATACAATAAGCATAAGAATACAGTAATACATCTGAGTCATTAGCAAGTACAATGCAAGGTCTGATAGACATAAAGTATAGATATACTTGACCAAAAAATTCTAAAGGCAATACAAAGTACCCAAAAACATGTCATTAACTAGATGTGTCAACCCAATTATTAAACAAGAATAAAAGTAGAAGAGAAGTAAGAGAGAGAGGATGTTTCGAGAAGAGAGAAGTAAAAGAGAAGAAATGAGAGAAAAAAAGAGAAAAGTAGAGGGAAACAGGACTGGGAAGGACAAGGGTATAAAGAGGCCGGGGGCAGAGGAAGACATGGGTGAGGGCTGGTCATCATGGTTAGAGAGGTCTTTCCGTTTGAGCCCTAATAGAGTGCCAGCGATTTAGCAAGAGATATAGCAGAGACGTATCTTTATGCACATGCCACCAAGAAAGACGAATAAATTACATTTTTTCCTCAACCTTATCAGACCAATTTATAAGACTAGGGGGGGAGGAATTCTTCCAATTCAGTGGGATGAGAGCTTTTGTAGCATTAATCATAGAGAATAGAAACAGCTTTTTAGCTGAATCAAAGGAGGGAAGGTTCTTAAACAAAAGGATCTGCCAAGAATCTTTGGAAAGTGTAATATCTAACGTTTGCTGTATGTGAATGAGGCACGTTGACCAGAACGAGGATAGTACAGAACAGTCCCACCATATGTGGGAGAAAGAGCCAACTCCAGATCTGCACCTCCAGCTTAGCTGGGAGATTATTTTGTCAAATGAATGGAGCTTAGAAGGCTTGTAGTACCATCTAAATAATTTGCAATTCATCTCTACATATCTATTAGAAATATAAGATGCATGTGTATTTTTTTCCAAATCCCTGCCCACTCAGCTGGTGTCAAATCCAGCCCAAGATCCCTCTCCCAAGCCTTCGCTTAACTATGTCTCATCATGGAACCAGAGTCAGATATTAGTCTACACATTTTCCCTAGAAAACCCTTAGGGAGTGTTGAAGAGGATTCAAGCATGTGTTCAAAAGGGGATAAAGGTCTAGTGAAGGGCTTGCTAAAGTAGGGATGGGAAAGAAAGTGTTTAATACGGAGGTATCTCCAAACCTCTGCAGTGGGTAATTTGTACTGAGATTGGAGGGAATGAAAGTCCTTCAACTGTGCATTGTACCAGAAGTCTCTTAATTGGAAAGAACGGATAGAAGACCAGCCTGGGAACTGACATGCAGGCAAGGAATGCTGGGATTTCATAGATAAGAACATATTAGAGAATGAGGAGGGATGTTGGAGAAGGTGATGAAACTTGTTCAGGGTATTCCAACATGACAAAACATTTTGAATAATGGTATTAAATGAAAGCAGTACGGATTTGGGTAAAGTTTCATTAAATACTAGAGGAAGTGGGTCTAGAGAAGTGTTATCTCTTTCAAGACTGATGCAAAGTTTTTTTCTTGTTATTTCTCCAATTCAGAATACTAGCCAATAGTGAAGCTTTATAGTACTGTTCTATGTTAGGGAGACCTAGACCACCATTCAGCTTATGTTTATATAAAGAGTAATGGTTAACTCTGGGTTTTAATTTACCCCAAATAAAACTGGCAAGAAGACGGGATGCTTTGGCAAAAAAAAAAACAGCGTGGAATGTGTACTGGTAAGGTTTGATAGAGATAGAGAAATCTTGGTAAAATCATCATTTTGAATGCATGAATTCTGCCTGTCCAAGAGATGTATAGCTTGCTCCAATAAGAAGTGTTTCTGCTGATATCAGTTAAGAGGTTTGGAAAGTTGTTGTAAAACACTAAGTTTAAGGTGTTCGGAAGTGAGATTCCCAAATAAGAAATCGACTTGGTTGACCATCTATAAGGAAAAGTAGAGCTTCGACTGATAGATTAAAACAAAAGGCCTCTGATTTATAGACATTGATTTTGAAATCTGAAAAAGATGCAAAGCGGTCAAATTTGGAAAGGAAAGCTAGTATCGCCCTATCAGGGTCAGACTTAGACAACAGCACGTCGTCAGCAAATAAAGATATTTTGCAAGATATGTTCCGACAGGATATCCCAGGTATTGAGGTATTCACCCTTACGTGCTGAGCAAAAGCTTCCATGATGAGCACAAATAAGAGGGGAGATAAAGGGCATCCTTGACGGGTGCCACTGGAGATAGAAAAGGAATCAGCGAGCGAGCCATTAATTTTCACCCTAGCATTAGGGCAAATATACAGGGTTTCAATGTATTTAATAAATTGGGGACCAAAACCATAAGATCGTAATGTCGACAACATAAAAGTTGTGTTATTTCTATCAAATGCCTTTTCAGCATCAATGGTAAGGAAAATGGATGGAATTTTAATCTTATTGATATGGTGTATAATATTCAGTCGTTTTCTGGTGTTGTCCCTAGCTTCCCTACGTGGTATAAAGCCAGCCTGATCTAAGTGGATGAGGTCTGGAAGTAGAGGTTGGAGTCTGTTAGCTAGGACTTTAGCAAATATTTTAAGGTCAAGGTTTAATAGGGAAATTGACCAGTAATTCGCACAACATTGGGAATCCTTACCAGATTTCGGTGAAACTGTAATATGGGTGGTCGAAACATGAAAATGAAATTGAATATTCTCTGGAAGAAATGATTTAGTCAGAATAAGAGTCAGTATAGATTGGAAGGTTTTGTATCATGGTTGGGATAGACCATCAGGTCCCAGGCTCTTCCCTGAATGGAGGGATTTAATCACATGCTGTACCTCAAATTCAGTAACAGGATTCTCCAAGGCCAGAATTGACTCAGGAGGAACCTGTGGGAGACTGGCCGATTTCAGATAGTCAGTAAGATTGGGGTCAACTGCCGAATTGGCTGGGGGCTGTTGGTGTTGGCGTAAGTTGTATAGAGAGGAAGAAACGCGGCCGCAATGGATTTTGTAGAGTGAGAGACCTCATTAGATGAAGTTGAATAGAGGGTATAAAAGTATATTGTTGTTTAGCTTTCAATTGTCATGCCAATAGCTTGCCTGGCTTATTAGTGTTCAAAATGAGCCTGGCAAAATCTAAGGAAGGAGCGCTCCACCTTATTTTGTTGTAATGCTAAAAGCTTAGACCTCAATGCGGTATGACGTGTGAATGCAGTGGTTGCTGCTGATGCCTTATGCAATGATTCAATAGAACGGATTTCTCATAGGATGGCATCAATTTCTGTAGATAATTGTTTCTTCCTCCTCGCTGCTAGTTTAAGTAAAACCCCTCGTATTACACATTTATGGGCTTCCAGGCAGTCCTTCTGTGCAATTATCCTCTATATAAAGCTCCAAAGCTTGGGTGATCTGATGATGAAAGTCAGAATACATGAGTAGGGATTCATCAAATCTCTAAGGAGCTGGGGTATCAGAGGGGGCAGTGTGTTCTAATGCAATGGAGACTGGAGTGTGGTGTGACCAAGTTATGTTGCCTATCAATGCTTTCTTTAAGCAAGGAATAGAGGGATGAGACAAGAAGATATAATCGATTCTCGAGTAAAGTGAGTGCGGATTGGAATAAAAAGTGTAGTCTCTGTCCTGAGGGTGTAACACCTGACAAGCATCTATCAGCTACAGCTTATGAAGACCTACTAAGGATATTTTGCTAATGTGATTATTTGCCTGAGGAGCAGTCTAGTTGTGGAAGCATGGGAAGATTGAAGTCCCCACCTAGAATTACAGTTCCCTCCTGAAAGTCAGCAAGGAGGTCGAGTGTTTTGCAGATAAAGGGGATTTGATTACAGTTTGGTGAGTACAGATTTGCAAAGGTATATGCTGAACCATTGATAGATCCCTTGATGAATAAGAATCTCCCCTCCTTTACAAACTTGGACTTAGAGTCAATAAATTGGATATCTTTGTGTAAAAGTATCGCAACCCCTCTTTTTTAACTGGAGATGAACTAAGATAAGCTTTAGGATATGTATTGGAGGTAAGGGTCACAGAGGCCCTTTTTGTCGAGTGTGTTTCTTGTAGCATGACGATATCCCCTTTTAGCTTCTTTAATACCCTGACCACTAATGAAGTTTCCCAGGAGTATTAAGCCCCTTGACATTTTGAGATATGATTTTGAAATCCTTATTGTGTTGGACAGACATCATTCTTTATTTACACCATTTTGACCCATGGTCCTTCTATTTTATTAGGAGAGCCAGAACCCAAACAATCGAAGGTCATCAGACCTCTAGGCTCAGCTAGGGGAGGGAGAGGGAAAATGTGGGTACCAAGGGGGAGGGATGGGGGAAGAAATGAGAGAGACAGAAGAATGGAAAGGAAAGAAGTTAAGGAAAGATCAAAGATAATACTATTTTCAGGAGATGAGAAGGGACAAGTCCCACCCTGGAAAAAAATGTACAAGAGAGTACCAGTGGTACACACCCATCATTATTCTGAACAATGGGATGATATAACAACCTAGAAGAGAAAATCACTTAGAAAATCAACTTTAGGACACCCTATTGAGGAGAAAAAACAAGAGTAATAGTATGAAATATCCTTTATCGGCTTGAAATCCAGTAAAGTGACTCAACGAACATACTAACTATAAGAAACCAAATACAGCTGAGGAACAAGACCGTCTGATAAAAAAATCACGACTGTAATGCCATTCATCCATGAAGAGGGTATCAAGATAACAGGATATAAATGTCAAATGGCTTCTAAGCCACATATATGAAGCTAACATGGCTGGGGGGGTAATCGGGTAAATGTGCTTTGGGGGGCTCAATGTTCCCTGAGATCTAACATGAGATATTGTAAGTGTAGGTCACTATCGCAGGAAATTAATATCTTGAACCACTGAAGGGACCTGAATTTAGGGAACCCTGGGAAGCCCGATGTATACCGTCTCTCACACAGGTCCCCATTACATCCTAGGGACATGTCTGAGGGAAGCTATCCTCTCCATCTTGGCTCAGTAACTCTCAAATATGAATATTTCAAAAGAAACCTCCTTAAAGTGGATCTCTCACATAGATATAAGTAATGCTCATTAGTTAGAGCATTTAGGGAAACATTTAAAACGTTGTTCATTTAAAAAAAAAAAAAAAAACTTTATCTGCACAAAAATTAATGTTTAAAAAGTGCTCGGCAGCCTACTTCCGGCTTACCAAACTGCCTCTGCTCCCCTCACTACTCTGATGACAGAGGCTGTCTGTCTCTAAGCTGGAGCAATCTCATTGGCTAGATATCGATCTCTGCCAATGAAATCGCTCCAGCTTAGAGAAAGACATCCTCCGTCATCGGAGGATGCAGGGTAGTGGGACAGGAGCAGAGGCAGTACTGCAAGATGGAAGTTGGCTGCCGGGCACTTTTTAAACATTAAGTTTTGCACAGATAATGTTTTTTTTTTTTTTTTTTTAAATGAACAACGTTTTAAATGTTCTCACTAAATGCTCTAACTAATGAGCATTACTTATATCTATGTGAGAGATCCCCTTTAAGTTTACAATATAGGTATGGGAGGAAAAGAGCAAACAAACAGATAAAACTTAATAGTCTCCCTTATATCTAACCCCTCCAACTTCAGCAATTTAATTTCATATACTAGAAAATCGGTCCACCACCTGTAAATACAACATAAAATATCAGGTCTAAACAGTATCCCGAAAACTCGGCAAGCAACCAAAAGGGTGGGACATAAGGGGAACTCTTTGAGAGGGTTATCCCAAAACTTATACGGGTTCAAGAACGATACCTCTCATGCCCCAGCCGAGAGTGCATCAGATAAATGTGATTACATAGTTACCCTTCTGCCTTGCTAAACCGAACATTAGATAACAATGTCTCTCACGTAAAGTTTGTCTTGATAGATACCCATCTGATGTAATAGATGGAGTTCCTGCAAAACCGGACCTGTGTGGGAGCAGGGTAAGAATAAACAGCTCAGTCTATGATCAATGTTCATCCATTAGATTGTCGAGCTTGTTTCGCAGCATTGTCTGGTGTTGGGAGAGATCCTGGGGTACGCCATCTCTTGTGCACCAAATTCCACAGTGCAGAGGTATCCATGTTGTCTCTCTAAACTGGATCCTCACCATCGCCTCCTGGAACAGTAGCACCTTCTGGTAATGACAGTTGAAGATTCGCAATAAATGACTGAGAGTCCTCCCCATATTTTAGGGTGTCGTAGATGGAGGGAGAGTCAGGCTTCAATAAAAAAGAAAATACATTTTGTAGGACCATAGGTAGTGCTTCGTTATCTACCAATTCTGAAATGCCCCAATACGGAGATTGCTTCTCCTATTTCTATTTTCCGCAACTTTGATCCACTTAGCGGATTGTATTTGAGATTTATGGAGTGAAGAAAGGAGAAGTTGAGTTTGTTCTTTAAAATCCCGTCAGTGTACTGTATCTTCTTCCAGAATATTAATCCTGTCCCCCAGCTGAGAGACTTCCTTTTTAACTTCTGCCAATTCCTCCTTGAGGAAAAGTTCAAGGTCTGCTAAAAGATTTTGAATATCTCCTTTGGTGGAAGGAGAGTCAGAGTGTCCCCATGAAGATTCGTCTTCTGAAACACTTCTATATTCATTATCAGAATGATCGTATTGGTCTTACTTGGAAGCCGCCACATGACGGTCGGCCATTTTGAGATCTACCCTGAAGCAGGATGAGCTTGATTTCTTCACAAAGAATGAGTGAACATCTACTTCTTTCTTCTTCTGCTTATTCCTAGACATGCTCAGATAGCAGATGTACAATGTCTGAAGTCGCATCGGGTTATGTTAAAGCCAAAATTGGATGTATGCATCCTCTATAGCGTCAGAGCTCCAAGCCTACGCATCCATCCATGTTAGTAGCCAGGCCACGCCCCCAAGAGTTTCTTTTTAATTTAGACCAGAGCTGGCCAAGATCAGGCCTCAAGGGCCACCAACAGTGCAGGATATAAGGATTTCCCAGATTAAGCACAGGTCAGTCGGTCACAATGAATGATCCACTAATTATCTCACCTGTACTTAATTGGGGAAATCCTTACATCCTGGCCTGTTGGTGGCCTTGAGGAGTAAACCTGGACAGTCTTGATATAGACACATGCATAGCACCCTCACACCTCGGAAAGTACACTACAAATGTAGTAGAAGAAGATCAACACTCAGCTCCAAATGGCTCAAGCAAACCTCAAATTGGAAAGGCACCATAATAAAACATACCAAATGCAATGACCTAGTCCAGTGGTCCTTTTTTTGCTCAAGACACCCCTAACATGCAATCCGGAATTTGTGGGGCACTCCTAACATATTTTATATAATTTATTAATTCCATAATCAAGTATAAAATATAAAAAATTCACATAATAGAAAAAAAGAGAGCTGGCTGGCACTAACCCATTAAAATATATTTTAATGTATACTCAGCACAACAGATGAGGTAACAATGTGGTCTTCCACAGACTGCGGCCATTGCTGCAGTTCATGTAAAACTACCTTGTTATCCCATCTGTTGTACTGAGTACACATTAAAAGGTTTTTTTTTCAGTTCAAAGAAGCTTTATTGAGAAAATACAAAGTGCAGTCAATCAAAAGAGAAATTGGACGCATACAGAATGTCTTTAACACGAACATAGTATAAAAAGTCAATCAAGATAAGCGGGAGAATTTGAACACGCAATACTTATGGACTATTTAACATGCAATAGAAACAAGGGCACTTCTGTCACTCTTGGTTGTGGGCGCTCCCATTGGCTGAGCTTGTTTGGCCGTCCCATTGTGGTCTTTTTATACGTGGCCTTTGGCACCTGTCAGGTGCCCTTTCGTGGTGTTCCTGAGCCAGTGTTGCTGTGTTCCAGTGTTCCTGCTTCCTGTGTACCGATTTAGCCTGCTTCCTGCTCCGTGATCTAACCCGGCCTGGCTGACGTTCCTGCTTGTGACCTGATCTGGCTTGTCTGAGAATCCTGCTCCGTGATCTGACCTGGCCTGGCTGACTTCCTGCTCCGTGACCTGAACCGGCTCGCTGCTGACCCTGCCTCTGTTCCTGCCGTTGCTGCTTGGTGTCGCCTAGGCGACATTCTGACTTCCGCTGTGCTTGTGGCAAACTGATTGTGTCATTGTCTCCGTTACTCTTGCAGAGCCGTGCCTCTGTTCGCTGAGCCTCCATTAACTCTTGCAGAGCCGTGCCTCTGTTCGCTGAGCCTCCGTTAACACTTGCAGAGCTGTTATCTCCGTTCCCTGAGCCTCCGTTTACACTTGCAGAGCTGTGTCTCCATTCCCTGAGCCTCCGTTAACACTTGAAGAGCCGTTGTCGCCGTTCACTGAGCCTCCATTACACTTGCAGAGCTGCTGTCTCCATTCACTGAGCCTCCATTAACACTTGCAGAGCCGTTGCCCTGATCTTCCTCTACGCTTGTTGAGCCGGTTACCTTGCAGAGCCTTTGTATAAGGCGGTGGCTCATTCTGTCTATCTTGCAGTGTAGTCGGTCTCCGTTACCGCGCCCGCGGTAGGCGCTATTGGCTCTAGCTCTCACAGTAGTCTCCGTTACAACGCCCGTGGGGGCTATTGGTTCAAGCTCTTGCAGTGACATTAAATGCCCATTGGGGGCTCTTGGCTCAAGCTCTTGCAGTGTAGTTTGTCTCCGTTGCTACACCCGTGGGGGCTATTGGCTCAAGCAGTGTAGTTTGCCTCCATTGCTATGCCCGTGGGGGCTATTAGCTCAAGCTTTTGCAGTGATTTTAGTCTCCATTATATGCCCGTGGGGGCTATTGGCTCTAGCTCTTGCAGTGTGGTTATCTCCGTTGCAAACACCCGTGGGGGCTTGTGGCTCTAGCTCATCTCTGCAGAGTATTTGGCCTCAGTCTTGTTCTGCCTAAGCAGAAATCACTGTTCAATAGACTGTCGGTGTTGTTACATCTAGCACCACTTGCTGCTCCATTCCTAAGTTGCCTACCCCTGATCTAATCTAAACAAATTTACTTGTTGATAGGCATGGCCACGACAAATAATAGTTCCTAGTGTACACAGAGGACTGTTCTAATTAGCCTATAATCATTATAGATTGCCCAGTTTGAAAATGAATTATTCATTTGTTCTAAAGTACAATTACTTGTCTCTAATCTGTGCTGACAGTCTCTAGAACAGCTACTGAATTAACACTGCACCTCCTTATCAATAAGTCCTAGCATCAATCTAACTTTGCATCACCAGTTAACAGTTAGGCCAGTGAAGCGGACCTTTCACTGTAAACCAATAACATGTATCTACTTAGGGAGAATCCTTAGCTACAGGGCAAATCTTTAGTGATGTGACAAGTGATTAATCCTCAAGAAACTGCAAATTATTGGCCTATTTTGTGATGCTTCATTTGTGTGCCACTGAGAATCTTGTTAATTTTCTCTTAACTTCTTGTTAGCTAGAAAAATGTCCATTGCATTGAGAAGCAAATGAATTTAAATGCAGATTATGCAGTTCTAATTTTTTAACTTAAAGGGATAGTAATACTTTGATTTAACTTTATTTTATTTTGTAGGCATTAAAAAAACATGACGAATGATATAAGTCTTATCTCTCAAACCTTTATGGTCTGAGAGATATTCACAAGCAAAGTTTCCCCTCCCGCCCCTTTTACCTAGTGTAAGCCATCTCTTCTCAGATGTGGAATCCAGTCCATAGACCAGACAGATAACAGAAGGGGACAATCTTCTTCCTATGAGAACAATGAAAGCCCTGCCCCCCTTGACAAGCTTTTCAGGTTTTTCCCTTATCTTAATTGAAGATTGTCCCTCTCTGCAGTCTACCTGGGCACCTCCCTTCTGCCCTGGCTGAGCAGTGTTACATCAGTAAAAGGGGTGGGAGGGGGACACTTTGCTTGTGAATATCTCTTAAACCATAAAGGTCTGAGAGATAAGACTTCTATCATTCTTCATGTTTTTTTAATGCCTACAAAATAAAATAAAGTTAAAACAAAGTATTACTATCCCTTTAAAGCAGAACTACCACCCATCTGGCAACTAGCTGATCAGTAGTGATAGTCACCTGCATAATTACCTGGTTAAATAGAATGAGACTCTGCTCCGGGAATGACAGGCTGTAGATCGCGCAGACATCTTTCCATAGTGACGCCTGCGCTGTCAGTCCCTTTTGGAGCCGAACAACATCTAGCAATGCTCCTAGAGCAGCCTGGGACTGACAGCGCAGGCGCAGACGTCACTATGGAAAGATGTCTGCGCGCTCTATTGCCTGTCAGCCCCGGAGCAGAGTCTCATTCTTTTTAACCAGGTAATTATTCTGGCGACTGTCACTACTGAGCAGCTAGTCGCCAGATGGGGAATTAGTTGACATAAACTTTAAAACAGGTGGTAGTTCCACTTTAAATCTTGAACAAAAAGGTGAAAAAGATTCAGCTCTACCGGAAAATGTTTTTTTTAGACATTAATAGTTAACCCTTTTAGTGTCAAAGGGGTATACAAGAGATATATCTCTTCCACGTAATTGGTTAAAGATATGAAGATCTTATCATCTTGAGAATCAGAGGGGTGTACACACATCTCTGGTCAGTAAGGGGTTAAGGGGTTAGTATCTGGGGCTTAGGCCTGTCGGCATGTGCACCTCCTTCCTCCCAGCAATGCCTGTTGGCATCGGCAGGGCCTTCCTCCTGGACCGCATTGATGGGGCGTTGCTGGGAAACCACATTGGAGAATGGCATGATGTCACATCACTATTCCTTATCTTCCTGACTGCTGCACTGAGCCGGTATTCAGTGTATTGATTTCTCAGTCGCATTCAGACCTCTTCTTTAGCCTTCTCCTTCTGCTTCACCTTCTTCCTGGACTTTGGATCTTTGATTCAGCAGCCTGCCCTGACCTTCTGCCTGGAATTGACACTGATGTAGTGTGACCTGCCCTGACCTTCTGCCTGAACTCTGACTCTGATGTTCTGCAGCCTGCCCTGATCTTCTGTCTATATATATTGTGGGCCTTAGCTATCCTGCTACTGGTATTCAGTCTTCCCTGCTCCTGCCTTGGGGGTTGCTTCACCTCTTTAGACTATAACTGAGCTGCATCCTTGTATTCAGAACAACCTATACCTGATCTGAGTTTGGTTTCACGCAGCAATCAATACCCTCTCTAACAGGAGTCTGATAAGACCCACCTAAAGCATTATTAGCACATTATACAGTACAACTGCACGTTTGTTAGTAGGGGGATTAGCAACATTACATGTCCCAAGCTACTACCAAGACCCCAGGCTTTAAGTATGAGACCTGAGGCTTTGTCCTTCCAAGCTTATACCTTGCCATCCCCACGTATATACATATACGTATATAAATCATTTTGCTGCATTTGAGAACTCTCTTGGGCTAAGAAAGTTCTACACCGTCATTAAATAATACAGAGGCAGAAGAGCAAAGCTATGAGACAATAGCAGATATATCTGTAATTAGACAATATTATTGTAGTTCAAATACAATACACATAAGAGCAGGGCTTAAAATGTGAAGTCCTTTGCTACTAGCCAGACCTGAAAAGTTACTCGCCACTGCAAGCCATAACATACCCACCAGGGCTGAATTTCTACTCACCACTGCAAGCCATAACATGCCCACCAGGACTGAATTTCTACTCGCCACTGCAAGCCATAACATACCTACCAGGGCTGAATTTCTACTCGCCACTGCAAGCCATAACATACCCACCAGGGCTGAATTTCTACTCCCCACTGCAAGCCATAACGTACCGACCAGGGCTGAATTTCTACTCGCCACTGCAAGCCATAACATACCCACCAGGGCTGAATTTCTACTCACCACTGCAAGCCATAACATACCCACCAGGGCTGAATTTCTACTCGCCACTGCAAGCCATAACATACCCACCAGGGCTGAATTTCTACTCGCCACTGCAAGCCATAACATACCCACCAGGGCTGAATTTCTACTCGCCACTGCAAGCCATAACATACCCACCAGGGCTGAATTTCTACTCGCCACTGCACGCCATAACATACCCACCAGGGCTGAATTTCTACTCGCCAGGGCTAAATTTTCACTCGCCATTGGCTAGTGGCGAGTGGAAATTTTGAGCTATATTGGGGAGACAGTTAATAAAAATAAATAAATAAAAAAAATAAGACATTTGTATGTAAAGTGATAGAGACAGGAACCCTCTGACATAAGCTGCCACTGGGGTGGACTGATACTTGACTTGATAGAGTATTTTGTAGAGGATGATTTATTTGATTTTGTTGTTAGAGGCCTTTGTAGGACTTAGACTTATTAGAGGCCCAAGCCCTGAAGAAACATTGATTTGTAGGACTTAAGCTTGTTTGGCACAAGCCCTAAGGAAACATTGATTTGTAGGACGTAGGCTTGTTTATTTTTTGTAGGACTATGTATTTTTTTTTTTTTTTAAGCACAAGCCATGACAAAAAACAAAATTCCCTACTGGCCTAATGCCCAATGGCCACTGTCAAATGCTGTGGTGTAGATGTGGAATTTGCGACTGCTGTTCTTGCCGTTGATTTGTTTAAACAGCAGGATGATTAGTCAGCTGAATGGAAATGGGGTCAACAACAGCAGTAACATTGAAGACGGATGATGAAGGTTCCACTTGCCACAACTAGCTCCAGAGATGCGTCTGAGGCAGTAGCAGCACCATAAGTAGCCCTCAGTATATGTGGAGAAAATAAGTTTTCCAATAAAATCATGGGTGTGTTATTAGGAACTGTGCCTCTCATCACCAACTGCAATGTGCACAGTGTGTGTGGTAAATAACATCTGGGGGCACAAACACCATGACACCAGAAACCAAGTACTGCCGCTGTCACTATACCCCTTGTCCAGACCCCACTTAGGACACATGAAAACTTGCTGATAGTTTAGTATTAATGATGAACCCTCCCTGCCAGCATCTTAGCATATTCTTTGGGATGGAATTTTCTCAGATGCCGCTTGATGCCCTGGTTGCGATTTTCCTCCACCACAATGCCATGTGTGGTCAGTGCACCACACAGTGTGCAATGGGTGGAGACAATCTGAAACATCCTAAGAGTGTCTATCATTTGGCGGTGGAGGTAATGATGAACAAGGTGGATTAGCAGAAAATGTAGTTACCCTAGAAGAAGGTGGTGATGGCGAGCTAGTTGTTTCACTTGTCATGGTACTTCCAGTCTCTGCTTAGGTTTCTCTATTCTTCATCCTCTTTGATCTCCGCCTAGCCTCTTGTTGCCTTTCTGTGGAGTCAGGGGGTACAGCAACAATGGGGCTCGATTTCTGTAGCGGGTGTTTGTCATGTTTGTCATAAATGTCATGGTGTCTGTTTTTCATGTGTTATATCAGGGCTCTTGTGCCAAGGTGTGTTCCCTCCTTTCCCCTTCTCACTGACTTGTCACAAATTGTGCACAGTGCCATTGGCGACGACTGCACTGACTTTAGGGGATAGGGAACAGGTGGAGAAGAATGGCCTCCTTCTTCTTCTTCTCATCTACATTTCCCTTCACTGTCTGTGGCAGTGGATGATGTTGCTGCTGTTAATGCTACTGACTCAGAATCAGCAGTTCAACTAAGACCAGAAGTATTGCTACTGCTGACAAGTGGAACCTGTCCTAGTCCCGCATCACTTGTTGACCCCATTCCTGGTGGTCTGTGGCACACTAGCTTGCACCTCAGCATTCTGCTACCTTTGCAACTCAGCAGCAGAAGTAATTATAGCAGTTGCAAATTCTGCAAATTCCAAAAGCTAATTGTGTTTGTGGTGATGCCCATGGTGATGCCTATCCTCATCCTTGTCTCCTATTCCTTCTCAGTTTCTGCTAAAAAGGCCTTTAATGTCTCTTCCACCGCAGCTTCTCCACCATCATCATCACCACTAGCCCCTATGTGCTGCTGCTGCTCTATTACAGTCATCTCACTGCTGTTTGGAGGAGGTGACAAGCAATGTGACAGAGGGTCCCATAATGTCACACTTGCCATTTCTTGGTGACGTTATGAAGGCAGACTGGCAGCAGTAACAGCAGGTAAGGCAGCTCCTGGTGTTGGTGGTGCTATTATTATTTCTGTGTCTGGCCTCCTCAGAACCATGTTCCACTTGAACACTGTAGTGAAGGGAAGGGGACTCCAGGGCCAGAGGAATGGTGTGGGCTCCCTTGACCACTTGTCTGGATGCTCTCAGGCAGCAGTACCTTGTTTCCAGCAATGCAGCTTCAGTGATGCTCAACGTCTTTCCACGCGTCATCTGCAGACAAGAGGCTTAAAAGCATGCTGCAGGCCTCTGTTTTATGTGTGTTTGTTTCCTGTAGTCTTCTCCTACCCTCTAGATGCTCCTCCTACCTACTTCCTGTGGAGGTGTTTAAAGGGCAGACTGAGTCCTGACTCAGTCACCCTAACGTTGTTGTTCTGAGCAGTTCATTATCTAGTATTCCTCATTCCTGTGTATGATCCGGCTTGTCTGTCCATCCATTCTGGTGCTGACCTGTGGCTCTGTCTGACTATTCTCCTTGGTGTTCCAATTTGGTTCAGATATCTTTTCTGGTGCAAACCTGTGGCTCTGGCTGACTACCCACTCCATGTATGACCTAGACTTGCATGACTACCCACTCTGGTGTTGACCTGGGGCTCTATCCACAGCTCATCCAGCATTCCATCACTTCAGTGGATATCCTGTCTGGTGCAAACCTGTGGCTCTGGCTGACTACCCGCTCTGTGTATGACCTAGACTTGTCTGTCTACCCACTCTGGTGTTGACCTGGGGCTCTACCCACTGCGCATCCAGCATTCCATCGCTTCAGTGGATATCCTATCTGGTGCAAACCTGTGGCTCTGGCTGACTACCCGCTCCGTGTATGACCTAGGCTTGTCTGACTACCCACTCTGGTGTTGACCTGGGTGTCTATCCACTGCGCATCCAGCATTCCATCACTTCAGTGGAAAACCTTTCTAGTGCAAACCTGTGGCTCTGGCTGACTACCCGCTCTGTGTATGACTTTGGCTCGTCTGACTATACTATCTGGTGCTTACAAGAAGGATCTGTCTGTTCGCTCAGTTTGTTGGTTCCGTTATTCAGACATCCTTTCTAGTACTGACCTGGGGCTCTAGCAGACTCCCAGCTACTGACTGCAGGCTGAGTCAGTCTCTCTTGGGCGTTACCTTACCTCGAAACTCCAGTGGGCTGAGGCCTAGTCTCGGACAGTGTGGTGCAGAGATTGGGAGACTGCTATTCCTGATACAGTACTCGCTGTTTCAACCACCCACTGTGTGTATATTTATATATTACATTACTGTCATTATTCCCATATTAAATGTTCTATTAACTATACCGTCTGACTCCTGGTTTTGCTTGTCAACTGTAACAGACTGTCAGGATGAGTGTGTCTTTTGTGGCATCTTTACTTGTCCAGAGTCAGACTATACAGTTGATTTCTCAAACAGTATATATAAATAGGCACAGTGCGTCTTTTCAGTGGTGGAAGATTGAGCCTTTGTCTTTCAGCTAATTTTCTGGCCCTGTCCTCATATCACTCACCCTCATCTACATCTCTGTCTGAAGAAGAGGAAGATGCTGGGGGGATTTATTCTAGAACAACATCATCATCACCTGTAATTAGGTAGTTCTCATCCTTACCATTGCCTGCCACTTCTCTGCCACTACTTTTATATTCCTCTAGGATTTTTAAAGTGTCAACCAATTTATTTTTCCTTTTATTTTTAGAGGGAGGTTGCTACTACGTCAAGACATGTGTTGCAATTGTTTGTCTCACTGTCAGATGCAGCATTTGGTTGAACTTCTACACCTTCTTCCATTGTGCCACCACTAGAATGTGACTCTTTGTTGTCTTCAGTGTTCTTACATATTTTATTAATATTAATGGTAGAAGTGGAACTTTTAAAAAACCTTAACAAACAGCCTCCTCAGGAGGAGAAGGATCATACTCATCATCATTTATTGCACATTCTGTACTGTTTTTGGATGACCATTTTACTAAAATGTCCCTGCACTGCTCCTACTTCCTGTTCCCTCTCCCATCCCTTGATATATTTCCTGGGCATTACTAAACAGTGAATTACATCTATCAATCTATCTATCTCATATCTATCTATCTGTCTATCTATCTATCTATCTATCTCATATCTATCTATCTATCTATCTATCTATCTATCTATCTATCTATCTCATATCTATCTATCTGTCTATCTATCTATCTATCTATCTATCTCATATCTATCTATCTATCTATCTCTCTATCTAATATCTATCTCATATCTATCTATCTATCTATCTATCTATCTATCTATCTATCTATCTATCTCTATCTATCTCCTATCTATCTATCTATCTATCTATCTATCTATCTATCTATCTATCTATCTCCTATCTATCTATCTATCTATCTATCTATCTATCTATCTATGTCTGTCTATCTATCTCATATCTATCTATCTATCTATGTCTGTCTGTCTGTCTGTCTGTCTGTCTATCTATCTATCTATATCTGTCTGTCTGTCTATCTATCTCATATCTATCTATCTATCTATCTATCTATCTATCTATCTATCTATCTATCTATCTATCTATCTATCTCATATCTATCTATCTATGTCTGTCTGTCTGTCTGTCTATCTATCTATCTATCTATCTATCTATCTATCTATCTATCTATCTGTCTAGCTATCTATTTTTATTTAGAAAGTGTCTTATCAGGAAGAATACACTGAGATTTCCTTCATTTTCTAGTATGTCTTAGAGAGCATTTACAGTACAGAAATTCACATTTACACCAACAAAGCATACATGTATCCCTATTGATCACATTGCAAACATGATGACATCACACTCTGTTGATAACGTCGCACACATGATGGCATTACACACCATATCTTTCCATAGGGGAGTCTGCCAGTAGTCCAGTGCTCAATTGTTCTGGTTCTTTAGTGGGGTTAACAGTGGATTTGTCTTCTTTGTTCATGTTACTGATCCTTGGATTTCATTGTGACCTTGATCCTATTCTGCCCTCGTCTGACCTTGGACTACCTAACCACTCTCTTGGATTTCCTCCCTTTGTCTTTGTTGGGCATTTCTCTCTGTCTGCTTGTTACGGTTTTATTGACACTCAGACACAGTAGGTGAGATAAAACACAGTTTTATTGAACAGACTCAGAAAATATAACCCTCACGGGTCCAGCAGTAAGTGTATACACAATACAGGACTGACACAGGACAAGTTATAGCAAGATATATACCCACATGGGTCCAGTATATGTACAATACAGAATTTACACTATACTGACACAGGTCAGGTAACTTTTCATGTGAAGCTCAACCGAGGCAGCAAGGAATGGGTTACCAGTAGGCCAGGAATGCTGACAGGCCCTACTAGTGGGAGGCCCTTAAGACTCCCTCTCTGCAGGGAGTGCATAAATAGTGAGAAATGCCCAGTAGACAACAGAGCCCCAGGATCAACTTAGGACTGCTTATAGCAGTAACGGAGGACAAGACAGTATGCCTGGGAGGGCGCCCAACGGAGACTGCACGGTAGAATGACCGGTGAAATAGGGGCACCTTCCCCTAAGAGGTTAATGTCGCCCATGCGACAATGACTGAACCGAGACTAGACTGCAGGAAGCACAGAGGCACAATGGGGCTGTCCGGAGACAGAAGCCTGGAGGAGGAGCCCAAACCGAGAACCGGACTGGGACCGCAGGCTATAGCGATGCACTGGCACAGTAGCCCTACTGGGCCGGTACACGGAGCAGAAACGTCAGCAAATCCAAGTCGGTACACAGAGCAGGAACGTCAGCCAATCCGAGTCGGTACACAGAGCAGGAACGTTAGCCAATCCGAGTCGGTACACAGAGCAGGAACGTCAGCCGGGCTGGGTCGGTACACAGAGCAGGAACGTCAGCCAATCCGAGTCGGTACACAGAGCAGGAACGTCGGCCGGGCTGGGTCAGTACACTGAGCAGGAACAGATACAGCAGAGTAGTCAGGCAGTCAGGGTCGGTACACAGAGATCACACGAGAACTGGAACAAGCGCTGGTAACGGAAACACCACAAAAGGGCAACGGAGAAGTGACAAGGCCCAGTATTTAAGGACAAATACTGGGCGGGACAAATCACTACAGCCAATAAGCGTCAGCAGCAGATACAGACTGACAGAATGTCGCCAGTAAGCACGGGCACCATGATACTGCTCTGCTTCTGAGTAAGTCTCATCTAGCCATCAAGCCATACACCTGTGTACCTGTGTTTACTGCCTTCAGCAGTCTGTACAAGTATAATCCTGTGCAAGTTATAGACCTGTGCACCTCTACCTACTGCCTTCAGCAGACTTCTCAACGATAACCCTGTACAAGCTATAGACCTGTGAACCTCTGCCCTCTGCCTTCAGCAGACTGTTCAGCTTAAAATCTGTACAAGCTATACATCTGTGTACCTCTCCCAACTGCCTTCAACAGACTGTGCAGCTTTAACCCTGTGTAAGCTGTACTCCTGTGTACTTCTGCCTACTGTCTTCAGCATACTGTTCAGCTCTAACCTTGTACAAGCTATTCACCTGTACACTTGTATAAATTTGTATCCTGACTTCAGCAGTCTGTTCAGCTTAACCCTGTACAAGCCCTGTACAAGCCATACACCTTTATAAGTTATATACCTGGTGTACATATGCTTCCTGACATCACCTGTTGTTCAGTCTTACTCTGTATTCACTACTACTGCCTACACAGCCATCTCGCTGCATTTGTACCCTGACATTGGGTTGAAATATCTGTACACCATTTCCAGAATAATGAAGCTTTCTGCTATAACTCTGTAAAGCTAGTTCCAGTAAGTATACATTCGCAGAATTGACCTGTTCTGTGACAATGTATATAAATAAATAATAAATATAAATAAGACAACTTTTTTAAACAGTTACAGATTGATTTTAAACTGTGAGAAGGTACACTATACCTTTTTATAGAGGAAGCTGCCAGTAGTCCAGTGTTCAGTTGTACTGGTCCCGGTCCTTTAGTGATGTTAACAGTAATTCGTCTTTTCTGTTCCTGGTTCTTGATCCGTGGCTTCCATTTTGACCTTAGTCCTATGCTGCCTGCCCCTGACCCTGGACTGTCTGACCACTCTCTTAGATTTCCACTCTTTGGCTTTGTCTTTGTCTGCTCTGCATCTGAGTAAGTCCCATCTAGCCATCAAGCTATACACTCCCTCTGCCTTCTGCCTTCAGCAGTCTGTTCAGCTTAAAACCTGTACAAGCTATTCATCTGTGTACCTCTGCCTTCTGCAGACTGTTCATCTTTAACCATGTATAAGTTATACACCTCTGTACCTCTGCCTACTGCTTGCAGCAGACTGTTCAGCTTTAACCCTGTACCAGCTATACACCTATTTACTTCTGATTAATGCCTTCAGCAGACTGTTTAGATTTAACCCTGTACAGGTTATACACATGTGTACCTCTACCTACTGCCTTCAGCAGACTGTTCAACTATAACCCTGTACAGGTTATACACATGTGCACCTATGTACCTCTGTATCCTGCCTTCAGCAATCTGTTCAGATTAACCCTGTACAAGCCATACACCTGTCTAAGCTATATACCTAGTGTACCTCTGCTTCCTGCCATCACTTGTTGCTCAGTCTTAGTCTGTATCCACTGCCTATACAACTATCTCTCTGGATTAGTACCAAGCCATTGGGTTCCATTATCTGTACACCATTTGGAGAATAAAGAAGCTTTATGCTCTAATACTGTGAAGCCATCTCAGAGTAAGTTCCAATAAGCTTACATTCACAGAGTTAACCTGTTCTGTGACAATGTATATAAATAATAAATAAAAATAACACATTAACTTTTTAGACAGTTACAGATTGTTTGTTAAAGGGATAGTAATGTTTCACAAAAACAATTAATCTTCATGGTATTTGAGCCATGGAGACTGTTATTTCAATACTGTCAGAGTTGTAGTTCAAGAGTAATTAAAGGATAAAGTTTCCTCTCCCACCCCTTTTACCTAGTATAACACTGTTCACCTCAGATGGGGAATCCAGTCCATAGACCAGACAGATAACAGAAGGGGACAATCTTCTTCCTATGAGAACAATGAAAGCCCTGCCCCCCTTGACAAGTTTTTCAGGTTTTTCCCTTATCTTAATTGAAGATTGTCCCTCTCTGCAGTCTACCTGGGCACCTCCCTTCTGCTCTGGCTGAACAGTGTTACATCAGTAAAAGGGATGGGAGGGGGATATTTTATCATTCAATTACTCTTGTACTACAACTCTGACAGAATTGAAATAACACTCTCCAAAGTCCAAATACTATGATGATTAATTAGCGATGCTTTTATTATGAAACATTACTATCCCTTTAATCCAAAGAAATGGTTCTTTTACTGATTTTTAACTGTGAGAAGATCTGATTTTTTCAGGTTATTCCAGGCATTCCAAGCTCTGTAGGAGAATGCAGATCTACTGGCTTCTGTCTTATGGTATGGAATAGTGAGTAAGTTCCTAGTAGAGTTTATCGGTAGTATGGAAATCTGAAGTGAGACTATGACTTAGGTAGTCTGGAATAGTCAGTGAGTATTTAGCCAATGGAGCTGAAGTTATAGGTTGTATGGAGAGCTGGAGTGAGCATACTGCTCATATAGTCTAGCAGTGTTCCAGAGTAGTGATTATAAACTAGACAAGAAAGGTGAAGAATATGTCTGGATTTGAGTGTTAGCCAATTTTGTTCTTTAAACATATCACAATGATGGGCTGTGTAATTGAAAGAAAAAAAGAATAATGAATTACATAGAGTGCTGAGTTTGCCAAGATGGGTTTGTAGAGCACAAACATAAACAATTTCCTTATAATCAATGACTGGCATTAACATCTGTTGCATAGGATTTGTTTCTAAACAGAGAGTTTACTTTGGGATAAAGCTTGAATGTTAATTTATCAATGTGAAAACCAAAAGTTAGGTTGGGGTCAAGCCACATACCAATATATTTGTAGTAGTCAACCAGAGCCTAGTTCCATTTAGAATTTAGTTAAATAGTTATTGTGGAGTTTAAGTGGTTTATACTTTGTATCAAATGCCATTGTGACAGATTTGTCAGTGTTTAAGAACAGTTTTGTTTTAGCTATCCATCTTTCAACTATAGAAAAATCATCCTGTAATATCGCCGAAATATACCACTAGATACCAGACTCTATTTACACAGGTGGTAAGACTGGTATTATACCGTTTATTGTATTGTCATCATTGTATTATATACTGACTTTTACATCATAGTAAGGGATCTATATATGTGGACTAGTTATTATATGTATAAGGTTGTTTTATGCACTGTACATTATTGTATTTTATAAGGGTACCCTTTGCTATATTTAGCTACATTGTATTTTTTAATACATTTATACTGACAGTACTGACAAGAACACTTTCCTTTAACCACCTACGTGGATTTTTTTCTTCTTTTTGTACACATGTATGTAGAAGTCCATGGTGGATTAGCACATTATGGTGAAAGTAAAAAGTATGATTGCGGGGACAAAGGGGAAAATGTGATAGCAGTGCAAGGGTTAAAACAAATGGTATTAATATGTTCATTTTGGTATACCTGACCCAAGGATAGAAGAGGAACAGAACAAGAATTCAGTTAAAAATTTTAAATATCAGGATCGAGATTATTTTGAAAAATAAATGACTCTATTTGTAACACTTATTTTATCTTCTATCTTCTTTCCTTTCTTTCTCCTATATTCACTCCCTCCTACTTTGTTTACTTATCTGCTACTTACCTATTGTCTTGGGGTGTTGGGCCTATTTTACTAACTAACGTCTACTAACTCACTTTATCGACTCTCAGGTACGCAGAAAAAGGTGGACTTTGACAAAAGGTGACAACTGTTGATACAGTCAGTCAGGAGGCACTAGATCAGAAAACGCCTTTTAGATTAAGACAAGACACTCCGCAGAACCGAGTCTCCTAAACAGGTTGTCCTGCAGTCCCTGCTTCTGAGTGAATTTCTGTTTGAGATTGTTTCAGGCTTCCTCAATAGCAATATCGGGACTATCCATATAGAGCAGTGTTTCTCAACTCCTGTCCTCAGGACCCACTAACAGGACAGGATTTGATGATTTCATTGTTAGAGCACAGGTGAGTTAATCAATGTGAATGAGCCTCTGATCACATGATTTCCTTGTTAGTGCACAGGTGAGTTAATCAATGTGAATGAGCCTCTGATCACATGATTTCCTTGTTAGTGCACAGGTGAGTTAATCAATGTGAATGAGCCTCTGATCACATGATTTCCTTGTTAGTGCACAGGTGAGTTAATCAATGTGAATGAGCCTCTGATCACCACACCTGTGATCTAGCAGAGAAATCCCTAAGTCCTGGCCTGTTAGTGGCCACTGAGGGCACGGGCTGAGAACCACTGTTATAGAGTTTTCATACTGCTGCAAACTGCGATAAAGTGACCTGATATCGGTCGGGGGAAGAACAGATGCCCCTTTGTTATAAGTCTTAATAGCTGCCCCAGATATACCGGGTTCTGTTGTTAAGCTTCTCAACTGTAGAGAATTTCCACGGATTATAAGAATTATGCCAATTCTATATTTATATTGAGGTCATTCAGATATATAGTATCTAAAGTAAATATCCAATATCTTCTGTTCAAAAGTCTATCCAGACTCAACCCCTGGAATCCAATCTGACTGAATCTATTCCATACCCTATTAAAGGGATAGTAATATTTCGTTTTAACTTTATTTTATTTTGTAGGCATTAAAAAAACATGAAGAATGATATAAGTCTTATCTCTCAAACCTTTATGGTTTAAGAGATATTCACAAGCAAAGTGTCCCCCTCCCGCCCCTTTTACTGATGTAACACTTTTCAGCCAGATCAGAAGGGAGGTGCCCAGGTAGACTGCAGAGAGGGACAATCTTCAATTAAGATAAGGGAAAAACCTGAAAAGCTTGTCAAGGGGGGCAGGGCTTTCATTGTTCTCATAGGAAGAAGATTGTCCCCTGCTGTTATCTGTCTGGTCTATGGACTGCATTCCACATCTGAGAAGAGATTGTTTATAGTAGGTAAAAGGGGAGGGAGGGGAAACTTTGCTTGTGAATATCTCATAAACCATAAAGGTTTGAGAGATAAGACTTATATTATTCTTCATGTTTTTTTAATGCCTACAAAATAAAATAAAGTTAAAACAAAGTATTACTATCCCTTTAAGTCTTTTGCATTACTGTTTTGAGCCTCAAGAAAATGTCTGGAGACAGAATGATTTAGAAAACCAGATTCAGTATTTCTACTATGTTCATAAAGCCATCTCAAAAACCTTCTTTTGGTCTTTCCCACATAATACAAACCGCATGGACATAACAGTACATATACAACAGGTGTACTTCCACATGAGACAAATTGTATATTGCTTTTGACTCTATGGTCATTCTAAATTCTAATTTTGAGGGGCAATTACCACATTATTCCAGCCCATCACCACAGAAATTCCTAGTGATATTTTATTATCTGATGTCATAAAGTTTGTCTCCATAATCCTATTTGTATTTTTGCAGTGTGCCCTCAGTACTGTTGGTTCTAATATACTTTTAAGATTTTTACTCTTCCTATAGAAAATTTGAACTTTGTCTGGGATCATTCTTCTCTGTATATTGTCCACTTTAATAATATGCGATAAATGGTCCATTCTTTTAATTTTATAAGACTGGTTAGAGAACGGAATACTAAGAACAATCCTTTCTACTGGATCACTATTATCTACTTTTGTCTGCCATTTGTCGTTTTCAGTCATATTTATTTTAAACTTTCCATCTTTGCATTTCTTACCAATGGTTTTTAATTTATCTATCCCATTTTTCTCACATTCATTACAACCCCAGCTAAATCACACTCCAGCTAAAGCTCCCCTATTTCTATACTAGCAAATGATGCTTAGCCTTGTCTGTGCAAGAACAGGTGTGTGTGTGTGTGTGTGGGGGGGGCTTATTCCACTGTTCACTGAGAACCACAGAGCCACACATAGAATGCCTGACACCCCAGGTTTTCTCCGCTGTTCACTGAGAACCACAGAGCCACACATACAATGGCTGACACTCCACTGTTCACTGGTATCCACAGTATCACACATACACTGTCTGACACCCTAGCATTGTTCCTCTGATAGTCATAGAACTACACATACCCTTTGCAGATTAATAAAGTGAATGTCAGAGGGGTGTGTAATGCATTGATCTGCAAGTGTTACCTCTCTGGAACTCACAACTTTAATAAGTAGTTCCCAAGCATAGAGCTGCTTGTATGAGACTGCAAAATTGGTAGGGGGGGGGTGAGCAGAATGGTGAAAGCGAGGAAGTGAAGAGCCAGAGTGTTGAAAGGGAGAATTGGAGGGAGAAGAGAAGATGAAAGATTGTGTGGGAGGTAGGGAGGTTCGCCTAAAACCAAAATCAGTGAAAAATTGCACTTCCCACTTGGCGAATAATTTCTCTCTAAAAGTGTCGTTTTCCTGCTTTTTTTGCCTAGCTCATTGCTTTGAAATCAATAGGAAGACTGAATGTTTCCCCACCACATGCAGGCATTTAAAGGGATAGTATTACTTAAAAAATACTAATCCCTGTGTTAAAGCCCTTGAATAAAGATGAAAAATGCCCCCAGCAACATCTCTCAAACCCTTATGGTTTGAGAGATAACTGTTTTCAAAGTTCGTCCCTAGATGACGTCAACATACTATCTCACAGCATGGGAATCCGGTCCCGGGACCGTCTGCGGCTCTGCAGCAGAGCCGAGATCGCATTAACAAAAAATAAATCCTTCACTTAAAAAGGTCTTCTACGTGTACTTGTAAACCAAGCACACGTAGAAGACCTTCTTAGTGATGGATTTCTTCTTTATAAATGCGATCTTGGCTCTGCTGCAGAGCCACTGGCTGATCTCAGGAGAGGACTCCCCTACTATCCCTTTAAAAGGGAACACGCCATTCTGTGTTTGTGAGAGGAAAAAGCAGCACTTTTGTGAGGTAGATAAGAGGTGCTTTAGAGAGTAAAAACACACAGTAGTTGAGTAATGTCCAGCAAACTCACAAGAAGCGGGGGGGGGGGGAAGGTGGAGTAGTACAGGGGCGTGGGAGTAAAGTAGTAGTTCAAAAACTAACTGAAGCCATGGTTGCTGCAGCGTGTGCAATAAATGATGATGATCCCTCTCCTCCCGGGGTAGATACAGTTTGTCCTGGGGAGGATACAGTTTGTCCTGGGGAGGATACAGTTTGTCCTGGGGAGGATACAGTTTGTCCTGGGGAGGATACAGTTTGTCCTGGGGAGGATACAGTTTGTCCTGGGGAGGATACAGTTTGTCCTGGGGAGGATACAGTTTGTCAAGGTCCCAGCAAAAGTTCCACCTCTACAGTACAAAAAAAATTTAATAAGAACACTGAAGACGAGAAGGAGTCACATTTTAGAGTTGATAATGGCACCAAAACACCGACCCTCAAAGTAGTAGCGGACTGTGTGAAATTAAGAGGAAAATAAGGGTACAGATGAAATTGAGAGTGAGAAAGATAGTGACATGGCCAGAGAGTTAACAGGATCCAAAAGCTAAGCATGTTGCTATCTGTTGTCTGTGAAAAAAGCACGTGAGCAGGGGGCAAGCAGGCTCTAATATGACATCCCACCTAAAGCACAACCACAGGTCTAACTGGGAAACACACTATCAGCAGGTCAGAGGGGCCACAACCAGCAGCAGCAGAAGCACTCCAAAATGTTCCCAGGGCTCTGGGGCAGATAAGAGAAGTAGTGATGTTATTTATGTGTCAGAGAGTGTGCTACTGCCAACAGTTAGTTCAGTCCAAATAACAATGGTTCCTGCTACAGAGGAGTATGATGACTGGGTTTGCTGTAGGAGATGGCAAGAGTCATAGACTGCCCCAACATGCTGCCTCTACCTCCATCACCTTCTCCAGTCATGTTAAAGCAATAAAGATACAGGGTTCTTCTGCCATGTTCTGCCAACCCACACTGACTGAGTTCTTGGTAAGGAGTGGAAAAACTTCACAAAAATAAAATCCCAAAGTAAGCCTGTGGAATGGCAAGGTTGCCAGGATGGTGGTAGTGGACATGCTGCCATATTCTTTTGTAGAAAACTGAGGTTTCAGAGAACAGATGTCATGTGCAGCTCCACACCAGTATATCCTAAGCCGCAGTTATTTTTCCAGACTGACCATGCCTGAATTCCACAGGCAGGTGGTCAGTGTGGCAAAAAAATCCACATGACAGCAGATATGCGGACAAGTGGGCAAAGCACAGACTATATGACTGTGACTGCTCACTGGGTTTCCCTCCCAGCACCAACAGTGGGCAACACTAGCTTAAAGCATCAGGTGACAGACAGTAATAATGCCTCTGGCTCTGGCAGTGTTATTAAAAGGCAGCAGCAGTATAGCCCATACTATTGGCACACCACCTTGTGCATGCAGAGCTGTGAGACACAGTCCCAAAAAGCCGTAGATGTCTTAAGAAAGCTTAGCAAGTGATAGAGGAATGGCTTGTACCCTGCTCCTTAAAAGCTGGTTTTGTAACGTCTCCAATATAATCACTGCCTTGAGAATAGGTGATATGAATGATGCCCCGCTTTGCCCATGTGCTAAATTTAGTTGTATCCAGATTCCCGGCAGAATCCAAAACTCTCAGAGAGATACTTACTATTGTCCGCAAAATCTGTGCCCATTTTAGTCGCTCCTACAGTGCACACAGCGCTTTATAGTCCATACAAGAGCGTAACAACCTGCCCCATCACCAGCTGAAAATGGAGGTCCCTACCAGGTGGAATTCCACCATGTACATGCTACAGCATTTGTACAAACAAAATAAGGGCATTAGCGAGTACACCATGTGTCACAAACTAAGGCTATAGGCCCTGCTGAGACAGTGGGGAGAGTGAAAGGGTTAACAATACCAGACCCCTGGTTACCTGTTACTATTCCTAGCAACCACCACATTAACCCCTGAAATCCCTCCTGCACTATCACCCCAGTACTACAATTCGCTGCCACCACCAAGACTTTATAACTGGGCATCTTATGTTACCCCAAACACAACATAATTACAGTATAAAATCACCTTAATAATCAGACATATATAATTAACCCTTTAGTAGCATGTTCTAACTGAGCTTCCTTCAGAGTAGTGAGTTCATATTAGAGAACAGAGACAAGAGCTGATTAATTGAACATTTAATCTGAACAAGGGCTTCACGGTGCTGGTTACAAAAATACAGAAATAAAGGACATACACAAATAAAGATTACACGTAAACAAAACAGTCCATAAAATAAAATGGGAGAAACACAAGAAATCCTTAAATACAATTACCGGTATTTTAAGAGTCCTTAGGAACTTCAGATGGTATATCCCCCTTCAGCTGTTACAAAGAAATTCCCTGTTTATCCACAAAACACATATTAAAGGGATAGTATTACTTCAAAATTACTACCCCTCATATTGTAGCCCTTAATAAACTGAGTTAAATGACACCAGCGGCATCTCTCAGACCTTTATGGATTAAGAGATAGCAGCTTTCAAAGTTTCCTCACCCCCGCTGTCAGCGTTCTGCTGCCAGCAGGGAAATCCGGTCCCGAGACAGGCGGAGGCTCTTAAACAGAGCCGATATCTCGTTATGGAAGGAAAAATGATTACCAAGCACATGTAGAAGACTGATTCAATTAATAATTTTTCCTTCCATAACGAGATATCGGCTCTGCTGAAGAGCCTCCGCTTGATTCAGAGACCGGATTCCCCTGCTGGTAGCAGAACGCTGACAGCAGGGGAGAGGAAACTTTGAAAGCGGCTATCTCTTAAACCATAAAGGTCTGAGAGATGCCGCAGTTTATTAAGGGCTACAATATGAGGGATAGTAATTTTGAAGTAATACTATCCCTTTAAGTAGTTTCCAGAGTTCCTTCTAAGAGGCCAACCCCCTTCAGTTGTTACCTGGGAGGGTTCAGTATAGTGTATGACACTCTTCTGCTCTGGCGATGCTCATTCAGTTTCTGGTGATGTTATCTAATTAGCTAATTTTATGGCCTAGGACTGGTGCACTTTGAATAACAAACAAAGAAATTATACAACCCAGAGGGCCAACTCATGCCTTGGCATGACACCATGCAAAACTGGAAGGTTTTTGGAGGGAGCCTCTTTGTCACCTGGCCTATGGTAACTAATGTGTGATGTATGTGAGCTGCTGAAACCCTTTGAGGAGGCAACCATGCTGGTGAGTCACATAGGGGCAGGAATTAGTGAAATTCTTCCACTAATATTTTTATTGCAGAAAATTTAGGAGCATGGCTGAGGAATCTTACTATAATGACAGCACTGACATGAACCAGCTGGAAAAGGACATGTTAGAGTGCAAGATCCTTGCATTGTGTTCATTAAAAGCAAAGAGGAATACATTTTTGCCACTTTGCTGGACTCCCGCTTCAAACACAAAATTTCAGTGTTTCTGCTAAAGGGCCATCAGCGGTTTGTCACAACAAGGAGTCATGGCGATCATCAGCAGCTCTCTGAAGAATCAGATTCTGTCAAGGAATATAAAGAAATGTTTATTGATCGAGTGGAGGGTTGCATTGTGGAGGGTGCGAGGGAGAAATTTAGGGCACAAAAAACATCTAGACATCATAGTGAAAAAGAAGGCAGTGAAGCATTTCAAGCAGCAGCAGCAGGAGCATCTGCATCATCAACCAGAACATCCCATTCTAAACACAGGGCAATTCAATGGTCTCAGCAGGGGCGGCAAAAATCCAACACTGCTGGTAGTGGTGGTGGTGGCATATCTCTTTGGGACTTGCTCCCTGAGTATGGGTTGTTAACTGACTCAGGAACACCGTGGTGTAGCTCATAGGAGTGGTATCACTGCATTTGAGATGGTTTCTGCATACTTGCAGGATAGCTGTGTTCCAGGCAGAAACAATGACCCCGTGAACTACTGGCAAACAATGTACAATGTATGTGGCCAGCATTGACATGTGGAAACCCTTACTTGGCCTCAAGTAAGCGTGGAGTGGGTTCTCAGTGCTGCTGCTTACATTATCAGTGATCATAGATGCGGCTGTCGAGCAGCAATGTTGGGAGACTAACATTCCTAAAAATGAACCAACATCTCATACCATTTGAGCATCAGGTAGCAGAAACCACACAACAGAGAAAGCTAGGCCAAATGTATTAACAGCAGCACAGATGAGGAGGAGGAGGATGATGGCTATGAGGAATGGTTGCTACCCTCTACCACACATACCACTGTTATGTGTAACATGTATCAGTAATATGAGAAGAAGAATAGGTTACATTTGACACAAACATGATAATCGTAATGATTCCTGTAGGAATATATATATATATATATATATATATATATATAGATATACAGATACATACATATATACACACATCAATCACCATGCCAGTGCCCCACCACCACTAAAATACACATCTGCCACATTGCTGTACTTTATTTTTTTTTATCACTTGACATCATCATGAATACGTACCAGTGTCACTGAAGTAGGAAGTAAGTGTTGTGGGCAAAGTACAAATGCACTCTGTTTGCTAATAACGTTTTTCAAGGTATATGTTGCTGTAGGACTCACAACTGTGACTTCCAGCTACTTATTTCTCCACTGCAGCCCTCAGAAGAAGTAATATTGTGCTGGGAAATATTGCACCATAGGAAATATAGACGTAAATAGTATTGGAATTGGCGAAAAGGAGGAAAATTTTGCATTGGTCAAAGGGGGAAAACTTTCAGAAAAAAAGCGAAAAATCGGATGTTTTTCACACTACATAAATGTTGGAAATGTTTCTCAATATTCAGCCTCCCCTAGTGGGATGGAGAAGAGAACAGAAGAGCAGGAGTGGTGAAAGGGAGGTGAAGCACCTGCCCAGTCGTGTCCAAATCACCAACCCTACACGTTCTCTTTATATATATATATATATATATATATATATATATATTTATATATATATATATATATATATATATATATATATATACACGATATAATAATTAGCTAGAATGTTTGTCAGAAGCAGTCATGCGCAGTAGAGATTGCCCGAACACACAGAATGCTGGGAGCATGGAATGCTGGGAGTTCTGTGCTGGGAGCATGGAATGCTGGGAGCATGGAATGTTGAGAGCAAGGAATGTTGGGAGCACGGAATGCTTGAAGCACAGAATGCTGGGAGTTCTGTGATGGGAGCATTCTGTGCTTTCAGCCAGTCTCTACAGTGCATGACTGCGTCGGCGGCAGGATGCAGAGCAGGACCGCCTCTTAACCATTTGAGTGCCAGAGGGGTACGCAACGCATTGGAAAGCAATGCGTTGCGTACCCCTCAGGCACTCAAAGGGTTAACATCACCCAGACCTTGGCCCGTGTACATGGGCTTTTACACTATCTATCTATCTGTCTGTCTGTCTGTCTGTCTATCTATCTCTCTATCTTTGTTATACTCTTTCACATAAGATAAACTTTTATTCTGGTGTAAATGTTCCTTTAAGGCTGTAAGATAGGTAAGGTAAAATTATATCAAGTGTTCTCTATTTTCTTTGTGTCCATGCCAAAACTTTGTCTCAAGCTATAATTGCCTCTCGTTTAAGTTATCAGCAATTACTTGTTTATTTGATTGAAATTTTACTGATACCCAGACATTATATTAATTTTCTCTGAGCTAGAATCCAAAAGCACCAGACAAGCTGAACATCTGGATATCATGGGAATAGTTTCCTTAGCAACAAGAACCACATAAAGAGCATTCAGAACAGAAACAACCTTAATCGTCTTGCATTTTTAGTCAGTCAGTGAGAGAAAATCAGATAGGGCTTATTTTTATTTATTTATTTATTTTTTAGCTCAACCAGAAAAAAAATAAAATAACTTTTGGGTTTCAACTTGTAGCAGAGTGCCATCTAGTGTACAGAATAGGATACTGCATGCACCAGTTATAAGCAATGAATGCAGGAAGATAGTGTGCTAAATTTGAGCCATTCTGGACCAAACCAACTGCACCAGAGAAGGGGGCAAATAAAAATGCCTCAGTGGAATGCATTGGAACCCTTTCTAGTATTCTAGGAATAAAAGGTCCATCAAAGAAATGAAAATGTTTATTTATTTTACCCCATTTCCTCTCAGTAAATCAGCCTTAACATATCTAGTCTACCAATTACTTTGAAACAAAATGGTGGCAAAATAAATGGGTTATTTTACTGCAATATTAATTAATAATTGAAGAATGAAACTATATTTATTAAAATGAAAATATTTTAATGGACCCACACTCATTTATCCCATTCAGTTCTAGGGGAGGTGAGCAATGCATTACTGAGCAGTATCAGTTAGTAGGGGAGGTAATGTAGGGATAAGACAGGAAGTCAGTGCTAGGGGAGGAGGGTAATGTATTGATGAGCAGTATCAGTGAATGGGGAGATAATGTAGGGATAAGACAGGAAGTCAATGCTAGGGGAGGTGGGCAATTCAATGCTGAGCAGTGTCAGTGAGTGGGGGAGGTAATGTAGGAATAAGACAGGAAGTCAGTGCTAGGGGAGGTAGGCAATGCATTGCTGAGCAGTGTCAGTAAGTGGGGAGTTAGTATAGGGATACGACAGGAAGTCAGTTCTAGAGGAGATGGGCAATTCATTACTGAGCAGTGTCAGTTGGTAGAGGAGGTAATGTAGGGATAAGACAGGAAGTCAGTGCTAGGGGAGGTGCATACCTCCCAAGTGTCCCTCTTTAGGAGGGACAGCCCCTCTTTGAGACCTAAATCTCTCTGTCCCACCTTAATTCCCCTCTTTTTATGAGATCAGACTGAGTGGTGTGTAGATCTACAGCAATATAACTTACATTATTGTTTGTTTAAATGTCAGTATTTGTGTTTATAAATTAGTCTGTGTAAATAAAATACTTTGGTCTTGTTATAAGTCATTTATTAGGTTACACATGGAGGTATGAATAGGTCATGAAATAGCCTAACAATTCCCGGTATTTGCCATGCCCACCAACCACGCCCCCAGCAAACCCCCTAAAACACAAAGTCCCTCTTTGGCAAATTGAAATGTTGGGAGGTATGGAGGTGGGCAATGTATTGCTGAGCAGAATCAGGGAGCAGGGAGGTAATGTAGGGATAAGATAGGAGGTCAGTGCTAGGGGAGGTGGGCAATGTATTCTTGAGCAGTGCCAGTGAGTGGGGAGGTAATGTAGGGATAAGACAGTAAGTCAGTGCTAGGGGAGGTGGGTAATTCATTGCTGAGAAGTGTCAGTGAGTGGGAGAGGTAATGTAGGAGTAATACAGGAAGTCAGTTCTAGGGGAAGTGGGCAATGCATTGCTGAGCAGTGTCAGTGAGTGGGGGAGGTAATGTAGGAATAAGACAGGAAGTCAGTGCTAGGGGAGGTGGCAATGCATTACTGATCAGTGTCAGTGAGTGGGAGAGGTAATGTAGGGATAAGACAGGAAGTCAGTGCTAGGGGAGGTGGCAATGCATTGCTGAACAGTGTCAGTGAGTGGGGAGGTAATGTAGGGATAAGACAGGAAGTCAGTGCTAGGGGAGGTGGTAATGTATTGCTGAGCAGTGTCTGTGTGTGAGGAGGTAATGTAGGGATAAGACAGGAAGTCAGTACTAGGGGAGGTGGCAATGCATTGCTGAGCAGTGTCAGTGAGTGGGGGAGGTAATGTAGGAATAAGACAGGAAGTCAGTACTAGGGGAGGTGGGCAATGCATTGCTGAGCAGTGTCAGTGAGTGGGGGAGGTAATGTAGGGATAAGACAGGAAGTCAGTTCTAGGAGAGGTGGGCAATGCATTGCTGAGCGGTGTCAGTGAGTGGGGGAGGTAATATAGGAATAAGATAGGAAGTCAGTCTAGGGGAGGTGGGAAATGCATTGCTGAGCAGTGTCAGCCCCTGCCTGTTCATCTAAGTTCTGACCCATTCTGCCCTCTTTTCCACACATTTCGGAGTAAATGCCACCTCTCAACCTACCAACGTCATTCACCCCAGTTAAGCCCCAACCACATAATGACACAAATTGGACACTCCCATGCCAAGACCTATGTTTCCCTGGGGTCCAGGGACAAGAAGGTTCCTGGGTATGTCTATGTGTTAGGGGTGCCTTCAACAAAAAATGATTGAGAACCATTTCTCTAAGGCAAGTGTGAATGTTGGGATTCAAATGTATATTTACAGAAATTGCTGTACATTATAGATTTCTGCTATGCTGTTTGTGAGACATATAAATAACTATCTATTTATGCATCTGTACCCTTCATTACACCATTGACAAATGACATATTACATTTTTGGTGCGCCCAGTGAATTTCGGACTCCATGTTAGAGTTGCCTACATGTGTGTTCTTTAAATAGTGATTGTTTTGATAGTTTTCAGAAAATTCGGTCTCCTTGGTTAAAGTGATAGTAATATTTCAAAAAAATTGTATTTTATATTGTAGCCATTAAAAAATCACGAAGAACGATATCAGTCTTGTCTCTCAAACCTTTATGCAAAGTTTCCCCTCACTGAACGAAACGGTCAAGTCTGCCATCTAGCTGTCAGATTTGGAATCCGGTCCACAGAGAAGCCAGTGGCTCTTCAGCAGAGCCGAGATTGCAAGATATAAAAATAAATAGTTCATTGGAACGGTCTACAAAGTGTGCTTGCAAACCAGGCACACTTTGTATACCATTTCAATGAAGTGGTTCTTTTTACATTTTGCAATCTTAGCTGCAGAGCCGCAGCCAGTCTGCGGACTAGATTCCAAATCTAACAGCTAAAGCGGTGACGTCAGTGAGGGGGAAACTTTGCTTGTGAATATCTCTCAAACCATAAATGTTTGAGAGATAAGACTGATATCATTCTTAATGATTTTTTAATGGCTACAATATAAAATAAAATGTTTTTGAAGTATTACTATCACCTTAAATAGCTGTTATGATAAGAATTTTTTTTGAGATCCTGCTAAAGAACCTTTATTTTATTATGCAAAGAGCTAGTCAGAGATGCTCAATGAGGAATGAGCCTGCCCTCAAAGTGATGAGGCTCTATAGGATAAGTATCCTACCCAGGGTGCGATCTCTTTTAGCTCACTAGTGCCTTTTACAGAGAGGAAATATCCTGAAGCACATCATACTGATCCTACCAAAAGACAGTCCAGCCATGAAGTGCCAGGCAATTCCTCTCTGAACAAGAGAAGCAGCCAACCCCAGACTTACGTTTTGGGCTTGTTGGGCCTCGTCAGTGAGGTGCATCTGATCTCTCTAGGCACTGTGAGCAAGGGGTCCACGTCTGGATTACCGTTACCCGTAGGATGACAAATCCCAAGGGTAATTTGCATATGCAAAGAGCTAGTCGACCTATTCCTTTTCTTACAATTTTTTCTTTGTTGGATATTTAATTAACATTTCTTCTATTTTAATCCTTTGAGTGCCAGAGGGGTACGCAACACATTGCAAAGCAATGCGTTGCGGACCCCTCTGGCACTCAAAGGGGTATTTAATTATTTTCCCGTAAAATCTCGGGTATACTACACACAGTTTTAACCCCTCTTCACCTTATGTGAAGTGGGGGGGTGCATTGTACCAGAGAGTTTTTTTTTGTTTTGTTTTTTGTTTTGTTTTTTTGATGAATTTAAAATAAATAAATAAATAAATAAAATAAAAATTATAGCTGCCAGATACCTTTCCTCCCTCCCCCAGCGCAATCCGATATCAAAATAATACTTACTTCCTGATGCTACACTTGAATGGGTTAAGCTGTATGTGAATAAGCTCCCTCTGTCCCATCTTTCCTGTGGGCAGCATACTTGCATTTGTCACCCTCTTCCTTCAATGGGATTTCAGGACCTTCTGCCTCCAGCCAATGGTAATGCCCTGTGAGAATCTCAAGATCCTCACAGGGCAATACCATAGGCAGAAGGTCCTGACAGCGCATTGAAGGAAGTGGGCGGCAAATACAGGCATGCTGCCCACAGGAAAGATGGGACAGAGGGAGCTTTTGCACATACAGCTTAACCCATTCAAGTGTAGCATCAGGAAGTAAGTATTATTTTGATATCGGATTGCGCTGTGGGAAGGAGGGAAGGTATCTGGCAGCTATATATATTTTTTTTAGTAAGGGAGGAAAACAAGGGTGAATATTTTACATAGGTATTCTTGTTATCCCCTAAAATCTTGGGTATAATATTTACCTGTGTATTATACACAGACAAGTATCTGAGATTTTACTGTATATTTACGTTTATGTTATTTATTATTATATTTTTTGTAGTTCTTCTTAAAGGGATAGTAATACTTAAGTATTACTAATCCCTATATTAAAGTCATATTAAAAAGAAATGTATTGCCCCCAGTGTCATCTCTCAAACCTTTATGGTTTGAGAGATAAACGCTCCTAAAGTTGCTCTCTCCCTCCTCCTTCCCCGAAGTCAGCGTTGTAGCTGACTGAAGGAAAATCCAGTCTTAGATCATCAGGCGGCTCTGCAGCAGAGCCACGATCGCGTTAATAAAAAAAAAAAAATCACTAAAACAGTCTTCTATGTGTGCTTGCAACCCAAGCAAAAACCAAGCACACGTAGAAGACCATTTCAGTGAAAGTTTTCTTTTTTATTAATGCGATCGCGGCTCAGCTGCAGAGCCGCCTGAAAGTCGTATGACTGGCTTCTCTGTAGTCAGCTACAACGCTGACTCCTGGGAAGGGGGAGGGAGAGGGCAACTTTAGGAGCGATCATCTCTCAAACCATAAAGGTTTGAGAGATGACACTGGGGGCAATACATTTCTTTTTAACAGGACTTTAATATAGGGATTAGTAATACTTAAGTATTACTATCCCCTTTAGTATTCTAATATACTAAAAACTAATAAAAATAAAGTTCAACCCCTTTAGGATCCATGATGTGCCAGGACCGACATTGGAAAACTTCCCTTATAGACCCATTACAGTCCAGGCACGTCATGGAATTCAGGGGTCCCCGCATGACTGCACCCCACTCAGGGATCCCTGAATCCATTGCGCAAATAAAAATAAAGGTCCGTGGTCCTTAAGTGCGGTGTGGCCGGTCCTTAAAAAAAATGTTAGAGCTGCCTTGAAAATTATAAGATTGAGAACCAAAGTTCTAGTCAATGAGGCTGATTTACTAAGAAAATGGTGCAATTACAGGATAAACCAATGCACCACAGGGGACAAACATTTCAAAATTCCCATTGATTTACCTGCAGCTTTTTAACTGCTTAAAGGGATAGTAATGTTTCATAATAAAAGCAGCTCTAATTAATCTTCATAGTATTTGGGCCATGGAGAGTGTTATTTCAATACTGTCAGAGTTGTAGTTCAAGAGTAATTGAATGATAAAGTATCCCCCTCCCGCCCCTTTTACCTAGTGTAAGTTGCTGACTCGCGTCCCCTCAGATGTGGAATCTGGTCACTTGACCGGACAGGTCACAGTAAGGGACAATCTTCTTACTGTGATCATAAAGAAAACTCTACCCCCCATGACAGGTTTTTCAGGTTTTCCTTTATGAAGATTGTCCCTCTCTGCGATCCATCTGGACAGTCTTGCTGCTCTGAGGTTAACAGTGTTACATCAGTAAAAGGGGCAGGAGGAGGATACTTTATCATTCAATTACTCTTGTACTACAACTCTGACAGTATTGAAATAACACTCTCCATGGTCCAAATACTATGATGATTAATTGGAGCTGCTTTTATTGTACTATCCCTTTGAATGCTAGAGAGGTTAAAAGAGAGGTTAAAATCCCTTCGTACTCATTGAGATAAAATGTGCTATCAACTGATAACTGCCCTCTAATTTTTCTATGTCTATTTATATACTTTTAGTAAAAAACTTGTTCCCATTCACATCTCCAGATTTGTTTCAGATGAGAATGTATGGTAACTAATTTTTAGTAATTTGTTCCACTACACACAAAGATGTGTAAATAGTTTATCTCTTAAGCACTAGAGATGAACCATAAGTGGTTCACAAACCATTTAACAGATCAACCTGGAGTTTCAAAAGAGTTCTTATTCACTTATATGCAGCACACAGCTGCCTGTGTCTTGCCAGTCAGTCACACCGAATTCTAGGGTCAACCCTTTTCCTCCCTTCTTCTCTACAAGAGTGCCCCCAGACATCCCTAATACAAAGAACAAATGTCCTAACTAAAAGTTTAAATTCCCCTTTATTTGCCTATGTTCTTTAGCTCTCCTCTCACAAACACAGAATGGCTGCTGTGAGATCCTGACACACTTTTATATGTCTGTACACAGAATGGCTGCTGTGATACCGGACACCCTTTTATATCTCTGTACACAGAATGGCTGCTGTGATACCTGACACCCTTTTACATGGCTGTACACAGAATGGCTGCTGTGATACCCTGACACCCTTTTATACGGCTGTAGAAAAGTAGAGAAAATGTCCATGTGGTGGGGGAAAATTTTTCTTCCCATTGATTTCACTGCAAAAAAAAAGTAGGAAAATGGCAATTTTCATGGGAAATTATTCACCAAGTGCCATTTTGGTTTGAGGCGAATGTTTTCACCCATCCCTAGAGATAAGCTAGTAAGAATCGGATTAAAGCAACACTAATACCAAAACAAATTATCTGGGTTTATATACACTTAAATACCTTATATTCCATGCAAGCATCTTAAAATATTCTTTATTTGTTTACTGAGGTCTAAAATCTAGTCTTACATAAGCTCAGAGGGAGCAGCCATTCCTGCATTTTAAAAGGTCCCAAGTACCTCAGAATTCATGAGGTGATTGTGAAGCATTGTTTGTAAATGGGCACAACACTATAATCTACACTATAAATCCAAATGTATCACAGTTTGAGGAAATGTTACAGGATGATTTCTCTGATGTTGAACAATAGATAGATAAGAACAAACTGCTCTTAAATACTGACACAATTGTAGCAATGGTACCTGGTACAAAGCACAAACTACTTAAAGGGATAGTAATACTTCGTTTTATCTTTATTTTAATTTGTAGGCATTAAAAAAACATGAAGAACGATATAAGTCTTATCTCTCAGAACTTTATGGTTTAAGATATATTCACAAGCAAAGTATCCCCCCCCTGTTCAGCCAGATCAGGAGGTAGGTGCCCAGGTAGACTGCAGAGAGGAACAATCTTCAATTAATATAAGGGAAAAAGCTGAAAAACTTGTCAAGGGGGGCAGGGCTTTTATTGTTTTCATACAAAGAAGTTTTTCCCCTGCTGTTATCTGTCTGGTCTTACAACCAAATTCACATCTGAGAAGAGATGGCTTACACTAGGAAAAAGGGGCGGGAGGGGGAAACTTTGCTTGTGAATATCTCTTAAACCATAAACGTTTGAGAGATAAGACTTATATCGTTCTTCATGTTTTTTTAATGCCTACAACATAAAATAAAGTTAAAATGAAGTATTACTATCCCTTTAAACTCACAATAACCATTTAACCATGATAAAAAAATCTAATTGTAACTTGGCCCTGGTTGACTCCAACAATATTGATAAAATAACATCTAAACTTTATCCTAAAATAGGCACCATGATTAGAAACAAATGCTTTCTAAGTCCTCTGGTAAGAAAATGTATTGTTCAACAGTGGCCAATGCCAGTTATAGACTATGGGAATGTAGTGTATGCTTGTCCATCACAAATCCATTTTGATAAACCCAGCACTCTGTATAATTCACTATGTTGCTTTGTCGTCCAATGTAATTTATCTCAAATCTAGACTTGCCCTTCACCTTTCTTGCCTAATTTATAATGACTTATCTAGAAAGCAAACAGACTTCCTAAGCAGAATGATCACTCCAGATCTCCATACTAATTATAACCTCCACTACTAACAACTCACTGACTATTCCATACTACCTGAGCAGTATGATCACTCCAGATCTCCCTACTAACTATAACTTCCACTACTAACAACTCACTGACTATTCCACACTACCTGAGCAGTATGATCACTCCAGATCTCCATACTAACTATAACCTTCACTGCTAACAACTCACTGACTATCCCACACTACCTGAGCAGTATGATCACTCCAGATCTCCATACTAACTATAACCTCCGCCTTACTGCTAACAACTCACTGACTATTCCACGCTACCTGAGCAGTATGATCACTCCAGATCTCCATACTAACTATAACCTCCACTGCACTGCTAACAACTCACTGACTATTCCACACTACCTGAGCAGTATGATCACTCCAGATCTCCATACTAACTATAACCTCCACTACTAACAACTCACTGACTATTCCACACTACATGAGCAGTATGATCACTCCAGATCTCCATACTAACTATAACCTCCACTCCACTGCTAACAACTCACTGACTATTCCACACTACCTGAGCAGTATGATCACTCCAGCTCTCTTTACTAACTATAACCTCCGCTCCACTTCTAACAACTCACTGACTATTCCACACTACCTGAGCAGTATGATCACTCCAGATCTCCATACTAACTATAACCTCCACTCCACTGCTAACAACTCACTGACTATTCCACTCTACCTGAGCAGTATGATCACTCCAGATCTCCATACTAACTATAACCTCCACTCCACTGCTAACAACTCACTGACTATTCCACTCTACCTGAGCAGTATGATCACTCCAGATCTCCATACTAACTATAACCTCCACTCCACTACTAACAACTCACTGACTATTCCACACTACCTGAGCAGTATGATCACTCCAGATCTCCATACTAACTATAACCTCCGCTCCACTGCTAACAACTCACTGACTATTCCACACCACCTGAGCAGTATGATCACTCCAGATCTCCATACTAACTATAACCTTCACGCCACTGCAAACAACTCACTGACTATCCCACACTACCTGAGGAGTATGATCACTCCAGATCTCCATACTAACTATAACCTCCACTACTAACAACTCACTGACTATTCCACACTACCTGAGCAGTATGATCACTCCAGATCTCTTTACTAACTATAACCTCCGCTCCACTGCTAACAACTCACTGACTATTCCACACTACCTGAGCAGTATGATCACTCAAGATCTCCATACTAACTATAACCTCCACTCCACTGCTAACAACTCACTGACTATTCCACTCTACCTGAGCAGTATGATCACTCCAGATCTCCATACTAACTATAACCTCCACTGCACTGCTAACAACTCACTGACTATTCCACACTACCTGAGCAGTATGATTACTCCAGATCTCCATACTAACTATAACCTCCACTACTAACAACTCACTGACTATTCCACACTACCTGAGCAGTATGATCACTCCAGATCTCCATACTAACTATAACTTCCACTCCACTGCAAACAACTCACTGACTATCCCACACTACCTGAGTAGTATGATCACTCCAAATCTCCATACTAACTATAACCTCCACTCCACTGCTAACAACTCACTGACTATTCCATACTACCTGAGGAGTATAATCACTCCAGCTCTCCATACTAACTATAACCTCCACTGCACTGCTAACAACTCACTGACTATTCCACACTACCTGAGCAGTATGATCACTCCAGATCTCCATACTAACTATAACCTCCACTCCACTGCTAACAACTCACTGACTATTCCACACTACCTGAGCAGTGTGATCACTCCAGATCTCCATACTAACTATAACCTCCACACCACTACTAAGAACTCACTGACTATTCCACACTACCTGAGTAGTATGATCACTCCAGATCTCCATACTAACTATAACCTCCGCTCCACTGCTAACAACTCACTGACTATTCCACACTACCTGAGCAGTATGATCACTCCAGCTCTCCATACTAACTATAACCTCCACTACTAACAACTCACTGACTATTCCACACTACCTGAGCAGTATGATCACTCCAGATCTCCATACTAACTATAACCTTCACGCCACTGCAAACAACTCACTGACTATCCCACACTACCTGAGTAGTATGATCACTCCAAATCTCCATACTAACTATAACCTCCACTCCACTGCTAACAACTCACTGACTATTCCATACTACCTGAGGAGTATAATCACTCCAGCTCTCCATACTAACTATAACCTCCACTGCACTGCTAACAACTCACTGACTATTCCACACTACCTGAGCAGTATGATCACTCCAGATCTCCATACTAACTATAACCTCCACTACTAACAACTCACTGACTATTCCACACTACCTGAGCAGTATGATCACTCCAGATCTCCATACTAACTATAACCTCCACTGCTAACAACTCACTGACTATTCCACACTACCTGAGCAGTGTGATCACTCCAGATCTCCATACTAACTATAACCTCCACACCACTACTAAGAACTCACTGACTATTCCACACTACCTGAGTAGTATGATCACTCCAGATCTCCATACTAACTATAACCTCCGCTCCACTGCTAACAACTCACTGACTATTCCACACTACCTGAGTAGTATGATCACTCCAGATCTCCATACTGACTATAACCTCCGCTCCACTGCTAACAACTCACTGACTATTCCACACCACCTGAGCAGTATGATCACTCCAGATCTCCATACTAACTATAACCTCCACTGCTAACAACTCACTGACTATTCCACACTACCTGAGCAGTATGATCACTCCAGATCTGCATACTAACTATAACCTCCACTGCTAACAACTCACTGACTATTCCACACTACTGAGCAGTATGATCACTCCAGATCTTCATAGTAACTATAACCTCCACTGCTAACAACTCACTGACTATTCCACACTACCTGAGCAGTATGATCACTCCAGATCTCCATACTAACTATAACCTCCACTGCTAACAACTCACTGACTATTCCACACTACCTGAGCAGTATGATCACTGCAGATCTCCATACTAATTATAACTTCCACTACTAACAACTCACTGACTATTCCATACTACCTGAGCAGTATGATCACTCCAGATCTCCATACTAACTATAACCTCCACTGCTAACAACTCACTGACTATTCCACACTACCTGAGCAGTATGATCACTCCAGATCTCCATACTAACTATAACCTCCACTACTAACAACTCACTGACTATTCCACACTACATGAGCAGTATGATCACTCCAGATCTCCATACTAACTATAACCTCCACTCCACTGCTAACAACTCACTGACTATTCCACACTACCTGAGCAGTATGATCACTCCAGCTCTCTTTACTAACTATAACCTCCGCTCCACTGCTAACAACTCACTGACTATTCCACACTACCTGAGCAGTATGATCACTCCAGATCTCCATACTAACTATAACCTCCACTCCACTGCTAACAACTCACTGACTATTCCACTCTACCTGAGCAGTATGATCACTCCAGATCTCCATACTAACTATAACCTCCACTCCACTGCTAACAACTCACTGACTATTCCACTCTACCTGAGCAGTATGATCACTCCAGATCTCCATACTAACTATAACCTCCACTCCACTACTAACAACTCACTGACTATTCCACACTACCTGAGCAGTATGATCACTCCAGATCTCCATACTAACTATAACCTCCGCTCCACTGCTAACAACTCACTGACTATTCCACACCACCTGAGCAGTATGATCACTCCAGATCTCCATACTAACTATAACCTCCACTCCACTGCAAACAACTCACTGACTATTCCACACTACCTGAGGAGTATGATCACTCCAGATCTCCATACTAACTATAACCTTCACGCCACTGCAAACAACTCACTGACTATCCCACACTACCTGAGGAGTATGATCACTCCAGATCTCCATACTAACTATAACCTCCACTACTAACAACTCACTGACTATTCCACACTACCTGAGCAGTATGATCACTCCAGATCTCTTTACTAACTATAACCTCCGCTCCACTGCTAACAACTCACTGACTATTCCACACTACCTGAGCAGTATGATCACTCCAGATCTCCATACTAACTATAACCTCCACTCCACTGCTAACAACTCACTGACTATTCCACTCTACCTGAGCAGTATGATCACTCCAGATCTCCATACTAACTATAACCTCCACTGCACTGCTAACAACTCACTGACTATTCCACACTACCTGAGCAGTATGATTACTCCAGATCTCCATACTAACTATAACCTCCACTACTAACAACTCACTGACTATTCCACACTACCTGAGCAGTATGATCACTCCAGATCTCCATACTAACTATAACCTCCGCTCCACTGCTAACAACTCACTGACTATTCCACACTACCTGAGGAGTATGATCACTCCAGATCTCCATACTAACTATAACCTCCACTACTAACAACTCACTGACTATTCCACATTACCTGAGCAGTATGATTACTCCAGATCTCCATACTAACTATAACCTCCACTACTAACAACTCACTGACTATTCCACACTACCTGAGCAGTATGATCACTCCAGATCTCCATACTAACTATAACCTTCACGCCACTGCAAACAACTCACTGACTATCCCACACTACCTGAGGAGTATAATCACTCCAGCTCTCCATACTAACTATAACCTCCACTCCACTGCTAACAACTCACTGACTATTCCATACTACCTGAGGAGTATAATCACTCCAGCTCTCCATACTAACTATAACCTCCACTGCTAACAACTCACTGACTATTCCACACTACCTGAGCAGTATGATCACTCCAGATCTCCATACTAACTATAACCTCCACTACTAACAACTCACTGACTATTCCACTCTACCTGAGCAGTATGATCACTCCAGATCTCCATACTAACTATAACCTCCACTCCACTGCTAACAACTCACTGACTATTCCACACTACCTGAGCAGTATGATCACTCCAGATCTCCATACTAACTATAACCTCCACTCCACTGCTAACAACTAACTGACTATTCCACACTACCTGAGCAGTGTGATCACTCCAGATCTCCATACTAACTATAACCTCCACACCACTACTAAGAACTCACTGACTATTCCACACTACCTGAGCAGTATGATCACTCCAGATCTCCATACTAACTATAACCTTCACGCCACTGCAAACAACTCACTGACTATCCCACACTACCTTAGTAGTATGATCACTCCAAATCTCCATACTAACTATAACCTCCACTCCACTGCTAACAACTCACTGACTATTCCATACTACCTGAGGAGTATAATCACTCCAGCTCTCCATACTAACTATAACCTCCACTGCTAACAACTCACTGACTATTCCACACTACCTGAGCAGTATGATCACTCCAGATCTCCATACTAATTATAACCTCCACTACTAACAACTCACTGACTATTCCACACTACCTGAGCAGTATGATCACTCCAGATCTCCATACTAACTATAACCTCCACTACTAACAACTCACTGACTATTCCACTCTACCTGAGCAGTATGATCACTCCAGATCTCCATACTAACTATAACCTCCACTCCACTGCTAACAACTCACTGACTATTCCACACTACCTGAGCAGTGTGATCACTCCAGATCTCCATACTAACTATAACCTCCACACCACTACTAAGAACTCACTGACTATTCCACACTACCTGAGTAGTATGATCACTCCAGATCTCCATACTAACTATAACCTCCACACCACTACTAAGAACTCACTGACTATTCCACACTACCTGAGTAGTATGATCACTCCAGATCTCCATACTAACTATAACCTCCACTGCTAACAACTCACTGACTATTCCACACTACCTGAGCAGTATGAACACTCCAGCTCTCCATACTAACTATAACCTCCACTGCACTGCTAACAACTCACTGACTATTCCACACTACCTGAGCAGTATGATCACTCCAGATCTCCATACTAACTATAACCTCCACTGCTAACAACTCACTGACTATTCCACACTACCTGAGCAGTATGATCACTCCAGATCTCCATACTAACTATAACCTCCACTGCTAACAACTCACTGACTATTCCACACTACTGAGCAGTATGATCACTCCAGATCTTCATAGTAACTATAACCTCCACTGCTAACAACTCACTGACTATTCCACACTACCTGAGCAGTATGATCACTCCAGATCTCCATACTAACTATAACCTCCACTGCTAACAACTCACTGACTATTCCACACTACCTGAGCAGTATGAACACTCCAGCTCTCCATACTAACTATAACCTCCACTGCACTGCTAACAACTCACTGACTATTCCACACTACCTGAGCAGTATGATCACTCCATATCTCCATACTAACTATAACCTCCACTACTAACAACTCACTGACTATTCCACACTACCTGAGCAGTATGATCACTCCAGATCTCCATACTAACTATAACCTCCACTCCACTGCTAACAACTCACTGACTATTCCACACTACCTGAGCAGTATGATCACTCCAGATCTCCATACTAACAATAACCTCCACTGCTAACAACTCACTGACTATTCCACACTACCTGAGCAGTATGATCACTCCAGATCTCCATAGTAACTATAACCTCCACTGCTAACAACTCACTGACTATTCCACACTACCTGAGCAGTATGATCACTCCAGATCTCCATACTAACTATGACCTCCACTGCTAACAACTCACTGACTATTCCACACTACCTGATCAGTATGAACACTCCAGCTCTCCATACTAACTATAACCTCCACTGCACTGCTAACAACTCACTGACTATTCCACACTACCTGAGCAGTATGATCACTCCAGATCTCCATACTAACTATAACCTCCACTGCTAACAACTCACTGACTATTCCACACTACCTGAGCAGTATGATCACTCCAGATCTCCATACTAACTATAACCTCCACTGCTAACAACTCACTGACTATTCCACACTACCTGAGCAGTATGATTACTCCAGATCTCCATACTAACTATAACCTCCACTACTAACAACTCACTGACTATTCCACACTACCTGAGCAGTATGAACACTCCAGCTCTCCATACTAACTATAACCTCCACTGCACTGCTAACAACTCACTGACTATTCCACACTACCTGAGCAGTATGATCACTCCAGATCTCCATACTAACTATAACCTCCACTACTAACAACTCACTGACTATTCCACACTACATGAGCAGTATGATCACTCCAGATCTCCATACTAACTATAACCTCCACTCCACTGCTAACAACTCACTGACTATTCCACACTACCTGAGCAGTATGATCACTCCAGCTCTCTTTACTAACTATAACCTCCGCTCCACTGCTAACAACTCACTGACTATTCCACACTACCTGAGCAGTATGATCACTCCAGATCTCCATACTAACTATAACCTCCACTCCACTGCTAACAACTCACTGACTATTCCACTCTACCTGAGCAGTATGATCACTCCAGATCTCCATACTAACTATAACCTCCACTCCACTGCTAACAACTCACTGACTATTCCACTCTACCTGAGCAGTATGATCACTCCAGATCTCCATACTAACTATAACCTCCACTCCACTACTAACAACTCACTGACTATTCCACACTACCTGAGGAGTATGATCACTCCAGATCTCCATACTAACTATAACCTCCACTACTAACAACTCACTGACTATTCCACACTACCTGAGCAGTATGATCACTCCAGATCTCCATAGTAACTATAACCTCCACTACTAACAACTCACTGACTATTCCACACTACCTGAGCAGTATGATCACTCCAGCACTCCATACTAACTATAACCTGCACTTCACTACTAACAACTCACTGACTATTCCACACTACCTGAGCAGTATGATCACTCCAGATCTCCATACTAACTATAACCTCCACTACTAACAACTCACTGACTATTCCACACTACCTGAGCAGTATGATCACTCCAGATCTCCATACTAACTATAACCTCCACTGCTAACAACTCACTGACTATTCCACACTACCTGAGCAGTATGATCACTCCAGATCTCCATACTAACTATAACCTCCACTACTAACAACTCACTGACTATTCCACACTACCTGAGCAGTATGCTCACTCCAGATCTCCATACTAACTATAACCTCCACTGCTAACAACTCACTGACTATTCCACACTACCTGAGCAGTATGATCACTCCAGATCTCCATACTAACTATAACCTCCACTGCTAACAACTCACTGACTATTCCACACTACCTGAGCAGTATGATTACTCCAGATCTCCATACTAACTATAACCTCCACTACTAACAACTCACTGACTATTCCACACTACCTGAGCAGTATGAACACTCCAGCTCTCCATACTAACTATAACCTCCACTGCACTGCTAACAACTCACTGACTATTCCACACTACCTGAGCAGTATGATCACTCCAGATCTCCATACTAACTATAACCTCCACTACTAACAACTCACTGACTATTCCACACTACATGAGCAGTATGATCACTCCAGATCTCCATACTAACTATAACCTCCACTCCACTGCTAACAACTCACTGACTATTCCACACTACCTGAGCAGTATGATCACTCCAGCTCTCTTTACTAACTATAACCTCCGCTCCACTGCTAACAACTCACTGACTATTCCACACTACCTGAGCAGTATGATCACTCCAGATCTCCATACTAACTATAACCTCCACTCCACTGCTAACAACTCACTGACTATTCCACTCTACCTGAGCAGTATGATCACTCCAGATCTCCATACTAACTATAACCTCCACTCCACTGCTAACAACTCACTGACTATTCCACTCTACCTGAGCAGTATGATCACTCCAGATCTCCATACTAACTATAACCTCCACTCCACTACTAACAACTCACTGACTATTCCACACTACCTGAGGAGTATGATCACTCCAGATCTCCATACTAACTATAACCTCCACTACTAACAACTCACTGACTATTCCACACTACCTGAGCAGTATGATCACTCCAGATCTCCATAGTAACTATAACCTCCACTACTAACAACTCACTGACTATTCCACACTACCTGAGCAGTATGATCACTCCAGCACTCCATACTAACTATAACCTGCACTTCACTACTAACAACTCACTGACTATTCCACACTACCTGAGCAGTATGATCACTCCAGATGTCCATACTAACTATAACCTCCACTACTAACAACTCACTGACTATTCCACACTACCTGAGCAGTATGATCACTCCAGATCTCCATACTAACTATAACCTCCACTGCTAACAACTCACTGACTATTCCACACTACCTGAGCAGTATGATCACTCCAGATCTCCATACTAACTATAACCTCCACTACTAACAACTCACTGACTATTCCACACTACCTGAGCAGTATGCTCACTCCAGATCTCCATACTAACTATAACCTCCACTGCTAACAACTCACTGACTATTCCACACTACCTGAGCAGTATGATCACTCCAGATCTCCATACTAACTATAACCTCCACTCCACTGCTAACAACTCACTGACTATTCCACACTACCTGAGCAGTATGATCACTCCAGATCTCCATACTAACTATAACCTCCACTGCTAACAACTCACTGACTATTCCACACTACCTGAGCAGTATGATCACTCCAGATCTCCATATTAACTATAACCTCCACTACTAACAACTCACTGACTATTCCACACTACCTGAGCAGTATGATCACTCCAGATCTCCATACTAACTATAACCTCCACTCCACTACTAACAACTCACTGACTATTCCACACTACCTGAGCAGTATGATTACTCCAGATCTCCATACTAACTATAACCTCCACTACTAACAACTCACTGACTATTCCACACTACCTGAGCAGTATGATCACTCCAGATCTCCATACTAACTATAACCTCCACTGCTAACAACTCACTGACTATTCCACACTACCTGAGCAGTATGATTACTCCAGATCTCCATACTAACTATAACCTCCACTACTAACAACTCACTGAGTATTCCACACTACCTGAGCAGTATGATCACTCCAGATCTCCATACTAACTATAACCTCCACTACTAACAACTCACTGACTATTCCACACTACCCGAGCAGTATGATCACTCCAGATCTCCATACTAACTATAACCTCCACTACTAACAACTCACTGACTATTCCACACTACCTGAGCAGTATGATCACTCCAGATCTCCATACTAATTATAACCTCCACTGCTAACAACTAACTGACTATTCCACACTACCTGAGCAGTATGATCACTCCAGATCTCCATACTAACTATAACTTCCGCTACTAACAACTCACTGACTATTCCACACTACCTGAGCAGTATGATCACTGCAGATCTCCATACTAATTATAACCTCCACTGCTAACAACTCACTGACTATTCCACACTACCTGAGCAGTATGATCACTCCAGATCTCCATACTAATTATAACCTCCGCTCCACTGCTAACAACTCACTGAGTTTCCCTTAATAAATGCCTGCTGATCTGACTTCTCCTTCATATCTCCCAAGCCTGGAATAAACTACACAAAATAACATATCTTCTCTCAGTCTAAAACCTCTAAAACTAACTGCTTATTTGTATCTAAAAACAATATGTAACTGTATATAATTTTTGTATGTGTGTTAATATTGTTATTGTTTCTTTATTTTGCATAAGTATGTATCTTTTTACTATAAAAGCCCTCTACGCCATGCTTGAAAATGAGAGTAATCTCAATGTATTCTTCCTGGTAAAACATTTTTAAATAAATAAACAAAATAAATGAAATTCTTGGCTTTAGCTCTTATCTATAACCAAAAACAGCACAAAAAACGATTGCTCTCTGTGCAGGGCAGTTTTCACATGAGATAAAAAACATGTTAGAATGATATGTATGCAGTGCAGTTTTGGACACAATCCTAAAAAAGGATATTCTAGAACTAGAGAGAGTAGAGAAGAGCAACACAAATAAAGGGATAGTAATACTTCATTTTAACTTTATTTTATTTTGTAGGCATTAAAAAAAACATGAAGAACGATATAAGTCTTATCTCTCAAACCTTTATGGTTTGAGAGATATTCACAAGCAAAGTTTCCCCTCCCGCCCCTTTTTCCTAGTGTAAGCCATCTCTTCTCAGATGTGAATCTGGTTGTATGACAGTACAGATAACAGAAGGGGACAATTTTCTTTGTATGAAAACAATGAAAGCCCTTCCCCCCTTGACAAGTTTTTCAGGTTTTTCCCTTATCTTAATTGAAGATTGTCCCTCTCTGCAGTCTACCTGGGCACCTCCCTTCTGATCTGGCTGAACAGTGTTACATCAGTAAAAGGGGCGGGAGGGGGATACTTTGTCATTGAATTACTCTTGAACTACAACTCTGACAGAACTGAAATAACACTCTCCAAAGTCCAAATACTATGATGATTATTAGAGCTGCTTTTATTATGAAACATTACTATCCCTTTAATGAAGGGAATGGAAAATTACATGAGGATCAACTAGACAAACTTCGTTTTATTTACACCAGAGAAAAGATGACTAAGCGGAGATAATATAACAATGTACAAGAATATGAGAGGTCAACACAAGGATTTCTCTGGTAAGCTTTTCATTCCAAGACCTGATCAAATAACTAGGGGCCACCCCTTCAGATTAGAGGAAAGAAGGTTTCAGCTTCAGCAGAGGAAAGGGTTTTTTTTACAGTAAGGTCTGCTAAATTCCCTGCCCAAGTATGTGGAAATGGCAGATACAATGGATACATTTAAGAGATGTTCAGATACATTTCTTTCAAGAGGGAGCATATACGGTTATACTGTGTATTAGTAGGCAAAACAGGAAGTTCAGAAAAAACTGGGCAACAGGAAAGCCTATATAATTCTCATTTCTTTGGGTTATGAGACAAAGGCTGAACTTGATGGACTTGTGTCTTTTTTTTAAACCTAATGTACTATGTTACTATGGTAGGGATATAACATGTCAGTAATTTATTTTTACATATGCTATCTGTTAATCCTTTGAGTGCCAGAGGGGTACGCAAGGCATTGCAAAACAATGTATTACGTACCCCTCTGGCACTCAAAAGGTTAATACATGATATTTAAAGTTATATCAGTCTATTACATTTTTATGTTAGTACTAGTTGAACAGCCCGTTACACGGGCCACAGTGTCTCTGGCAGCCGGTCGCGGGGCAGTCACGCGCAGTACAGACTGCCTGCACCACTGCTGATACAGAGGAGCGCCCAGCTCTGTATCAGCCGCGGCGCGGGAAGTCTGTACTGAGCATGACTGCCGCACGCGCAGCAGTGTCTACTGCGCATGTCGGGCGTTACACACAACTTAGCGAATTATTATATAGGATTTCTTTAATAGAAACACCTTGGATAATAGAAACATCTCCAATTGTCAATGCAATGGCGAGATCTTTAGCATTCAGGGGTTTAACTGAATAAACAGAATACGAATAATATGTATAATTCACTGGCATTGTTTCATTATTAAAGTGGACCTCCCAGGTCTTCGTCTCATAAAATGTATCTATTTAAAATGTCTGAATGTTCTGCTTTTTGGGGTTCTTTTTTAATCATTTTAATAGCTTTAGTGATTTTTGGTTTAGTAGTTATGGGAAATTATATTTGCAGAACTTTGTTTTCTGAGTAGTCTGATGATATTTACAAAAATGCACCTTTTTCCACCTTTTTAGGCTTTGCAATGCGTTGGATACCCCTCTGGCACTCAAAGGGTTAACTGAAATGTTGTAGACATGACAGTCGATCACAGCACCACAGCACTTCAAACTTAGCTCACTGATTATGGTCGTCTTGCCCCTTTAAAGGGATAGTAATGTTTCAAAATAAAAGCAGCTCTAATTAATCATCATAGTATTTGGACTTTGGAGAGTGTTATTTCAATTCTGTCAGAGTTGTAGTTCAAGAGTAATTCAATGACAAAGTATCCCCCTCCCACCCCTTTTACTGATGTAACACTGCTCACCTCAGATGTGGAATCTGGTCACTTGACCACACAGCTCACAGCAGGGGACAATCTTCTTACTGTGAGCACAATGAAAACTCTGCCCCCCTTGACATGTTTATCAGGTTTTTCCTTATGATCACTGAAGATTGTCCCTCTCTACGGTCCATCTGGACAGTCTTGCTGCTCTGAGGTGAGCAGTGTTACATCAGTAAAAGGGACAGGGGAGGAGGATACTTTATCATTCAATTACTCTTGTACTACAACTCTGACAGTATTGAAATAACACTCTCCATGGCCCAAATACTATGAAGATTAATTGAAGTTGCTTTTATTACGAAACATTACTATCCCTTTAAGATCATTAAAGAGTTAAATAGGTGCACTCACTCTCTCTGCTTCAGTTTGGAAAAAAAATGGCTGTAACTGTCATGGGGGCCTCCATGGAGAAGACATCCCCGACTGATTGAACATGTTATCTCCTGAACAAAGACACAACAACAAAATGTATAGTACCAGTTTGGATTTCCTAAACATGGTAAGGTAAACGGAGGGTTAAAAGTGTTATTTTTCCTTTAACACTTCCCCTGCAGTTAACATAAGGAGATTGATGTCCCCTGTGCCCCATTTGTATATCACCTGTGCCTCAGAGATGAAGACCACAGGATCTCAAACTATGCTCACTTCAGCTGGTAATATTAACCCACTCACAACCAGAGGAGTGCATAATGTGTTGCTATGCACTGCTCTCCCTGCTGGTTAATTAGGCTCATACACTCTGCCTGCATCAGTCTGAGTATGCTGCCAGCACTGTCATGTCCTCCTCCATGGATACAACATGCAGGACTGTTTGAAGCTGTTATCACTTTAATAAAGGCATAAGGACCAAATTCATAGAGGCCATTAGGATTTTTTCACTACAGTAAGTTAAGCGGGGATTATTATTATTATTATTCATTGTTAAAGGGACATTAATACTTAATATGCAAAAAAAAGTTGATCTCCCCTGAGTAAAAGAATGGTGCTGCCACTACTGAAAGGTGTTTTATTTAAAAATTATTATAGTTCAAGCTTGCATTTTTAGGTGCAGTGTCTCAATGACTTGTTGCTACACCATCCAATGAAGATTTACTGTCAATTGACCAGAGCTGCCCATAGGATGGTGTAGCAACTGTGCCACTGTAGATTTTCAGGCCACTGTGATATTGAACCTAAAAATAATCAAGTTTGAGCTGCAATAACTTTTTAATAAAACAGCTCTCAGTATAGGGGTACCCTTGTTTTACTCAGGGGGATAAACCCTACACATTTTTTTTACATATTAAGTATTACTATCCCTTTAATTCCCCTTTAAAGTGTAGCATGATGGTCCATTCCACACCTGAACTAGTCATTTCACAGAATATCTAAGCGACCCCAGTTAATTGATATAATTTGTAGAAATTATGGTCATTCAAGACTTAACTGGTTATTATATAGAATACCAAACCAGCAATATAATAGGTAGTTTGTGTAATAGTCAGTTAACCCCTTAACAACTGGTGATGTGTCAGTACCGTCACTGTTTTTTCCTTAAAGGTATAGTAATACTTTGTTTTATATTTATTTTATTTTGTAGGCATTAAAAAAACATGAAGAACGATATAAGTCTTATCTCTCAATAAGAGATATTCACAAGCAAAGTTTCCCCCTCACTGACCAAAATGGTCAAGTCTGCCATCTAGCTGTCAGATTTGGAATCCGGTCTGCAGATCAACTGGTGGCTCTTCAGCAGATCCGAGATCGCAACATATAAAAATAACTATTTCATTGGAATGGTCTAAAAAGCGTGCTTGCAAACAGGCACACTTTGTAGACTATTCGAATGAAGTAGTTCTTCTTATATCTCGAGATCTCTGCTCTGCTGTAGAGCCACAGCCAGTCTGAGGACCGGATTCCAAATCTGACAGCTAGATGGCTGACTTGACCTTTTTGGTCAGTGAGGGGAAACTTTGCTTGTGAATATCTCTCAAACCATAAAGGTTTGAGAGATAAGACATATCGTTCTTCATGTTTTTTTAATGCCTACAAAATAAAATAAAGATAAAACAAAGTATTACTATCCCTTTAAGGACTGCTGATGGTCCTGGCACATCACGTACTTTGTGCTTACAGCGCTGTAACCACAAACGGGGTTTGAAATTGACCTCTCCAAGACCTCTACAAGATCAGATCATTCTCTCTTAGACCCCCACTTTGCACGGCAAGGTCATGTGTGCCGGCACATTGGCACACATCAAAGCAGTCTTTAATCCTTTGAGTGCCAGAGGGGTACGCAACACATTGCATTGCGTACCCCTCTGGCACACAAAGGGTTAAGGTAAAATAGCTTCCCGTGACCACTAGTACTTAGGTACCCTTTTAAAAAGGTTGCATGTAAAATCTTTTTTTTTTTCCAACCACTTATAGCACGACCTGAGAATCTTGCGCTTTCATGCAGTGCGAGATTCTCAGGTCGCCATTTGTATCGTGGCGACATAGTTAATGCACAATTTGGTCACAGGCATCCTTTAAAAAGTAAACCTAGTCTTTAAGGGGTTAAAATGTGCAATTTTCTGAATGTTTTATGCTTTAACTGGTTTGAAATAGGTGTTTAATGGAATAGCTAATTATTCCATGAATTAACTAATTCACGTCTAATTCTCTTTTCATTCCACACTTTAACCCTTTGGGTGACAGAGAGGTGAGCAACGCTTTGCATTGTTCATCTCTCTGGTGCTCAGAGTTAACTAAAATGCCCAGTTTTTCATGAAACCGAATGACACACTTTATCACAACCGATGAGAGTCGGTACAGTGTTAGCCGTAGAAATACAGAAGGCAAATATAGTTTTTGATACCTTTATTGGCTAACTAAGCAGATTTAAATGCAGGCTTTCAAGACCTTAGGAAGAGACCTAAGGTCCTTAAAGCTTGCATTCTAAATCTGCTTAGTTAGCCAATAAAAGGTATCAAAAACTATATTTGCACACTTTATCACAAGCGCTGTGACTGTGAGCGGTAGTTCCAGATTAGTAATGCCCCTATTATTGTTATTAGCAAACTCTCTGCCTGACCACCATGGACCTGGGTCCAGACATCATACCAGCCTGTAAATTGAATTCAGTAAGAGAAAGGAGGTGCAATTCTGGAGCAAGCCAACTGCTCCATAAGAGAGAAATAAAAATGAGCAAAGCTTTAATTTGGAATGGGGGTTTTAACCATTGCTACAACTCCCATTGCTTTTCTAATATTTCCCCATGGTCCTGTGTCCTGCCACCTCTTAGCTGTTCTTCATCAATGTTCTGGGGGCTTGCAGTGGATAAGTGATTGAGAGAGGGCGAGTGGGTGAATTAGCAGGCTCATTTCAGAACAAAAAGGAGAATTATTATTTCAGTGCAGGTGGGATGGCGTTGTTTTTTGTCTTCCTCTTGATCATCAAAAACAAAGTTCTTGTGGCAAAGGCTGATCTTGATGGGACGAATGTTGCTTTTCAAATTCATCAACTATATTACTACTGGTTGAAGAGCCCGTGTACACGGTCCATAGTGCCACCCAGCAATGGACGCGGTGCAGTCATGCACAGTAGAGGCTGCCTGTGCCGTGGCTGATACGGAGCCCAGCTCCATTATCAGCCGCGGCGCAGGCAGTCTGTAGTGTGCATGACTGCTGAGCATGCAGCCGTCTCTACTGAGCATGACGGCTTCTGACAAACACACATTTAGCTAATTATTATATAAGATGTTTTCCTCTTCCTTGGAACTGACACCAAATCCCACACATCTTTCATAGAGGATTATCAATGACTGTTAAGTGGGAGGAGTCAATGAAGTCACTCAGTAGATGGGGTTATTGGGGAAATACATTGTTACTGTATGTTAGGATTTACTGTAGGAAAACAGATTAATCTTATCAGTATCTTCAACAATCTGAACAACACAGAGTGTCTTGAATTGCACCTTTGGTACCAAATCAAGAATTCATAATATGCCCCCGAAAAAGGTAGTGATATTGCACATAACTCATCAGGATGTCAGGAAACAGACTGTTTTATTACTGAGGTGCAACGTGCCCCACAGTGATCTGCGGGGATGGTTTAAAGGGATAGCAAAGTCCCGTATGTAGTAATTGCTATATTGTAGATATTAAAAAAATAGATTATTTGAGGTTAGTCCGATGGTTTGAGCGATATACAATGTTAAACTTCCCCCACTACTTCCCCTTTCCCTGTCATGAGCTGTAAAGCTGTAAGCAGGAGACTCTGGTCGCACGACCAGATGGAGGCTCTTCGGCAGAGCAGAAAGAGTAATATCTATAAATTACTTAACTGGAACAGTCTGCAAAGTGTGCCTGATCTGCAAGTAGACTGTTCCAATGAAGTATTTATTTTTAGATTTCACTATTTCTGCTCTGCTGAAGAGCCGCCGTGTGGTCCCGGCACCAGGATCTCATGCTGTCAGCTATAAACCGTAACATAGTAATTTAGGTTGAAAAAAAGCTTGCGTCCATCTAGTTCAACCCTTTACCTATTCCTGTTTACTATCGTTGATCCAAAAGAAGGCAAAAAAATCCTCAATACAGCAATTTCAAATTCTGCCTTGAATGGAGTTTTGAGAGATAGGACTAACCTCAAGTAATCTATTTTGTAATATCTACAATATAGCAATGACATCATATGGGACTTTACTATCCCTTTAAAACTATCCCAGAGGTATTGGTAACTATTCCCTGATGAGAGGTCTCTGTATGAAAGGCAACATAGTCCAACATAGGAGCTTTGACAATGGCTGACATAACTAAAACAGCATAATTGGGTTATTATTATCATTATTTTACTTCATTTATATAGAGTCAGCGTATTCCACAGAGCTGTACAAGAGGGACTAGACATACAGAGATATTAAATAGTACAAATGGAACATTGCAAACAAAATCATTAGAAGACCCTACTCATGGGAGCTTACCATGTAGATGTTGATGTCAGCTGTGTAAAAGACACTTCTCACTCTAGTTTTATTAGAAGAGTAAAGCAGAACAGGCTGTTACCTCAGGTTAATTTGCCATAACATCAGTGGAAATTAATTAATTCAAGAACACTTCAGGTTTACTCTTGTAGTAAAAGAAGACCTCAGGCTTCTAATTTAATCTTCATCCACCAGATGGCAGCAGAGTCTACTGAATTGAAAATAATTGTAAAATCGAAAATTTCTATAGCAAGTAAGATAGCATGTTGTTTTCTTAACTACAAGGATAGTCCTGAAGTTTGCATATATATATATATATATATATATATATATATATATATATATATATATTTTTTTTTTTTTTTTTTTTTTTTTTTTTTTTTAGTTTAATAGCATTGTAACTTTACTGCCACCCCCACACACTCAAAGGTCATTAGTAAACTATAGTCTTAATAAGACACTCTAAATTTGTTTAGTTAATTGACTTATGTGTTACTTCCCAATGGTATCTAATGATGGCACAATATCAGACTAAAACATGAAGAATGTGTATTATCACAAACAATACTTTTGATATAAACCCCAGTAAAATCCAGAGAATAAAGAATCCATTAGTACAGAACCTTCTAACACTTTGACTCCGACATGCAACTGACTCTCTAAGCTGTTATACCTCCCAAGTGTCCCTCTTCAGGAGATATTAGGGGTCCTTACCTACCAAGTGTCCCTCTTTAGGAGATATTAGAGGTCCATACCTACCAAGTGTCACTCTTTAGGAGATATTAGGGGTCCATACCTCCCATGTGTCCCTCTTTAGGAGATATTAGGGGTCCATACCTCCCAAGTGTCCCTCTTTAGGAGATATTAGAGGTCCATACCTACCAAGTGTCCCTCTTTAGGAGATATTAGGAGTCCATACCTCCCAAGTGTCCCTCTTAAGGAGATATTAGGATCAATACCTCCCAATTGTCCCTCTTTAGGAGATATTAGGGGTCCGTACCTCCCAAGTGTCACTCTTTAGGAGATATTAGGTGTTCATACCTCCCAAGTGTCCCTCTTTAGGAGATATTAGGGTCCATACCTCTCAAGTGTCCCTCTTTAGGAGATATTAGGGGTCCATACCTCCCAAGTGTCCCTATTTAGGAGATATTAGGGTCCATGCCTCCCAAGTGTACCCTGTACCCTGTACGTGGAACGCTTTCAATACTGAGACAGCCGGGTGGCTTGAGCGAACCTGCCAGGGGTCTACCATCAATTGCTTCAATAGCAAGTGGGGTTTCCCTCTCAATGCGTGGAACCCCGTGTAATTCAGCAAAGGTATTATCCATAAAATACCCAGCTGCACCAGAATCAACCAGAGCCAAAACCTCCACTGAGCGTTTTGTCCAAGAAAGTACCACCTGTATGGTGGGTTTCAGTATACCACATTCTGGGGACGCCTGAACACCACCTAGGGCCTGTCCCCCAAGGTACCCTAGGTGTGTTCGTTTCCCGGACGTACAGGACAAAATCTTAGTAGATGCCCATTTTTGCCACAATATAAACATAATCCATGTTTTCTGCGATGTGTCTTTTCCTCCTTGGTTAGCCTAGTGAAGCCTAAATGCATAGGTTCACCTGGTTCTCGAGACAGTTCAATCTGCTTAGAAGCCAAGGGAGGGACGGGTGGGCAAAAAGTACTACTAGATCCATTACTCTTTTGCCGCGACCTGTGGTCTTTGGCCATTAGTCTCTCACGAATCCGTGTGTCAATTAGAATGACATATTCAATATAGTCATCAAGGTCAATGGGCAATTCTTTTGCAGTGATCTCGTCCTTAATTTGGTCACTTAGGCCCTGAGCAAAGGCTGCCAATAATGCTTCATTGTTTCAACCTACCTCTGCTGCCAAGGTGCGAAATTCAATGGCGTAGTCACATACCGTATGCCTGCCCTGTTGTATTTCTATAAGGCGTTTAGCAGCAGAGGTGGTTCTACCAGGAGGCTCGAACACTCTTTGAAACGACTGCACGAATTCCCTGAAACTCCTTGTGCAGGGTTTCGCATTTTCCCATAATGGATTCGCCCATGCCAATGCTCTACCGGTCAGCAGGGATATCATAAAACCGACTTTACTGCGGTCACTGGGGAAGGCCTGAGCTGTCAATTCCATAAATATTTCAAGTTGATTAATAAACCCTCTGCAAAGGTTAGAGTCACCATTGTATCTAAGTGGCAAAGGGGCAGAGTCAGTTAACCCCTTGACTGCAGCCCCTGGGGGCATGGTAACGTTCTCAGATGTCTGCCCGGAGGAAACCACGGGACTAAGGCCAGCCTTTTCAGGGAGAACCGTGCGTTCAAGTATAGTTCGGATCGCTACCGCTAGCTGATCCAATCGTTGCTCAAGTGCATCCATTCTCCAATGGATGTTTTGTGTATTACCATCACTCTTATTGTCTGAGGTCATGGCCCTTTTGTACTGTCATGGTTTGTTAAGACTCTCAGACGCAGAGTTAGGTAAAACAGAACTTAATTGAAAAGTTAATGCAGCCCCGTAGGGTAACATACACGTACACACATATATCTTTATTAGACAGGAATACAATACAAGTAAGAGCAATATTGGCTCTACCAGCCCTGCCAATATACCGGGCAAGGCAGCCAAAGGATTGGATCTCATGAGGTGAGGCTCTACCGGCCTTGCCAAGATACCGGGCAAGGCAGCCCCTAGACAGGAGGTTAAGACTGGCTCTACCGGCCTTGCCAATACCGGGTAAGGCAACCCAAGGAAACAGGACAGGTTCTACCGACCTTACCATATACCGGGCAAGGCAGCCAATTGACAGGAGATAACACCGGCTCTACCGGACTTGCCAATACCGGGTAAGGCAACCCAAGGAATAGGACAGGTTCTACCGGCCTTACCAATAATTGTCAAGGCAGCCCATAAACAGGAGATAATGGCAACCACTCGCCTAAGTGACTGGAAGGTGGAACAACAGTCACTATGATGGTAATGAGGCTAAGTCAGTAAGTAGGCCGCCAGCAGCAGAGATAGTGAAGGATGTGGAGCTCACCAGTGCTCTCACAGATGGAACGCCATACCACTATAGTAGCAACCAGGTGTGCATGGAGCGAACCAGTACCCAGTACGTGGAACGCTAATGATACTGTGACTGCCAGATGGCTTAAGGAGCGAACCAGTACCCTGTACGTTGAACGCTTTCAATACTGAGACAGCCGGGTGACTTGAGGAGTGAACCAGTACCCTGTACGTGGAATGCTATCAATACTGACACTGCCGGATGGCTTGAGGAGCGAACCAGTACCCTGTACGTGGAACGCTATCAATACTGAGACTGTCGGATGGCTTAAGGAGCGAGCCAGTACCCTGTACGTGGAACGCTATCCAGCAGATGGAAGCAGGAACCAGCATGCAGACGGTCAACCGGAATCAGGAACGACGGCGAAGACTGGCAGCAGGAAGCGGTGGCTCAACCGGATCAGACGAAGGCATGAACTCTTCAACTGGAAACACTGGAACAGGTTGAACACAGGTCGCAGGAACATAGCAGGGGCCCAGGATACTCAGGAACAAGGTCTATATTCAACAGCATAGAGACAACACGAAAGGGCAACCAAAGGGTGCCCAGGCTAGGTTTAAATAGGCAATACAGGGCGGGCTGAAGGCAGCCAGCCAATGGAGAGCCCCCTACTGGTGATAGACATGAAAAGAGAGCAATCACGGGCACCATGATACATAGGCAGGCAGCCAGTATTAGTATCTTATTACCACTGAAAGGGAGAGTCATCTTTGTTCCTGTGCAAAATATTAAAAATATTAGGAATTTGTTTTAATAGTTTTAATAGAGTGACACAGCCAGTCTCGCAGTTGTGTAGGCATGCCTATTACCTTATTGCCACAGCAAGGGAAAGTAGTTTTTTTAAAGTATGTTAAATTTGGCTGAATAATTTGGACTATTGTCGAATTTCATCCGAGTCGAATAGGTCTAGTCTGAAATGCGGATCCTCCAAACAACAAAAAAAATTAGTCCGAAATCTAATTTTACCAAAAATGTTTGCCGTGCACAAGTCTAGGTACTGTTCTTGCTGCTACTGTCTCAGATTCAGCACTGCAGCTAGGACCAGGATTATTGCTGCTACTGTCAAGTGGAACCTGTCCTAGTCCAGCATCACTTGTTGATTGTCCACTGTGTCTGTGGCACACTAGCCTGCTCCTCAGCATCCTGTTGCCCTTGCAACTCAGCAGCAGCAGGAATTAGAGAAGTAACAAACTCTGTAAATTCCAAAAGCTCACAGTTGTTGTTGGTGGTGGTGCCCATTCTCATCCATGTCTCCCATTCCTTCACAGTTTGGGCTATAAAGACCATTAATGTCTCTTCCACCCCAGCTTTTCCACCATCATCATCACCACCCCTACTGTCACACGTGCCATCTCTTGTTGAGCTGAAGGGGGCAGACTGGCAGCATTAGCAGCAGGCACAGGCAGCCAATCTGTGCTCATGGTTGTGGTCATATTATTTCTGTTAGGCAACAGTTCTGAATTCTTCAGGATCATGTTCCACCTGGACAATGCTGTGGGGGTAAGGGGACTCCCAGGGTCAGGGGACTGTTGGGGGTCCCTTGACCACTAGTCTGGCCACTATGCAGTATTTCCCCTTCCATCTCGGCATTAGTAGGAGGATCTACTGTGCTAACGCTAGTTCCACCAGCTGATTCACCATCACTATTACTACTACTAACACCAATCACATCAATTTCAGTCCCTTCTGTCTAGTAGAATGATCACACCCTCCCTCACTCCTAACACTCTGAGTCTGTAGCTGCTGGACATTCTTAGTACTAGTAGCAGTCGTAGGACTGCTTGGGGATGGCAAGTGTGACTTAGGTTCCCCTGCTGTCACACTTGGCATCATCTCTCTCTCCCACCCCCCCGAGAATCACAAGACACACTGGCAACAGACACAGCACTGGTAGTAGGTGCAGCATTGGCAGCAGGCACAGGTAACTGACTTGTCCTGCTCACACTACTACCCTATTCTTCTTCTGCCCTTGACCTAAATTTCGTCAAGATCCCTAGGGGTGATATAGGGCGACTGGCGTCTTTGGGTCTGGGAAATCAGGGCATCCAGAACCTTTCATGTTGGTAGTGGCCACTTTCTCCTCCTCAGACTCACTGGACGCACAATGGTCCCTCCAGCTCCTCCTTTTATTATGAGCCTTTGCTGCCTCTATTTCGTTACTAAAATCCCAGCACAGGATAATGTCATGTTTTTATAGAGAAAAGGTGAAAACCATGCAATTAAGGGGGTGAAAACTTTCTAGACATAGAAAGAACTGATGAAAAATGTTGGCAACAGGCAAAATAAGGGAATATTTTAATCGCTGTATTTAAAAACCACATGATTTTGGCTGATTTTTTCATGGGGAGACAACACAACCTTTCGTCCACCCCTACTTTTTCAGTCCAGCGTTAAAACCTTACGCTGGTGTTTTGTGCTGCTTGCAAGGGCTTGGCCAAAAGCTAGTTTGTTGTGTTTGTGGGTATGCCACTCCTCTCAGGCTCAGATGGTGTACAAACTGGGTACATACTTAAGCTTGCTATTGAAGTGATATTAAAGGGATAGTAATACTTCGTTTTATTTTTATTTTGTAGGCATTAAAAAAACATGAAGAATGATATAAGTCTTATGTCTCAAACCTTTATGGTCATTCAGAACAGGATATTTTCTCTCTACAGAGGGACTTACATACAATGTCAGATTGGGCAAACATATGGAATATGAAGTTTAATGTGGGGAAGTGTAAAGTCATGCATTTGGGAGGAAACAATCCCAAGGCTACTTATGAACTTAATGGAATCGTTTTAGGGGACTCATTGCTAGAGAAAGACCTGGGAATCCTTGTCAACTACAAACTTGGAAACAGTGACCAGTGTCAAACAGCAGTAGCAAAGGCAAACAAAATCCTGTCTTGCATAAAAAGAGGTACTGAAGCAAGAGTGGATAACATTATTTTGCCATTATACAAACCATTGGTAAGACCTCACCTTGAGTATGCAGTGCAATTTTGGGCACCGGATCTGAAAAAGGATATACTAGAACTAGAGAGGGTACAACGGAGAGCAACAAAATTAATTAAGGGAATGGAGGAGTTGACATATGAGGAATGACTAGACAAACTTGGTTTATTTACTCTAGAGAAAAGACGACTAAGAGGTGACCTTATCACATTGTACAAGTATATGAGAGGTCAATACAAGGATCTCTGCGGTGAGCTATTTATTCCAAGGCCTGATCAGGTGACCAGGGGACACCCCTTGAGATTAGAGGAAAGGAGGTTTAAACTTCAGCAGAGGAAGTTTTTTTTTACTGTAAGGTCTGTTAAATTGTGGAATTCTTTGCCCAAGGAGGTGGTTATCGCAGATACAATGGATACATTTAAGAGAAGATTAGATACATTTCTTTCAAAAGGGAACATACAGAGTTATACTGTTTATCAGTAGGCAGATCAGGAAGGTCTGATAAGGACTAATTTAATTGGTAGCAGGAAAGCTATATAATTCTCAGTTACTGGGGTATGAGGAGAAGGTTGAACTTGATGGACTTGTGTCTTTATTCAACCTAATTTACTATGTTACTATGTTATAAGACCAAGGACCAAATAAGGTTTGAGATTTTTACAACCAGAAAAATGGGCTAACTAGATGGCCCGAAGGGTGCTTATCTGCTCTCAAATTCTATGTTTCTATGCCCTGGATAAGTAAAAAATTACTCCAGGCAGTTGAGTATCACCTAGGATTAAAGGGATAGTAAAACCCCGAAAAACTTTAAGCCAAATTATAGGAATAAAAAAAACATACTTAACTCTCTCATTCCCGTTATGGTTAGAGAGATGTAAGAAAATAAAGAACTCCGCTCCCACCCCCTTCTCATGTGTCCGCTGTATACTGGACGTCATGAGATTCTGCTTCCGGGACCAGACGACGGCTCTTCAGGAGCTCTGTCATCAAGATATCTATGATTACTTCATCGGAATGGTCTACAATGTGTGCTTGCAAGCAGGCACACGTTGTAGACCATACCGATGAAGTAATTATAGTTAGATATCTAGATGTCAGCGCTCCTAAAGAGCCGCCTACAGTCAGGCGACTGGATTCTGCCTCTGACAGCTTTACAGCTCGTCAGGCAGAAAGGGGAGGGAACGGAGGACTTTATTTTCTTATATCTCTCAAACCATAAAGGTTTGAGAGATGGGAGTAAGGGCAGTAAGTATGTTTTTATTATTCCTATCATTTGGTTTGAAGTTTTTCTGAGGGTTTACTATCCCTTTAACATCCTATCTATAAGACCCTAGCATTGCACGGATGAATAATGACTCTTTCAGTTTATTATTGATACATGTGGACATAAATAGTAAGAATTTTATATCCCGGCCTCCAGTCCAACACAGTCTTATAATACATCCACTTGAAAGGAGTACTCTTACCTATTAGAACCTTGATTTAATTAACCATTTTCTTTCCATCGTAGGCAAGTTAGACATTGAGATAAATGGCTCTTCTGTACCTATTGTTTCTATATGATAGTTTCAAAATAGAACATAATGCTTCTCTTACCTGTGATGGATTGGTATCCAACCTTGTAGATTAGGGGGTACCTACTAGGTCATTTATACTGGACTTGCCTCAAGGGACTACCAGACAGGCCTGGGATCCCGGATCCTGTGGCACCACTCAGAGGACAAGCGATCAGCCGGATTTGAAGACCTTCAGGTATAGCCAGCCCATAGCAGCTGGCTTAGGACAGTGACCTGGGTAAAAACTCACACTTCTACCCACTGGAACAGGTCCCTGGAGAGCAGGTATAATCCCACTGCTCCAGTGTCTCCACTAGGCAGGTGCGAACCCCTCTACCTTGGTAACATGACGTTGCCTTTGACAAAGTGTATTTGGCTGCACAGGCCTAGTGTTTTCAATCCTTATCAAAGGTCTAGATTGCATTCTATTGGAGAGACAAGATGGGGGAGCTAAACTTTAGACGGTCTGAGCCTCATGTTTGATATACCTGTCCTAATATATCATCTGTACTGCAAGTTAGTAAATAATACATTGTGTTCAGCCTCTTAACTACAATGCTACATTTGTCCCCCCGTCTACTAAACATGATTTAGCCTGTTCCATGCTGTTTGTAATCAAATGTTTGCTTCAGTCACTTTTTTGAGAACAAAACACATATATTTTTTTTTTCAGCAGTCCTTGTTCTTTTAAAGAATAACATGTTTATGTGGATACCTCCTAACATGACCAAAAAGTCTACTTACAATGCCTTCTAACTTTTTTATTGGATTCCATTACAATGACCTCCAAAGATACTAAACTATTTCATAAAGCCTCATGAGTACCCTTCATGGAAGGTGAGACTCATCCTTTTTCAGTAATATTACCCCATCATGTTCTGATGCAGGGAGGTTTAGATATGGGCTCCATTATAGCCCAATCCTTCTCTTGTTCCTAATTACACAATTTACTTTCACTTTATGTGGTCATTCATGCCAGTGGGTACATGATCACTGGCAGGAATACCCACATATTGAGTATCATGAAAAAGGGGAGACTCCAGTTATCCAATTATACCAGTTTTGTTTAGATTAGATGGTGGGGTTCAGATTCTGGCTAAATTAGGAACAACCCCATGACTCCATATACTTACTGTAGACTAGTAGACTATTCCCTGTGACATCATCAGGCATAAGAAGGGTGACATCACCAGGGTGCATGAAATCCTTGAAAAGAGGACTACATGTTGGTGTACAGGACTAATCCTCAGGTAAGACCTACACCGTGGGAAATGTTCTTAGCAGTTATAGGGGTTTACTGAGGATGTCAACCGAGGATCCTCATTAGTGAAATGGTTAAAATATGATGGGTCTTACGTACAGAGGCAAGGTGGTGGTATTATTTTTTTGCTAGTTTACCCCAGAATGACTTCAGTTCTACACGTCAGTCACTTTAAACTTAATCATCCTATGTGCATCTTACCTACTTGACTTCCAGCAGCACATTAATAATATTGTTATTGTAAATGTATTTTCTTACCCAACAAGTTCTTGGAAATCCAAAGACATGTAATTATCTGTGATTTATTCTTCTGCTAGGATTTTATGCTGAACACTTTTAGTAAAAGTATTATTTATGGTAGGAGAGAAAATGATAAATTATTATAAGGGTTATAAAAGAAAATGATTAGAAAGACCAGCAGATATAGAGTGACATGTTTTCATGCACATTAATCACAAGAAAACAACATTTATAAATCTCTGTTTAATCTGCAGATTAATGAAGCTGATTTACTAGAAGAACAGAATTCATTCTGGCCTGTACCAAGTGTCTCATAGTGGACAAAAGACAATTTCTACGATTCTCATCAATTAAAGGGATAGTAATGTTTCATAATAAAAGCATCTCTAATTAATCTTCATAGTATTTGGACTTTGGAGAGTGTTATATCAATTTTGTTGGAGTTGTAGTTCAAGAGTAATTCAATGACAAAGTATCCCCCTCCCGCCCCTTTTACTGATGTAACACTGCTCAGCCAGATCAGAAGGGAGGTGCCCAGGTAGATTGCAGAGAGGGACAATCTTCAATTAAGATAAGGGAAAAAGCTGAAAAACTTGTCAAGGGGGCAGGGCTTTCATTGTTCTCATAAGAAGAAGATTGTACCCTGCTGTTATCTGTCTGGTCTATGGACTGCATTCCACATCTGAGAAGAGATGGCTTACACTAGGTAAAAGAGGCGGGAGGGGGAACTTTGCTTGTGAATATCTCTCAAACCATAAAGGTTTGAGAGATAAGACTTGTATCGTTCTTCATGTTTTTTTAATGCCTACAAAATAAAATAAAGATAAAACAAAGTATTACTATCCCTTTAAATGGGGCTTTAAACATGTTGAATGCTAGATAGGTATCCAACTGATTGCCAAGCAAAGTGTTGTAGGCCCGTCTTTCATCCAGGGGGTTAAAAGACCCTTTTGGTGCCAGAGTGGTACACAACACATTGTGTTAAGTCAATAGGCATTTTTTTTTGCGTCCTATGGTGTAGTTTGTTTGTCCCAGAATCAGCCCAGTTATTCTTAGTACATCAGTCACATAGAATTATTAAATTAAAGGGATAGTAATGTTTCACAAAAACAGCAGCTCCAATTAATCTTCATAGTATTTTGGCCATGTAGAGTCTTATATCAATACTGTCAGAGTTGTAGTTCAAGAGTAATTGAATTATAAAATACCCCCCTCCCGCCCCTTTTACCTAGTGTAAGCCAACTCCCCTCAGATGTGGAATCTCTTCTATTGACCGGCTCACAGCAAGGGACAATCTTCTTACTGTGATCATAAGGAAAACCCTGCCCCCCTTGACAGGTTTTTCAGGTTTTTCCTTATGATCACCGAAGATTGTCCCTCTCTGCGATCCATCCGGACAGTCTTGCTGCTCTGAGGTGACCAGTGTTACATCAGTAAAAGGGGCAGATGGGGGATACTTTATCATTCAATTACTCTTGAACTTCAACTCTGACAGTATTGAAATAACACTCTCCATGGCCCAAATACTATGAAGATTAATTGGAACTGCTTTTATTGTGAAACATCACTATCCATTTAATCCTTTGCGAGAAGTATATCTCTCTGGCACTCAAAGGGTTTAATAGAACAGTTTTTACATTGTGTAGAAGATATTCAAGGGTTAACAGGAGAACCAATTAGGTTAGGTATCTTCACATAAATAGACAAAATTAAATTTGAGAACTTTACACTGTATTAGGTATTGACATGCTACTTCACAGTAACAAATTGATTAAAATAATTAGTCCTGCATATTTGTGCAAAAATATATATAGTTTATTTAAGTAAAATATACTATATATAAAGACAACAATGATATAAATGAGTGATCAGCAATTACAATAGATATACAGTAACTCAAACCACAATTATCACCATTAGCATTACCAGCAATTAAAGGGTTAACCACACATAATTATATTCAGAGGTATTAGATAACAATACTTGAACTCCGCAGCATAGAAAAGGATAATTGATCCTTACAATTAATGAAAATACAGTTGGCAACAGCATATATAAATACCTCTGCCCCAGAAACTGTATAAACTATGCTAATTGAGGTTTAAGGTATGTTGTCAGGTGAGTCACCTTTAATATTAAGCCAGGTCCTCTGACAATTTCCTTATACCATACTAGTTGAACAGCCCGTTACACGGGCCACAGTGCCTCTGGCAGCCGGTCGCGGGGCAATCACACGCAGTAGAGACTGCCAGCGCCGCGGCTGATACAGAGTATCAGCCGCGGCGAGGGCAGTCTCTACGGTGCATGACTGCCGCACGTGCAGCAGTGTTAATTGCGCATGTCGGGCGTTACACACGATTTAGCGAATTATTATATAGGATATAATAACCAAATCTAGAGACTAACTGGAATAAAATCCCAGACTGAAATCACTATAATTTAATTATCTGCCAATTTCAAATATGGCATACCTTCTGAAAAAAACATACAAATTATATTTAATATAGTCAATAATATAAGAAAGCCAAGAAGATACTCAGAATCAATCTAATAATATACGTCTAGACAGTATACCAAACTTCATGCAACATATATCATACACATGACCATAGCAATCCTATGTAAAACCTACAGGGTAATCCAAGGATTAATCCACCTAGTAATATAGGAAGCCACACCCAAGATGGAGACTTCTTTTGTCTAGTGTGAGGTTTAAATAAACTTCTCACTGTACAAAAGTTTAAACCTAAAACGTACACAAAGAAATCCAAAGAAACACCTCAAATTAAATAGACAAATAGCTAATAAATAGTTAATAACCAAATTCAAAGAATTCCCCCAAATCAAATATTAGCTGTAATAGCCTTTCTAGAAACACAATATATTCTAGAAATATCAATGATTATATTAACTAATTTATAAATAAAGATAAATAGATCTCACTGCTATCACTATTTTACATTTATCTGGCAAAATATAATAATTTACCAGTTAATTAATGAATTCTGCTTAATACAGAATTACTAGAGCCAATATAGCTTATTATAATGGGTCCCAATTGGGTGGCCAATCCGATTAAGACAAATTATGAGAAAAATTATGTTTCTTCAAATATAGAAGAAATATATATTTAATTCAGAATTTTGCAGAATCAAAATAAGGAAAGATAAATTTACCAGTCCAATAAGTGTTTCTTAATATCTCTTTACCAGCCAGCCCAGAATACTTTTCAAGAAAACAGAGCAGGAATTGAAGAGCCAGGAACCAAGAGGAAAGAAGCCCCTTCTCTCTCAAAAGTTACATATTTATAATGTAAAATTTCTCTTATCAGATCTTCTCTGATTGGATAGAGATCCATCTCATTATACAGTGACATCATGCATATTATTATGGAAAAATTCCAAAGCACTAGTAAAAATGCTATGTAATCTAGAGATGGCAATCTTACTCTACAATAAAAGTCTAGATATGATCATTTTTGTGACATCAGTGATGTATTGAAGAGGTCATTAGTAGTGTTGAGCGAGCATGCTCGGCCGAAGCTCGGTTCGGCTCGAGCATCGCTCTGCTCGGCACATGGCGGTACTCGTACGAGTACCGCATGTGCTCGCCCGCCATGTTCGGGTCTCCTCCCCGCACGTTTTGCGGCTGCTGCGCAGCCAATACACGTGCAGGGAGGCTCTGACATCAGTGTAATGCCAGCAGCCATGTTGGCTGCTGGCATTACACTGATTGGCTGGCCAGAACCCGTGATCGGGTGCTGTATAGCACCTGACCAGCGAGTTCGGCTCAGTCTTAGCCAGGGAGAGATGAGGATAGGAAGGGAAAGTCAGTGTAGGGAGACGAAAAGCAATTGTGAAAAAAAAAAAAGACCTAAAAGTCCTTTTTAGGACTACTGTGTGTGGGGGCAGCAGTTTATTTTGTGTGGGGGGGCAGAGAAAAAAAAAAAAAAATCTTCATATATTCTGTTCACTGTGCCTAGCCGCAGATTAGAGCACATTCTGTTTAGTGTGCAAAGTTGCAGATTAGAGCACATTCTGTTCAGTGTGCAAAGTTGCAGATTAGCAGCACATTCTTTTTAGTGTGCAAAGTTGCAGATTAGAGCACATTCTGTTTAGTGTGCAAAGTTGCAGATTAGCAGCACATTCTGTTTACTGTGCAAAGTTTCAGAATAGGAGAACATTCTGTTAAGTGTTCAAACTGTAAAATATCAAAGTCACATATTCCATTCACTGTGCATAGCCGCAGTTAAGAAGCAAATTCTGTTTACTGTGCAAAGTTTCAGAATAGGAAAACATTCTGTTAAGTGTTCAAACTGTAAAATATCAAAGTCACATATTCCATTCACTGTGCGTAGCCGCAGTTAAGAAGCAAATTCTGTTTACTGTGCAAAGTTTCAGAATAGGAAAACATTCTGTTAAGTGTTCAAACTGTAAAATATCAAAGTCACATATTCCATTCACTGTGCGTAGCCGCAGTTAAGAAGCAAATTCTGTTTACTGTGCAAAGTTTCAGAATAGGAAAACATTCTGTTAAGTGTTCAAACTGTAAAATATCAAAGTCACATATTCCATTCACTGTGCGTAGCCGCAGTTAAGAAGCAAATTCTGTTTACTGTGCAAAGTTTCAGAATAGGAAAACATTCTGTTAAGTGTTCAAACTGTAAAATATCAAAGTCACATATTCCATTCACTGTGCGTAGCCGCAGTTAAGAAGCACATTCTGTTTACTGTGCAAAGTTTCAGAATAGGAAAACATTCTGTTAAGTGTTCAAACTGTAAAATATCAAAGTCACATATTCCATTCACTGTGCGTAGCCGCAGTTAAGAAGCACATTCTGTTTACTGTGCAAAGTTTCAGAATAGGAAAACATTCTGTTAAGTGTTCAAACTGTAAAATATCAAAGTCACATATTCCATTCACTGTGCGTAGCCGCAGTTAAGAAGCACATTCTGTTTACTGTGCAAAGTTTCAGAATAGGAAAACATTCTGTTAAGTGTTCAAACTGTAAAATATCAAAGTCACATATTCCATTCACTGTGCGTAGCCGCAGTTAAGAAGCACATTCTGTTTACTGTGCAAAGTTGCAGATTTGCAGCACATATTCCGTGTAATATGAAGAAGGCGGGTAAAAAGGGACGGGGAAGTGGACGTGATCCTGATAGTTCAGGGCGCGGGTCAGGACGCGTAGAAACTGCGCCTGGTGCCAGAGCACAAGACAGAAAGACATCCACCATACCTAGCTTCATGTCTCATTTTACAGGGCGTCGCAGGACATCACTCTCGAGGTCCTACCACTGCGAACAGGTGGTCGGTTGGATGTCAGCTGATACTGCTTCCAGTCGGTTAAGCACCACCCTGTCTTCCACCAAGTCCACTCTCAGTAGCCAAGAGTCTGGTCAACATAATCCTCACTCTGATCATCCTTTCTCCCACCATAGAGGATCTGGTCAAAGAAGTGATCCCACACTGGGATATAGTGAGGAGCTCGTCTCATCACCAATCCTTAATTTGAACCTCTCTCCAAGCACGCTTGCAGAGGAACATGACATCTTGTGCCCTGATTCACAACCTCTAGAGGGTACCCAATCACAAGAAGATGACAGAGGGGAACGGCATTTAAGGTCAAAGGAAGTGGATGATGATGATGATGAGACACAGTTGCCATTAAATCAACCACTATTACTGTCTCAAGACCTTGATGAGGAGGATGATATACAGTTGTCAATGACTGAGTATGTGGTGGGATCAAGACATGAGGAGGATGATCAGAGTGAGGAAGTGGAGGAGGACTTGGTGGACGATGAGGTGACTGACCCCACCTGGGAAGGTGTAGAGCCGAGCGATGACAGCAGTCCTGAGGGTGAGCCATCTGCAGCACCGCAACAGGCTGGAAGAGGCAGTGGTGTGGCTACAGAAAGAAGGCGGACCGCACCAAACCGGCCCGCAAATGTTCCACGGAGCACCCCCTTGCGTAAATCTCCCTTGCCAAGGGGTAGGTGTTCCGCGGTATGGCGTTTTTTTAAGGAAAGTGCGGACGACAAAAGAATTGTAGTTTGCAACCTGTGCCACACCAGAATGAGCCGAGGCATGAACACTAGAAACCTCACCACCACCAGCATGATCCGACACATGGCATCCAAGCACCGTAATAAGTGAGAGGAACGCCTGGATCGCCCATCTGTGTCTGCAGGCCACACCACTGCCTCTTCTTCCCCAGTTTTCGGTGCCGGCCAATCGCCTGTCGAAGGCGCAGGCCCGCATACCTCCCGCCCTGCACCTGTACCATCTGAAGCACCATCAGCGACCACATCCACTTCCCTGTCCCAGCACAGCGTCCAAATGTCGTTACCCCAGGCATTTGAGCGCAAGCGAAAATACCCAGCCACCCACCCACAGGCCATAGCACTAACCTCACACCTTTCCAAATTACTGGCCATCGAAATGCTGCCATTTAGGCTTGTGGAGACGGAGTCCTTCCGCAGCCTGATGGCAGCAGCTGTCCCTCGGTACGCAGTCCCCAGCCGACACTACTTTTCCTGGTGTGCCGTCCCCGCCTTACACCACCATGTGTCCCGTAACATCACCCGTGCCCTGACCAACGCAGTTACTGGGAAGGTCCACTTAACGACTGACACATGGACAAGTGCTTGTGGCCAGGGACGCTACATTTCCCTGACGGCACACTGGGTGAATGTCGTGGAGGCTGGGAGCGACTCGGACCCTGGGATGGCACAGGTGCTACCCACGCCGAGGATTGCGGGCCCTACCTCCATCAGGGTTTCCGCCAGCACCTACGTTATTGGCTCCTCCTCCTCCGTTTCCACCTCCGAATTCTCTGCGCGCAGCGCCACTCACCCATCAGCCGGTAGCTGGAAGCAGTGTAGCACTGCAGTGGGGAAGCGTCAACAGGCCGTGCTAAAGCTGATCTGCCTTGGGGACAAACAGCACACGGCCTCAGAGCTGTTGCAGGGGATTAGTCACCAGACCGAGCAGTGGCTCTCGCCACTCAACCTGCAACCAGGCATGGTTGTGTGTGATAATGGGCGTAACTTGGTGGCGGCTTTGGAGCTCGGCAAGCTCACACACGTACCATGCCTAGCGCATGTATTTAATTTAGTGGTTCAGCGATTTCTAAAAACCTACCCCAATTTGCATGATCTCTTGACCAAGGTGCGCCGCGTGTGTGCACATTTCCGTAAGTCATCTACAGCTTCAGCCGGCCTGTTGAAGCTGCAGCAGCGCTTACAATTGCCAACTCACCTGCTGCTGTGTGACGTGAGCACGCGCTGGAACTCCACCTTCCACATGTTGGCCCGGCTTTGTGAGCAGCAGAGGGCAGTAGTGGAGTACCAGCTGTTACACGGTCGTCGCCTCTCCGTTCAACTTCCTGTAATCAGAAGTGAGGAGTGGGAATGGATGTCAGACCTCTGTGAGGTTTTACGCAATTTTGAGGAATCGACACAGATGGTGAGCGGCGATAACGCTATTATCAGTGTAACCATCCCACTTCTGTGTCTACTGAAACGCTCGCTGCTCACAATTAAAACCGACGCTTTGCATGTGGAAGAGGTGGAAATGGGGGAGGAAGAGCTTACACAAGGTGATAGCCAGAGCACCCTCACTTCGTCTTCTCAGCGACAATTGGAGGAGGCGGAGGAGGAGGAGGAGGAAGACACGGTTGCCTCCGCTGCAGAGGGTAGCCATGGAACTTTAGTTCCATCTCTTCAGCGTGGGTGGGCAGAAGAGGAGGAAGAGGATGAGGAGATTGAGAGTCATCCTCCTGGTGAGGACAGCGAAATCTTGCCTGTTGGTACTCTGGCACACATGGCTGACTTTATGTTAGGCTGCCTTTCCCGTGACCCACGCGTTGTACGCATTTTAGACAACACGGATTACTGGGTGTTCACCCTTCTGGACCCCCGCTACAAAGAGAATTTCTCATCTCTCATTCCTCCGGTGGAGAGGACAAGCAAAATGGTGCAATACCAGAAGGTTCTTGTCGAAAAATTGCTCCAAAATTTTCCATCTGACAACGCTGGCGGCAGAGTATGTGCTACCTTGGCCAACAGAGAAGGGGAGAAAAGGGGAGCACACAGCAGTTCCGACAAAGGCAGGGCAACACTCTCCAAGGCGTGGGACACCTTCATGACACCCCGCCAGCACCCTCACCCTGATGCGCAGCCTAGTGTCACAAGGAGGGAAAAGTTTTGGAAGATGGTGAAGGAGTACGTAGCAGACCGTGTCAGCGTCCTCAATGATCCCTCTGTGCCTTACAACTACTGGGTGTCCAAGCTGGAGACGTGGTATGAACTGGCACTCTACGCCTTGGAGGTGCTGGCCTGCCCTGCCGCCAGCGTTCTGTCTGAGCGGGTATTTAGTGCTGCTGGTGGCATCATAACAGATAAGCGTATCCGCCTTTCCACCGAAAATGCTGATAGGTTGACACTTATAAAAATGAACAAGGCCTGGATTTCCCCTGACTTCTCCACTCCACTGGAGGAAAGCCCCGGAGGAACATAAAGTCACTTTATATATGTTATTTACAATGATGGGAATACTCTGTATTCCCATTCACCCCTTCCACCCAAAAAACGGGTATATGGTTGACTCTCTTCCATATACCCTGGGATATAATTTTTATATAGGGCCAGCTCACCAGCGGGCCCTGTGATATAATTTTTATATAGGGCCAGCTCACCAGCGGGCGCTGTTTGACAATTTTTGTATAGGTCAGCTCACCAGTGGGCCTTCTCATATAATGTTTTATTGGGTCAGCTCTCTAGCGGGCCCTCTCATATAATGTTTTATAGCGTCAGCTCACTAGCGGGCCTTCGCATATAATGTTTAGGATGGTCAGCTCCGCAGCAGACCCTCACCCATAATGTTTTGGATGGTCGGCTCAGCGCACGATTCCCTCTTAATCATGGCCCCAGTTCAGAAAAATCGAGGAAATTTTTGGGAGAATTTGCCTTTGCGCACGTTTCCCTCTTAATCATGGCCTCAGTTCAGAAAAATCAAGGAAATTTTTGGGAGAATTTGCCTCTGCGCACGTTTCCCTCTTAATCATGGCCTCAGTTCAGAAAAATCAAGGAAATTTTTGGGAGAATTTGCCTCTGCGCACGTTTCCCTCTTAATCATGGCCTCAGTTCAGAAAAATCAAGGAAATTTTTGGGAGAATTTGCCTCTGCGCACGTTTCCCTCTTAATCATGGCCTCAGTTCAGAAAAATCAAGGAAATTTTTGGGAGAATTTGCCTCTGCGCACGTTTCCCTCTTAATCATGGCCTCAGTTCAGAAAAATCAAGGAAATTTTTGGGAGAATTTGCCTCTGCGCACGTTTCCCTCTTAATCATGGCCTCAGTTCAGAAAAATCAAGGAAATTTTTGGGAGAATTTGCCTCTGCGCACGTTTCCCTCTTAATCATGGCCTCAGTTCAGAAAAATCGAGGAAATTTTTGGGAGAATTTGCAGATGATATACAAGTAAATATACAGCAAATACTGTTTGGTAACAATTTTTCGCCTAAAGTCGTTTTTATCTGCCTTTTTGTGTGTTTTACGGTCAGTCTGTAAAAATGGCGTACTACGGGCGAAAGATCGTTCCCAGCAGCGATGTTGGAGTCCAAGATGCATCCAGACATCCTCCCTATGCTGTCCCTGAACCATTTCTGTGGTGTTTCCATCATTTTCTGCCCTTTTCCTATGGACCAGGCACCCTCCCCTCATCAGAGCAGGGGGTGCCTGGTGTAGTGCTCGAGTCCTCCCATTGACTTCAATGGGGCTCGGGTGCTCAGCCGAGCACTCGAGCCTCCGGGGGCGCTCGGTCAGAGCACCCGAACACCCGAGCATTGGGGTGCTCGCTCATCACTAGTCATTAGACGTCATATAAATATGTCATCCTACTAGACTTTCCCACATAAGAGTATTTCTGTCTCAGACACTTTGTCTGTAATAGAATCTTTTATAATCGTAAAATTAACTCAACTATTTTCACTCTCATCTAGGTAAAGAGAGGCCCCTTTTTCTCTAAAATGGAGTCATTGTTATAACATGAGATCATTCTACACATCTTAAAAACAGATTTTCAGTGATTTGGTTTAAAATAAAAATTAACCATTTCCTCCCCATGATGGCAATGTCTCTGACAATTTACGCAAATCCCCTGCTAACCAGTTTATTGTACACATGTATATTGACCTATATGTGCACATTAGTAACATGAATAATTATTATTTTATTTTAATATTATTTTATTTTTATTACATTTTTTTTTTGGTAATAATGTTACCATTTGATATAGTACTCTTCACATTTTTGTCAGGAGTTACAATTGTGGTGGATAATTTGTTTGGTCATTTGTTACTCTGTAGAGTTTGATGCACCCATGGTGGGAATGGATTGCTCTAGAAATACCGTGTGTGGTTTTTTACTCTCTACAGAACACAACTGACGGAGTGTGATGTCTTGCTTTAGCCCTTAACAAAATTCTCAATGTCATCTGTTGTCTAGCAAATCTGCCTCAGTCACAGAGCTCACATCAGGATTCTAGAAAGCTGTATGTCACCTAATATATTTATTTCTTTCATTATTTATGTATTCATTTTTTAAATTCTTTAATGTTATTTATTTGTTTATTTACTTTTTAAGTTGTCCACCCTATCTTATCACAGTCTGTCGATCCAAAAAATACATATAAAAAAAACAAAAACATTGCATTGTGAACCCCTATGGTCCTGAAGAGGTTAAGTGAAGAATGGCCTTAGTACATAGGCAATAGGTATGCACAGTACATAAACATTTATTCCAGTTAGATAAGCGCAGAATCATATTAGTACACCATTCCAGGGCATGGTTGTTTTGACTCAGAATTACTCCCCTTTGAGGCTGATGAACTAAGAATTGGTATAATTTTGGGCCAAACCTTAAGATTAGAGGAAAGGACTGCGTCTGTCCTGACTTTTCGAGACTGGGTGGAGAGAGTGGAGGATATTCGGTCTATGGAGGAACTGATCCTGAAGGCAGATGACCATTCGGACAGATACGCCACTATGTGGCTTCCCTGGCTGCAATTTTTAGAGGACCCAGCGACACGATCTATCTTGGACTCTGCTGGTCAATGATTTAGGGGCATGATTTTACCGTCCAGTCGGAGAGCTGGGGGGGAGGGTGTTCTGATGTTCTGCAAATGGAATGGATACATTTAAGATTACATACATTGATAGCAGAAAGAAACATACACGGTTATACTGTGTATTAATAGGTAAAATAAGAAGTTCTGGTAAACAGATTAAGCCTCTGAGTGACAGAGGGGTACGCAACGCATTGCTTTGCAATGCGATGCGTACCACTCTGGCACTCAAAGGGTTAACACTAATGTTGGAGTCGGGAAGGATTGTTTAATTATCATTTTCTGGGTTATACTTTGGCAAAGGCCGAATTTGATGGACTTGGTCTTTTTTCAACCTAATTTATTATGTAATTATTTAACTATGTACCCCAACCACACCATAAAAGAGATAAACATGTCACACACTCTTATAGTCTTAAATGAGCAGTAAACTTTTCTATTAAAATAAAATATATTTTAGTTCTTTTCCTGTAAAACAGGCATACTCCCACTGCTGAGAGGAGCATACTTCCAGTTATTACATTTTAAACTCTTTTTTTTTTTTACATGAACACTGCCCTCTAGTGGTCATAATGCAGTTAGTCATTCTGTTGCATTCTGTAGGAGAGGTGAGTCACTGACAAATAGTTCTCCATAGTACATGCTCCTTATGTTTATTCTATGGGAGAGCTTGAGTTATAGACTACACAGGAGATGCACTAAGGTATGATAAAGAGGAAATAACTTCTCCAGTGAGCTAAACTCTCCAGTTCTTATGTTATTCTATGGGGAATCTTTAGTTATAGACTACAGGGGGAGATGAACTAAGGTGTGATAAAGAGGAGATAACTTCTCCAGTGAGATAAACTCTCCAGTTCCTATGTTATTCTATGGGAGAGCTTTAGTTATAGACTACAGGGGAGATGTACTAAGGTGTGATAAAGAGGAGATAGCTTCTCCAGGGAGATAAACTCTCCAGTTCCTATGTAATTGTATAGGGGATCTTTAGTTATAGACTGCAGGGGAAGATGTACTAATGTGTGATAAAGAGGTGATAACTTCTCCAGTGAGATAAACTCTCCAGTTCCTATGTTATTCTATGGGAGGGCTTTAATTATAGACTGCAGGTGAAGATGTACAAAGGTGTGATAAAGAGGAGATGTCTTCTCCAGTGTGATAAACTTACCAGTCCCTATGTTGCACTATAGAGCCATTGCGCTAAGTTGAGACATCTTAGTACATAGGCTCCATAGAAAAAGTGAGGAAATTAATAGTTTATCTCCTAGTTACACCATTATAACATCCTAGTGCGTCTTCCCCCATCTTCAGCTACTTTAACTATTTGCCTGTCACTGGTTTTCCTTGCAAAACATATTATATAAATACATTAACCTGTGTCTTATTCAGTGTTATATTTTAATTACTTGTTTTGTTTTTGCTGTTCATCTTATAAGTCAGACAAATCTGTCTATCACATGGTTTCTATATTTGCAGTCTCCTCTCCTTTGTGTTCCAGAAGAAGAGATTTACATCACTAATGTTCTGTGTAGGAGTGAAGCATGTAGGATGAATAGTGCATTTTCTGGAAGCAAGCTCATCTGTTAAATGATTTTACTGAAACAGAGTATACAGTGCATGTCTTTTTATCCTCTTCACATTTCAATATTACTCCTTGTCAAACTGATTAAAGGTCAGCTTAAGTGTGTAACATCAATGTCCATGGAAAAGTAAAACATATTGCCAGTAAGTATGAACTAAACATGTTTCTAGTTCAGAGGCAGAACACAGGGTCACCCCCCCAACACACACACACACACACACACACACACACACACACGCGCGCGCGGTCTGGAGTAAGTTTCTTTATCTTACACAGACACAGACATTATATAAATTCTCAGAGCAAGTTTGAATCATGTTTTGCATTGCACTGGATGCTGTTCTTATCTTACTGGCCAGCAGAAGTTAATGTGTGTGTTTATGTCAGCTACAGGCAGCCCAAATTGGAAACTAGTTTTAACCATTTGATTGCCAGAGGAGTATGCAATGCATTGTAAGGGATGGATAGGGAAGAGCTGGGATAGGAATGCTAGGCCCCATCACAAGTGAACCTTCTGTACCCACTGCAGTTAAAAGCCAAAGCTCAAGTTTAACCAAGTCAGTGAAATCAACACAGTGCAGGACTGCCTGGGAGAGCTGTGATAACAAATATCTTCTCCGAAATCCCTCACAGAGATGCGGCCCATGATAACCACCAAACAGGGTCAGACTGGAGCATGTGGCACCACTAAAAATGGAGGGAAGACAAAAGAAGTTTGGAAGATAGGAAGGAAAAAGGAGTTTGTGAAGAGAGGAGAAAAGGGAGGGTGAAATGGAGGAAAAAGTAAAAGAAGAGAGCATACCTCCCAAGTGTCCCTCTTTAGGAGGGACAGTCCCTCTTTTAGACCCAAATCCCTCTGTCCCTCTTTCCCACCCTGATCCGATTGTGTGGTGTGTATATATAGGTGTATCATACCGCTCTACAGCAATAAAACTCACATTACTGTTAGTTTAAACAACAGTATTTGTGTTTATAAATTAATTTGTGTAAATAAAATATTATGGTCTTGTTAAAAGTAATTTATTAGGTTACACAAGGAGGTGTCAATAGGTCATGAAATAGCCTAAGCATTCTTGGTAATGCCCCGCCCACTAGCCCCGCCCCCAGCAACACACCCTAAAACACAAGTGTCCCTCTTTGGCAATTTGAAATGTTGGAAGGTATGAGAGAGGGGAGAAGAAAAAAAAATGAAGACAGAGGGAAAAGAATTTGAGAGAGAGAGGGAGAGAGGTACCTGAGATAGTGGGAGAAGAATATATTACAGTGTACCTTGGCATCCGTGCTGCCAGTTACCCTCGTGCTATTTCACTGCTCTGTCTGGTGGTCACGGGAGTAGAGGCGCATTGTTGTCTCTGAACGTGGCACTTGTTTATAACCATACTTTAATTTGATTAATTGATTCCTGCCTCCGTGTGGGCCTATCCTAAATAATAATTCACTAAAATGTGTGTAACGATGCAGTCATTCACAGTACAGACTACTGCGTGTACTGCAGTCATGCGCAGTAGAGACTGTCCACTCCGCAGCTGATACAGAGCTGGACACTCCAAATGAGTATCAGCCGCAGCGTGGGCAGTCTGTACAGCCCATGACTATCCCGCGACCGGCTGCCAGTGGCACTGTGTCCCGTGTAAAGGGCTCTTCAACTAGTATGAAATAAAAATAGAAGTAACACATCATAATAATACCCACACATACTTACCTTATTATGTCCACAAAATCCTAGTGGCCCCTATGAAGTTTTCCCTTGTTCATTAATTCAGGAAAGATCATTTTCGGTCAGTCCAGGATGTCCATAGAGGCAGACGTTTTTCCAACTGAACTAGGTAAAGTGCATCAATACAATTAACTATTTAATCCTCCAATTGTCAGAGAGATATCCAATGCATTGCACTCAAATGGTCAAAGTGACTAACTAACTCCTCATTTGATGAGATGTTTAGCTCTATATATTCGGCAGGTTATGAAAGACAGTACCGGCTGGCACAGCTGTGAGCCGGACACTAACACTCCACACTACTCTCCCTCCCAGCTGACACTCCTACACGCTCTGGGACTTAGAGGTTTAAAAATAAATGTAGCCATATTGGGACTTGGGACCGCCTACGCCATATAGGAGAAATAAAAGTTCCCAGAATCCCTATGCATTTTAATGGGGCTTTTCATATAAACGCATTCATATAAACAGAGCCCTTGCAAGGCACTCTGCAACCAGGGCCGGATTTTCCATAAGGCAGAGTAGGCATCTGCCTACAGGCGCACCCTACAGAGGGGCACCTGCCATTTGAATAGATATATATATATTTTTTTTTTTTAGTGGCGTGCCGTGCTGCGCTGCCTGCCACATGGTAAGGTCTGTGCCATCTTCCGCACAGACCTGAAGCTGCTGAGCACCCCTGGCTCTGAAGTAATGCAGAGCGCCAGGACATGACATCATCTCCCAGCTCTCTGTATTACTAAAGAGAAGACTGCACGGGAGATCCAGCAGCTACAGGTCTGTGCAGAAGCACAGATCTCTCTTGATGCTGGACCACCGGAGAGGTAGGAAACGGATGGGGGGAATGTGAGGCTTAATGTGGAGATGATGGGGCAATGTGAGGGTAAAGTGAGTATGATAGAGGACAAGCAATGTGGAGCTGATGGGGGCAATGTGGAGCTGATGGGGGAAATATGGAGTTGATGGGGGCAATGTTGAGATGACGGGGCAATATGACGGCAATATGGAGCTGATGGGGGCAATGTGGAGTTGATGGGGCAATGTTGAGATGATGGGGCAATATAAGGGCAATATGGAGCTGATGGGGGCAATGTGGAGCTGATGGGGGCAATGTGAGGGCAGTGTGGAGATGATGGGGGCAATGTGAGGGCAATATGGAGATTTGGAGCATTGTGGAGATGGCCAATAGGGGGTGGGGGGGGTGCTTCAGATTTCTGTGCCTACAGGCTCCTAAAATCTAAATCCGGCCCTGTCTGCAACAGAGTGCCTTGTGAATCCTCTGTTTACCATAAACAGCTGATCAGTGGATTGCCCACTGAGCAGCTGATTCAGTAAATGCAGGATGGCAGAGAAACTGATTTACAACTTTTCTGCCTGTTTTTCACTGAAAAAATTAATGGTGGCAAAAGTTTTAATGCTGGAACACTTTCAATGCCACACGGGTGTGCAATGCACATCCTTATGGCACTGAAACGGTTAGGGAACAATGGTGGCGATTGTGGTCCTTTCCACTAGATGGTGCTGAAATATGAGAGCATCCTCTGCACTGAATAGTAGGGATGAGATAAAGTTGTCGCCATGTTCCCGCTAGAAATTTCAGGAAAACCACATTGTTGTCTGCTTTTTCTCAGGAAAATCTGCTTTAAAACTAGAGACCAACATTTTTTTACCATTTTTTCAATGGCTAGAAAGATTCCGCCCATTTATTTACATTTTTTTTGCATTTCCACAATAAAAACAGTCCATCTACAGTTGCTGCTGTATCCATCTACTGACTGAGTACTGCCTGCTCCAGTGTTCTGCGGTTTGCTGCTGGCTACATCTCCAGTGTTGCTATCATCCTGAGTCCGCCTCGCACCAGTCGGTTCCCTTATGAAACGTTGTTACAAACATGGCACCAAATAATTACCCATCTGGTGACTAGCTGCTCAGTAAAGCTAGTCGCCAGAATTATTACCTGGTTATTGAGAATTATACACTGCTCCCGGACTGACAGGCAGGAAACCGCGCAGACAACTTTCCATAGTGACGTCTGCACGCCTGCGCTGTCAGTCCCTTTTGGAGCTGAACGGCTCCTAGCAACGCCTCCTAGAGCCGACTGGGACTGACAGTGCAGGGGAGCAGATGTCACTATGGAAAGATGTCTGCACGGTTTCCTACCTGTCAGTCCGGGAGCAGTGTATAATTCTCTTTAACACCAGGTGGGTAATTATTTGGGGCCATGTTTGAAAGAGGTGGAATTTCTGCTTTAAAGAGAGCTGGGCAACACAAGGTAAGGATGCTGGGAGTTGTGGCCAATACATAGGAACGTTTAATTATGCGACATGACAACCTAGCGCTTTTATGCAGCACAAGGTTTTTGTGTCATTATTTTAAACACAATATTGTTCTTTGCGACGTTTCAAAAGGATACCGCACCAGTCATCCTCACTTCTCCTTCTTCCTTCTAATTTAGCTACATCCATATGTATATAACACCTCTGCTACATATAGTAAATGACACATGCTACATATTGTGTAATGTGTTATCTTTGATACAGATGGTAAATGAGAGATATTCATGCTATATATATATATTGTATTTCACCTCTGCAACAGAAAGGGCACATGCAACAAACAATATTAAAAATATCTGGAATAATCTGTCTATATAATTTTTTTCAGATTGACAAGACAGTTGTATAGGCATACAGGGTGCCTTATTGCTACCACAAGGTAGAGTCACCTTTCTCCCTGTGTAAAAATGTAAAAATATAAGTAATTTGTTTGAATAATTTTCAACGCTGCAAAATAGTGGCAGTATTGGGAACGTCAAAGGAAAAAAAGGTAATGATCGGTGCCTGACATACTGCCAAGCACTGATCATTAACTAATCAGTGTGACACTTACCTGTCATCCACCACCTGTCTCCTTCTGTCTTCTCTACTGTCTTGTATCTTCTGTCATCTTGCTGTAAAAACAACCCAGAAAAGTATAAGTCTCCCTGGCCCGGGTTTGTGCACACTTGGTGGTGTCAGTAACCATCCATAGCCTCGGGCTGGATGGTAGTATTGCCTGAGTGTCGTTGGATCGACACCGTGCACAGAAGCATCACGGAGATGCATCATTTTCGGGCTCACGGTCGTAGCACTTGCTGGCTGTGACTCTCTACTTGTTCTTGCTGTTTACCTCTGTTTGCTACCTTATTTGTTATTTTAATTAATTGCATTTTAACTATACCGTACTGACTCTGGGGAACTGTGACACACATGCAATTCATGGCGTACCCCTCTGGCACTCAAAGGGTTAACATAAATTAACAACATTACATGAACACATGCATCAGAATACAATTACTTACCAGAAAACACACCATTATGCCGAGACTCCTCAGTTGAGGGGATGTCTGGAGCTGGAGTACCCAATCTGAGGCATGCAGGTAGGGAACGTCACTGCCACTGCTCCTGGCGGAACTGGTGCAAATTACCAGACCAGAAGAAGGGTCACTCCCTCCAGCTGATGGAGAGTGGGCACGTACATCATCAGGAACAGGAGCGGACATGTGGACAGGGAAGACAGGTGTTGTTGGGGCAGGGGAAGATGCAGGAGCAAGGTCATCTTCAGCATCTGAGGATTCCACTGGTCCTACTACAGAGATGATGGGAGCTGGTCCAGCATGTGATGGACCACAACATCCTCATCACCACCTGAAGCAGGAGCAGCTTCTGATGGAATAGAACAGGTCTACTGGAGGCCCCAGATGACCACGCTACATCCATCTTCACCCTTTTCTGCAGCACCTGCCTTCTCATGTCGTAAACCCGCTTCCTGCACCTGTCTGATGTGTGTGGGGACACTGCCACCTCATTGACAGCTTCCACCACAGTATCGCACATTTCTCTCCTATCCACTACTGCGGTGGAAGCTGCCAATGGGTCAAAGAGCTGGGAAAAACAGCCCTGCAGTGCCCCCATTCTCCTACATGCTGAAGGGTAAATCTCTCCTTCTGGTCATTGCTGCTGTTGGTCTGTACTTAGTCCTCTTCTTCAAGATGGTGTCCGTTGGGGGCTGGTTCTTATTTGGGGGTACTCCCCACTCTTTTTTCCAGGTCATAGAGTCATCTTTAACTTTTTTGCATTGCTAGTAAGGTACCTGGCCAACCATCAATGGGAATGCTAAGAGTTCGAAACTTGGGCCAACAGTTTTCGAAAGCGTGAGCTGGAATGGGCGATGCCATCTCAATATATCCAATACGATTCGAGGATGATATGACGTGATGTTGCAAACTAAGCAGGGGCAGGAAGTGGTTGTTCAACAAGCTGTGCAGAGTAGGCGGGGACATGCATGGGTTAGTAATGCTCACTTCATGTGTATTCGACTAACTATGTAGGGTTATGTTCGATGTGACAGACATATGTTCGTGATGTTCGACAAACTATGCGTGGCAATCTGTGATCATGCTGGGGAGGCATCTGAGTGCTCAAGGCCCGGCGCATTCAGTTTCTTTCTAACTTTACTACTATACAACAACTCTACTGGGTGAACCAAATACAACTCCAATGTATACTGTACATAACATTACTGCTTACAGTGATAGCTAGGAAGACACAAGAAGAGCATGGAGCTAACTGAAAAATAAATGGCCAAAGATGGGGGAAAGTTATTTTGATTTAGTGGTGCATGGGGCATGTTTGTCGACCTACTGGTTGAACTCTTGCCAGCCCTTGGTGTATATGAACAAATTACTTAACTCTTTGAGCGTCAGAGAGTTATCCAATGCATTGAAAAGCAATGCGTTGGATACCGCTCTGGCACTCATAGGGTGAAAGTGGCTAAGGGTTTGGACAATACAGGATGAAGATTGCTTAGGAGAATGAAACACTGAAAGTGGGGTTTGTGTTTGAAAGATTACAGCCTAAAGTGGTGAAGGGAGATGGATATACAGAGATCATATATACGTGTTGCTGGTGATGTGACTGGTGGGATATTCCGGTCACTTTGTAGTTAACTTCAAAACCTACTGACAACTCTTTGGGTAAGTGAGTTGACGATTTAGCACAAGATTAATGTATGAAACACTAACGTATACGTATACACTTAAACTGATATAATATGAGGGGAAATCAGGGTAGGAAAATGAGACAGAGGAATTTGGGTACCAAAGAGGGACAATAGGATAGGAGGCTGGTATGAGAAAATGAAACCTTTAACCATGTACTAACATAGAATTTCACATGTATAGTTTGTCGATGTTCAGCCACTTATGTTGAGTAGGATGTAACAGGCATGGGTTGTCGATGTTCGACCATGTGCTACATTGAATGTGACAGGCATGGGTTTTCAGTGTTCAACGATATGCTACACTGAATGTGACAGGTATGGGCTGTCGATGTTTGAACACATGCAGTTTGGATTGTGACCGGCAACCCATGCTGGAGAAGAGGTGACATGCACAGACTGGCAATATACGACAATATCCGTTTTTGGGATGGATCTTTGTCTATGTGCACAGGCTGTCTGGAAAGAATGATAGCAGCGTGCACTGAGGCACACTGCTATCATTTAACCCATGTTAAATTCAGCCGAATCATTTGGAATGGATCAGAATGTCATCCGAATAGAATAGGGCCGGTCTGTAATTAGGATCCTCTGAATTAAAAACAAATTTAGACCAAATTCGAATTAAATCGAAAATTTTGGCTGTGCACAAGTTTAGAGAAGTCTAGTGTGCCACAGACCACTGTGGACACAGTGGGAATGGGGTCAACAAGTGGTGCGGGACTAGGACATGTTCCATTTGCTAGTACCAGCAATACTCCTGGTCCTAGTTGCAGTGCTGAATCTGAGGCAGTAGCAGCAACATTATCTGCTGCTACAGACAATAATTTGGAATGTGGAGGACAAGAAGAAAGAAGCCATTCTTCTCCATCTGTTCCGTTCCCCCTGAAGTCATCATGGGTGTGGGACTATTTTTCTCGTGGGGCAGGCAGTGCAGTCATCAGCAACAGCACTGTGCACAATCTGTGACAAGTCAGTGAGAAGAGGAAAGGAGGGAACATACATTGGCACAAGCTCCCTGATATCACACATGAAACACAGACACCATGACATTTACATCAAACATGTTAAAGACAAACACCCACCACAGAAATCAAGCACCACTTTTGTTGTCCCTGACTCTCCAGAAAGGCAGCAAGAGGCGAGGAGGAGATCAAAGAGGAGGAAGAATAGAAAAACCCAGGCAGAGACTGGAAGTTCCATGAGGAGTGAAACAACTAGCTTGCCATCAACTTCTAGGGTAACAACTACATCTTCTGCCAATCCACCTCTTTCATCGTTACCTCCCCCACCATATGTAGCCACTCTGTTGATGTTAGGATGTGGCAGTTCATCTGCACCCATTGCACACTGTGTGGTGCACTGACCACACATGCCAGTGTGGTGGAGGAGAATTGATAGCAATGCATCAAGTGGCATTTGAGGAGATTCATCCCGCAGAATATGCTAAGATGGTGGTAGGTAGGGTTCCTCATTACTATTAAACTTTCAGCAAGTTGCCATGTGTCCTTAGCAGGGTCTGGACAAGGGGTATAGTGACAGCGGCAGTACTTGATTTCGGGTGTCATGGTGTTTGGATACAGTTGTGCACCCAGATGTTATTTACCACACTCACACTGTGCTGTTGCTGATGAGAGCCACTGTTCCTGCTCTCAACGAAAAAAATTCTATTCTAATAACACACCCATGATTTTTGAAGAGGTGCAGGTGGAGAAGAATTACTGGCAAACTTCGGTGGAGAAGAATTACTGGCAAACTTCATATTTTCTCCACATAGACTGGGGGCTACCTATTGTGCTACTACTGCCTCTGGCACATCACTGGAGCCAGTCGTGACAAGTGGAACGTTCATCATCCATCTTCCACTTACTGATATTGCTGATCCCATTCCCTTTCAGCTGCCTAATAACTCAGCAGCAGCAGGAGGACATTTGACAATGGTCAGTGGCCACTGGCCAACATGACCTCTGGCATTAGGACAGTAAGGCATTTTTATTTTTTTCTCAGGGCTTGTGCTTTGAAAAAAAAAAAAAAAAACATAATCCTACAAAAAATAAACAATTTTTGGGGGGTTTATTTCTAACAAGCTTAAGTCCTACAAATCAATGTTTCCTCAGGCCTCTAACAACAAATCAAACAAATCATCCTCTACAAAATCAAGTCAAGTATCAGTCCACCCCAGTGGCAGCTTATGTCAGGGGGTTCCTGTCTCTATCACTTTACATACAAATGTCTAATTTTATTTGCCCCCCCAATCCCAGTAAACAACCCCCCAAAAAACATTCCCTGTTCAACTGATTCTTTCCCCACACCTCACCAACACAGGAACCCTTCTGCCCCTTTTATACTATGCATTTGGGAAATAAAATAATATTTGGTATGTGTTGTGTGTAACTTCTATGTTACCATTTATTTAAATGGAATGACCTAGATGAAAAAAGTTAAAAATCTGCACTTTTTGCGGGAAATCTTTCGCCAAGTGAAAAGTGCCATTTTTCACCAATTTCAGTTTGAGGCGGAAATTTTCACCCATCCCTACTGAATATTGCTAAAGTGTGAGCACAAACTCTTCACTGAATAGCACTGAAGTCTGAGCACATCCTCTTCACTGAAAAGCACTGAAGTTGGAGCGCATCCTCTTCACTGAATAGTACTGAAGTCTGAGCGCATCCTCTTCATTGAATAGCACTGACGTCTGAGCGCATCCTCTTCACTGAATGGTACTGAAGCCTGAGCGCATCCTCTTTACTGAATATCACTGAAGTCTAAGCGCATCCTCTTCACTGAATAGTACTGAAGTCTGAGTGCATTATCTTCACTGAATAGCACTGAAGTCTGAGCACATCCTCTTCACTGAATAGTACTGAAGTCTGAGTGCATTCTCTTCACTGAATAGCACTGAAGTCTGAGCACATCCTCTTCACTGAATAGCACTGAAGTCTGAGTGGATTCTCTTCACCGAATAGTACAAGTCTGAGCACATCCTCTTCACTGAATAGCACTGAAGTCTGAGCGCATTCTCTTCACTGAATAGTAATGAAGTCTGAGCGCATCCTCATCACTGAATAGCACTGAAGTCGGAGTGCATCCTCTTCACTGAATAGCACTGAATTCTGAGAGCATCCTCTTCACTGAATAGCACAGAAATATGAGTGCAACATCTTCACTGAATGGTACTGAAGTCTGAGCTCATCCTCTTCACTGAATAGCACTGAAGTCGGAGTGCATCCTCTTCACTGAATAGCACTGAAGTCTGAGTGCATCCTCTTCGCTGAATGGTGGTGAAGTTGGACTGCATCCTCTTCACTGAATAGCATTGAAGTTTTTGAGCGCATCCTCTTCACTGAATAGCACTGAAGTCTGAGCGCATCCTCTTCATTGAATAGCACTGACGTCTGAGCACATCCTCTTCACTGAATGGTACTGAAGTCTGAGTGCATCCTCTTCACTGAATAGCACTGACGTCTGAGCGCGTCCTCTTCACTGAATGGTACTGAAGCCTGAGCGCATCCTCTTTACTGAATATCACTGAAGTCTAAGCGCATCCTCTTCATTGAATAGCACTGACGTCTGAGCGCATCCTCTTCACTGAATGGTACTGAAGTCTGAGCACATCCTCTTCACTGAATAGTACTGAAGTCTGAGTGCATTCTCTTCACTGAATAGCACTGAAGTCTGAGCACATCCTCTTCACTGAATAGCACTGAAGTCTGAGTGGATTCTCTTCACCGAATAGTACTGAAGTCTGAGCACATCCTCTTCACTGAATAGCACTGAAGTCTGAGCGCATTCTCTTCACTGAATAGTAATGAAGTCTGAGCGCATCCTCTTCACTGAATAGCACTGAAGTCGGAGTGCATCCTCTTCACTGAATAGCACTGAAGTCTGAGAGCATCCTCTTCACTGAATAGCACAGAAATATGAGTGCAACATCTTCGCTGAATGGTACTGAAGTCTGAGCGCATCCTCTTCACTGAATAGCACTGAAGTCGGAGTGCATCCTCTTCACTGAATAGCACTGGTCTGAGTGCATCCTCTTCGCTGAATGGTGGTGAAGTTGGACTGCATCCTCTTCACTGAATAGCATTGAAGTTTTTGAGCGCATCCTCTTCACTGAATAGCACTGAAGCCTGAGCGCATCCTCTTCACTGAATAGTTGTAACGGTTTGTTTGACACACAGACACAGGTTTAGGATAAAACACAGTTTTATTAAAAGGAATAACCTTCACAGGCCCTGTAGTAAGCAAACTTGTACAGACACATGACAGGTTATATAAATATCAGCCCACACAGGTACAGCATAAACAATAAGTCCACAATAGTCTATACTGACACAGGTCAGGCAGAGTAATGGTTTCCCAGGAACAATGTGTAGAATGGGTTAATGGACTTCAGAGTGTAAACAGTCCCATGTGCAAAGAGATCAGTGATGGGTCTCTCTGCATATAACCAGCTGAGGAGTGGATGAAGTCAATAGCCAGATCAGCAGTCCTGACATGAGCTGTAGGCAATACTGGAACAGAGAAACGTGAGGTACTGCGGGAGCAGTAACGGAGGCAACACTTGTTCTGAGCAAAGGCAACAATGGAGACTAGGCCCAGGATAACCTGCCGTAGCAGAACAAAGTCAACACTGCACTCAGTACAGTTTAACCGGAGGCAACCAGTGGCTCAACAGCCAGAGTGGTAACAGAGGCAGACACTTTGCTTGAGCAGAGACAGTAATGGAGACTAGGCCCAATGGAACCTGTAGTAGCAGTAACGGAGACAACTTGCACTCTGCAAAGCTTAACCGAAGGCAGCCGGTGGCTCAACAGCCGGAGTGGTAGCGGTGGTCAGACACTTGTTTGGGCAGAGGCAATAACGGATACTAGGCCCAATGGAACCTGCTGTAGCAGTAACGGAGACAACTTGCACTCTGCACAGCTTAACCGGAGGCAACCGGTGGCTCAATAGCCAGAGTGGTAACGGGACTGGCCACTGATACTCTGCAAGGAGATGACCCACTGCCAGACAGTCAGAATGTCGCAGAGGTGACACAGTACAGGAACGCCAACAAGCTGGGATGGATCATGGAGCAGGAAAGTCAGCTAAGCTGGGTCGGATCACGGAGCAGGAACGTCAGCCAAGCCGGGTCGAAATCACGGAGCAGGAACATCAGCCAAAGCCGGGTCAGAGTCACAGAGCAGGAACATCAGCCGAGCCGGGTCGAATCACGGAGCAGGAGCCTCAGAGAATAGTCAGGCAATCCGGGTCAGAACACAAGGGCAGCGGACAATATGCAGAGTAGTCAGGCAGACCAAGTCGGTACACTGGGAAACATAGAGCAGATAACGCACTGGCATAGGAACACCACGAAAGGGTACCGGAGGGGTGCCCGTAGCCCAGTATATAAAGGTCACACTGGGCAGGACTAACACACAGTAGCCAATGGGAGCAAGGCACAGACTAGACTGACAGAAAAACAAAAACAAAAAGCACGGGCACAGTGACTGAAGTCTGAGCACATCCTTTTCACTGAATAGCATTGCATAGCCCAGATGGCATGACCAAATACTCATAATGGCCACTACGAGTGTTAAAAGCAGACTTCCACTCATTGCCCTCCTTGATTCTAATCAAATTATATGCCACCCTTAAATCAAGTTTCATAAACACAGAGGAACCCTTCAGGCGGTCAAACAATTCCATAATTAATGTGATGGGGTATGCGTTTTTTACCATCAGTTTATTTAGAGCTCTATAGTCGATACAGGGTCTAAGCTCCCCATTCTTTTTCTTGACAAAAAAAAAATCCAGCCCCGCGGGCGAGGAAGATTTCCTAATTATGCCTCTGGACATCGCATCAGTAATGTATTCCTCCATAGCCCGGTTTTCTTCTACCGACAGGGGGTAGGTGCGGTCTTTAGGAGGAATCGAGCCTGGCGTTAAATCAATAGCACAATCATATGGTCTATGTTCCAGCAGAGTGCTAGCCTTCCCCTTACTAAACACCTCACTGAAAGACTGGTACTCTGAGGGTAAAGAGGGGGAGGTACACAATATCTTAATAGGTTGCTGTAGACAGGCCCCTTTACAATAGTCAGACCAAGATAATATGTCACAAGTCTCCCAGTCCACTTTGGGATTATGCCTCTGGAGCAACGGGAATCCCAAAATAACAGCATGGTGTGGAGACTGAATAACCTGAAATTGAAGTCTCGACATGGAGAGCTCCTACCCTTAGAGATAGTGGACAAGTCTCATGTGTGACATGGGATGGTTCTAGTGGATGACCATCAATAGCTTCTACAGCCAATGGAGATTCACGGAGCATTACGGGAATATTATGCACCTTAGCGAACTCACCATCAATAAAATAGCCAGCAGCACCAGAATCAATCAGAGCTGGGGTAGCCACTGAGGAGTTGGGCCAAGAAATAGCCACCTGTAAGATAGTCTTGCTTTGATCCTGATCTGGGGACTGACTGACTCCACCTAGGATCTGTCCCTTCAGAGATGACATCAATTACCAGTGACCTATAAGAACAGCGACTTGCATAGAGTGACAGCCAGGACGTACAAGGTCGCATTTACAGCAACTAAACACTGGAGGCAATTACGGGCACCGATATCAGGTTGCTGTTACAGCCACTAAACACTGGAGGCAATCACGGCCACCGTGATACTTTGAAGTCTGAGCACATCCTCTTCACTGATTAGCACTGCAGTCTGAGCGCATCCTCTTCGCTAAATGGTGCTGAAGTCGGAGTGCATCCTCTTCGCTAAATGGTGCTGAAGTCGGAGTGCATCCTCTTCACTGAATAGCACTGAAGTCTGAGCGCATCCTCTTCACTGAATAGCACTGAAGTCTGAGCGCATCCTCTTCTCTGAATAGCACTGAAGTCTGAGCGCATCCTCTTCACTTAATAGTACTGAAGTCTGAGCGCATCCTCTTCACTGAATATTACTGAAGTCTGAGAGCATCATCTTCACTTAATAGCACTGAAATTTGAGTGCATCCTCTTCTCTGAATGGTGCTGAAGTCTGAGCGTATCCTCTTCTCTGAATAGCACTGAAGTATGAGCTCATCCTCTTCACTGAATAGCAATGAAATATAAGTGCTACCGCTTCACTGAATAGCACTGAAGTCTGAGCGCATCCTCTTCACTGAGTAGCACTGAAGTCCGAGTGCATCCTCTTTGCTGAATGGTGCGGAAGTCTGAGCGCATCCCCTTCGCTGAATGGTACTGAAGTCTGAGCGCATCCTCTTTTCAGAATGGTGCTGAAGTCTGAGCGCATCCTCTTCGATGAATGGTGCTGAAGTCTGAGTGCATACTCTTCGCTGAATGGTGCTGAAGTATGAGCTCTTCCCCTTTACTGAACAGCACTGAAGTCTGAGCGCTTCTTCTTCGTTGAATGGTGCTGAAGTCTAAGCTCTTCCTCTTCACTGAATAGTACTGAAGAATGAGTGCATCCTTTTCGCTGAATGTTGCCAAAGTATGAGCTCATCCTCTTCACTGACTAGCACTGAAGTATGAGCGCGTCCTCTTCACTGAACAGCACTGAAGTCTGAGTGTATCCTCTTTGCTGAATGGTACTGAAGTCTGAGCGCATTCTCTTCACTGAATGGTGCTGAAGTCTGAGCGCATTCTCTTCACTGAAAGGCAGGGGAGGGCTGGCAACTTGTGGCCTGGGGGGCAAATACAATCTACTGGCCCATTTCTTCAGTCGCTCCAGCCCAGTGTCCCAGCCCATCCCCTTTAGTTACTTTTACTATTGGTATTAATGCGGTTAAGTAAGGTAAACGAGACCACATAGCTTACAGTTGAAATGCGGCTACTCTAGTGATACCATAGAGCTTACAATTTAAGTACAGCAACATGATTGACACCATAAAGCTTACAAGGGAAATGGGTTATGCTCTTAGTGTAGCTCTATTTGGATTGTAGCTCTGTGGTATGATTTATGTAGTTCCATTTCAGTTGTAAGCTCTGTGGTATCACTAGTGTAGCTCCATTTACAGCAGCAATTGGGAGACTGAGTGAGGCAGTGGCCCACTGGCCCAGACATGTGACCAGCCCAGGGGGCAATTGCCCCTCTGCCCCCCAGGCCAGCCCTCCCCTGCTGAAAGGTGCTGAAGTCTGAGAGCATACTCTTCACTGAAAGGTGCTGAAGTCTGAGAGCACACTCTTCACTGAATGGTGCTGAAGTCTGAGCGCATCCTCTTCACTGAATGGTGCTTAAGTCTGAGCACATCCTCTTCACTGAATAGCACTGAAGTCTGAGGGCATCCTCTTCACTGAATAGCACTGAAGTCTGAGCGCATCCTCTTCACTGAATGGTACTGAAGTCTGAGCGCAACCTCTTCTCTGAATGGTGCTGAAGTCTGAGCGCATTCTCTTCACTGAATAGCATTGAAATCTGAGCACATCATCTTCAGTGAATGGTACTGAAGTCTGAGCGCAACCTCTTCTCTGAATGGTGCTGAAGTCTGAGCGCATACTCGTCACTGATAGGTGCTAAAGTCTGAGAGCATACTCTTCACTCAATAGCACTGAAGTCTGAGGGCCTCCTCTTTTCTGAATGGTGCTAAAGTCTGTGCGCATCGTCTTCACTGAATAGCACTGAAGTCTGAGCACTGATGAAGTGTGTCGTATGGCATCACCCCTTTGTGTATTTCCTCCTTGAAGAACCCAAGGTTTCCTATCCCTGCTGTTCTGTGAGACTGATACAGAAATATATTAAAAAAGTAACAGTGTCAGAAAGAGTTCATTTTAAGTGAAAGTATACAACAGTGGAAGGGATTCGTGACTGTACCAGGATTTACTGGACCCTTTTGGGGTCATCAGTTCCTGAACCTCTGCTGCTGCTGCCCCTCTTCCACGGCTGGCTGGAGCCCTGCTACTTCCTGGTGTCTGGAGGTCCTGTATACTCAGGCAGGAACAACTGGATGCTGAAGAGGTGGTGCTATCAAATGCATTAGTTACCTTTAAAAAGGGCCTGAATAGTTTTTTAAAACAGCATTAGTATTAGGATTGATATTTATTTAGAACTTGTTGATCCAAGGAGAAATCTTATTGCCATTTGGAGTCAAAGGGAAATTTCCCCCCTTTGAAAGCAGAAAATGAAATTGCTGAAATGTTTTTTTTTGCCTTCTTTTGGGTCAATGACAGTAATCAAGAATAGTAAAAGGGTTGAACTTGATGGACGCAAGTCTTTTTTCACCCTAAACTACTATGTAACTATGTAGCCTCAGCTTTTTTCCTAGCGGCACATCAACAGGCCAGGTTTTCAGGATACCCCAACTTAAGCACAGGTGGGTTAATCACACTCACTGATCCACTGATTGCACACACGTGATCAAGCACTGAAATACACACTGTTGGTGTGTTCAGAGGACTAAGATTGAGAACCAATGCTTTAGCAGCTTTACTTTTCCAAAGTCAGTTTTTTTTTTGTTTTTTTTTTTTAAAGCAGGGTGATACAAATATTGTTTTGGTGCTCATGGGATCTCATTATAGAGCTCATTTTAATCATGTGTCTGTAACACTCATCTGTTCACTGACTGTAACTGCAGCAGTGCCACCTGGCTGCAAAACATCTTAAACCTTTAGCGACTGATGACATGCTAGGACCGTCATTGGTGGATGTGCATTAAGGACCAGTGGTGGTCATGGCACTTCATGGAATTGTGGGATTGCAGTGCTGCGATCCCAGAATTCTTTGCAGTAAAAAAAATGCTGTGGTCCTCTAGGGCCTCTCACCCCAGGATTGCGTGTTCGTTAAGGTGTTATCAGAAAAATGTCAAATTATCTTTTTAATAACTTTGGAAGAAAAATCTCTTATCTCTCACAGAGAATACATTTGTTTTACTCAAAAGGGAAATCCCTACAAACATTTTTCATAAACAAAAATATCATCATAAACGAGATAAGAACTTCGAAGACATGTTTATTTAAAAAAAAAAAAAAAAAAAAAAAAAAACTATAAGCTTGCAAATACTTTCCTTTCTAAATGTTCATTAATTAGAATTTGGGAAAGTTTGTGTTAATGATCTGTAAATAGAACACGTCATATGTTATCCAAATCATCAAACCATTCACAGACAAACAGCACAATCTAGTCTAAATATACATGACCTGCCAGGCGTATTTTGACAGATAGCAAACAGAATGGACAGTTGTGAAATTAATTAGTTATAGTTGGTTTATTTTAATTAAACAGACATGGATAATACCAAATAGTGTAGTCAAGGAGTTAGAGAGTTTAGAAATACAGTATAAACACCCACACATGCATGCAATCCTGTTTATAAATACACTAGAAGAAACGGGCACACTGTGTTCACCACAAACCTTATCCACCCCAGTAAAGAGGGGTAGCGAGCTAAATGTTGTGGGGTTAAAAGCCGCATTAACAATGTTGCATAGTTTAAAAAGGAGACAAGAAAACCACGCACTGCATAAAAGTGAGAGGTTCTCATGTCGCCTCTCTAACCCCTTAAGGACCCATGACGGTCCTGGACCGTCATGGGTTGCTATCCCCTTAAGGACCCATGACGGTCTAGGACCGTCATGGCTTAAATGATAGCAGCGTGCCTCCGTGCACGCTGCTATCATTAATTCCATGCTGAGACTGAGCGCTCCGAGACTGGGGCGTTCAGTCTCAGCCCTTCTTGCTTGTGCTGGTTCATGCGATCGTCGTAGCAGCGATCACATGTACCGGCATAGTGACAGACAGAGGCAGCATGCAAAGCATACTGACTCAGAGTGTCTCGTCTACCTCTGTCTCCCTTGCTATCAAAGTAAGGGAGCGAGAAGTAGAGAGGAGACACCTAGTGGCAAAAGAAAATACAGCAGCTAGGGGTATTACCCCCTTCACTGCTGGTGCAGGAGGCTGGCTCAATTTTTGACCTGCAATTATTTACTTTTTTTTTTTTTTTTTTTTTTTTTTTTTAAACACAAAACACTTTTTTTTTTTTACAAAATTTTTTTTTTATTAAAAAAAAAACCATATAATTAAACAATATTGCAAGTGTGATTGCTGTGGAGCCATGTAATACACTTATATACACCACCAAATATCAGGGATAAAAAAGTGTCAAAATAGGGTGGGAAAAAGGGACATGGGGATTTTCACCCAGGGGGGACAGTGGCCACTTTAAACTGCGCATTTTGTAGGTATGACTGACCGGTCATACTTTTAATGCAGTCTCCATAAAAATGTAACCCCTTGTGACCAATTGATCCCAAGAGAAAAATCAAAAATGGTGTTTTTTTTACTTTTTTTTTTTTACATTTTTTTTCAGTTTTCGTAAAGTAAATGGTGGGTTATCCATATATGTGGATGTGGGATATGTGGGGTATCAAAAGAAAGCCCTGTTTGTTCTTAAAAAAAACATTATATAATTTATGGGGGTGGAATAAAAGCCTAAGAGGGAAAACACTGTTGAACAAAGACATAGTCAAAAAGGTCAGAATTGCTCCGGTCCTTAAGGGAAAATGACCTCAGATATTCCCGGTCCTTAAGGGGTTAAACGGCGCTACTGTCCGCAAACAACTCCCTTCATCCTCTTCACCTATTGGTATCAGTATGCTCTTCTACTTATATCAGTATGCATTGTAAATAACATAATTATTAATAAAAGTTCCTTACCCTTCAGTCGTGGTGCCTCTTCATCGGTATGCATTGTAAGTTACAAGTGACATAATTATTAATACCCTTCAGACGCCCACTGATACCAATAGGTGAAGAGGATGGTGGGAGCTTTTATGTAGCTCTAGGTTCTCATGTCGTCATTTTAAACAATGCAACATGGTTAATACGGCTTTTAACTGCACTACATTTAGTTTGCAACGTTTCAAAAGGATACCGTAAAGAGGAAGTGATTCTGCAGCAACTCAACTACATCATGAGGGGGATGAACTTCTGAATGTGTATCTTAACTTCTTGCGTTGGACACCTCTCTAGCATTCAGGGGGTGAAAATACATGTTTAAATCAATGAGGAGTTTGGGAATTTTAGGGCTCGATGCAAATGTTGGAGTTAAAATGTATCACCCCCAGGTGTCACCCCACCGCCAATACCAGCAGCCGCAGCAGCAGTGGTCAGTATTTGGTCCCAGGTGTCAACCCACTGCCAATACCAGCAGCCGCAGCAGCAGTGGGCAGTATCTGGCCCCCCGGTGCCACACACCGCCAATACCAGCATCCGCAGCATCCGCAGCAGGGCCCCCGGTATACTGTACCCTAGGACGCACCACCAGCATTGGGGAGACACCGTATACCTGATATTGTGAGGATGCCACAGCATGGGCCAGTGAGGGCAGCCACCAAACCACAGCAGCAGGAGAGTAGCCAGTGGCCCCTGGACTATGAACACTTTGGCCTCATTGGCCAGCCACAACGGCCATAGGCCCTGGTGGTGGTCACCCCACCATCACCACCCCAACCCACAACACCCCCACCACCCATGCTAGCCACACATTTGGAGAGTGTGACATCCCTCCACATCGGAGCACATGGCTCCACACCATCTCCCCCACCGCCTGTTGTGGAGCCACAGGACAGCCAGAGGGCATCCCCACCACTGTCCTGGTCTCCCTCCACACCACACACTTCTGCCAACACAGTGGTCATGGACCAGGAGTGTTTGGCAATCCAAAGGAGGCAACTCCGGGTGTCCAGGAGGTGTGCGCTGTCCCTCAACAGGCTGGAACAGCATATGGCACACCTCCCAGTCAGCATGAGGGCAATGGAGGCCCAGCAATTAACCCTTACCAACCACCTGGTCACCTACACCAACAGAATGTCAGCTTCGTTGGTGTTAACCAACTGAGGTAAATGATAGAATGTAAGCCACCTGAAAACTTTCTCAGAGCTAGGTGGAGCTCAGAGAGTAGCAAATGGCTGAGATGATGAAAAGAAGATGAGCCAGCAACAGCTGGAAGACCCAAGCAAAGAACCCCCCTTAGGAGGACTCTGAATTTGAATGAAGCAGGAGGAACAGGGAGAGAACAAGGGCTTAGAAGAGACAAGCCCTCCAAAGAGCAGGACTGCTAAGGGGAAGTAACCGACGCAGTAACCTCCGATGCAGAGCTCAATAACAGAGCCCCGAGGTACTGTGCAGCCGGAATATAAGGCATGGAAGGCGTCTGATGTCACGCCGTGACCCGACGCCGAAACCTGGAAGCAACACAGTAAGAGGCGCGCATGCGCGAACCGGCCAGGACTACAACGAGAGCCCTGGTGATGAGCGCACAGCGGAGCTCCGGAACGCTACGTGAGAGTTGGACCAGGTGGTTGTTGAGATGAGGGAAAGAAACAGGCTGGACATCCTTCACCAGGCCCAGGCCTCCAGTTCCAGTGCCACAACCCCTGCCAGCACTTCACCAGTGGCACTCACAGCCTCCAGACCCACTAGGGCCTCAGGGCGTCAAGTGTAGGAGGCCACCCCTGCAGCCCCGCCCAAAGCACCCCCCAGGATAAAAAAATAAACGTGCAGTAGTTGCTTCAACACATATCCATGTCTGTTTGTTTTATTTCAGATCTGGTTAGTGGCAGAGTTGTCTCCAATGCATTGCACAGCTATGCAGTGAACACAACTCATGCACGATGAATGGTGTCACAAGCTTTTACAGCAGGGGTGAACACAGGCATCACATACAGTAACGTTTGTACAAGTTCAACTCACAGATATATCAAAGCCAAACAACATCAGGGTGTTGTTCCATGATGTGACTTGAACTTGAACAACATGAGCACATTAGATAGATCAACAGAACAACAACATGATCACAATTAAGGGGATAGTAATGCTTAGAATGTTTCAACACATATGTATTAGGGTTCATCCCCCTGAGTAAAACAAAGGAACTCCCACTGCTGAAAGGTGTTTCATTCCAAAGTTATTCCAGCTCAAAACTTTAAGTCATAGATCAAATATCACAGTGGCCTGAAGGTGTCAAGTGGTGCTGTTGCTACACCATCCTATATGGTACAGGGACCGGAGCTGTCCATGGGATGGTGTAGCAATAGCACCATTTGACACTTTCAGGTCACTGTGATATTTGATCTACGAATGTTAACTTTGAGTTGGAACAACTTTTGAATCAATCACCTTTCAGCAGTGGGGGTTCACTTGTTTCACTCAGTGGGATGAACACTAATACCTAGATTTTAAAACATTGAAGGTATTACTATCCGTTTAAAACTCTGATGAGGGAAAGGTAATCAACAGTCAAATACAATCATATGTTTTATTGACATCAACTCTAACAGATGATCCTCATGGACGTGAAGTCAACATGTCACCGGAAAAAACCTCTGGACCATGAGAGATCATGCCATGGATGCCTGCAGAGAGTGAAAATGAGATTTGAAGGTGCACTATGATCACAACAGTCATGCTATTGCTGTACCAGCATCATGCTCTTGAGTGCCAGAGGTGTACACAACACATTGCAATGCTTTGGAGACCTTACTGGCACTCCACGGGTAGAGCTTTGTTATGTGACACGGAGTGAACAATCCATTGATTGTCAAGTTGTTATCTAGCCATCATGACCTTATGGGTTTTGTATCAAGGGGATGGCAAGCGGACATATGTATATGTGAGTGGACACACACATCATATTGTAAACCAAGACCCCTGGAACATGGGAGCTATTTCATGGATCTCAATCTACATACCGATGAGGTGTGTGTGTGTTCAGGGTCCACGTCACACACATACATATGTCTGCTTGCCATCCCCTTGATGAACACCTCATATGGTCATGGACAACACATTGTCAAACAATGGAGTGGAATATTCATTGTGCTACAAACACACACAAACAACTCAGCATGGCAGGCCTTGCAACTAGTGTTGAGCGAGCACCCCGATGCTCGGGTGCTCGGGTGCTCTGACCGAGCACCCCCTGAGGCTCGAGTGCTCGGCCGAGCACCCGAGCCCCATTGAAATGCATGGGGCGACACGAGCATTTCACCAGGCACCCCCTGCTCTGATGAGGGGAGGGTGCCTGGTCAATGCCCCCCTTCATCTCCGCTATGCCCCCTTCATCTCCGAATGCCCCCTTCATCTCCGCAATGTCCCCCTTCATCTCCGCTATGCCCCCTTCATCTCCGCTATGCCCCTCTTCCACAATGTCCCCCTTCATCTCCGCTATGCCCCTCTTCCACAATGTCCCCCTTCATCTCCGATATGCCCCTCTTCCACAATGTCCCCCTTCATCTCCTCTATGGCATAGAGGAGATGAAGGGGGACATTGTGGAAGAGGGGCATAGCGGAGATGAAGGGGGACATTGTGGAAGAGGGGCATAGCGGAGATGAAGGGGGACATTGTGGAAGAGGGGCATAGCGGAGATGAATGGGGGACATTGTGGAAGAGGGGCATAGAGTCTATGCCCCTCTCCCACAATGTCCCCCTTCATCTCCGCAATGCCCCCTTCATCTCCGCAATGCCCCCGTACCTCCAGTCCCTGGTGGTCCAGTGGAGCGTCTTCAGATCTGTGCCTCTTCCGGCACAGATCCCCGCCACCCGAACATGGCGGGCAAGCACATGGCGGTACTCGACGAGTACCGCCATGTGCCGAGCAGAGCGATGCTCGAGCCGATCCGAGCATCGGCCGAGCACGCTCGCTCAACACTACTTGCAACCTGACTCATGGATTATTACTGTCATACCTTAGCCAACACCACACACAACCACCATCCCCATTCAGCTCCATTAGGCATTGCTCACATGCTAGCTATGTCTGATCCATTATCCCCTGATTGCCTTGCAATGATTTGTGTGCCCCTATGGCACTCAAGGGGTTAACACATGGTATTCCTGAGTGGCATCCATTGCATGTCATTGCATTGGGTATCCCTCTTTGACTCAAAGGGTTCTACATGGGTCATGGCTATGTTCAACTTGGTAGATGTAGTTTTACATCAGTACATCTCATTATGTGATGTACATGAACAATAGGGTTTACCTTTGATCCCAGGATGAAGGATGATGTCCTTGAGATGCTAGGACTGTGTTGTTGAGTCATCCTGTGGAGTGGAACAGATAATTATTGTTGGTTTGTGTGTGTTTGCATCCATTCAACAAGCACATCCATGATCACACATGCATAGTACTTACAGGTGAAGTAGTCCCTGATGAGCCTGGTTCGCATTTGTGTCCCAGTCAACATATCCTCCCCTCCATCAGTGGGAACAGGGACCTCTATAGGCTGGTGTGGCTGCACATCCTCCACGAGACGTGTGTCCACAGCAATGTTGTATAACAGGGCAAATGCCTGAATGATATCACACACTTTAGCAGATGAATACTGCAGAGCTCACCCAGAGTGATCCAGGCAATGGAACCTGGATTTGAGCTGCCCAAAGGTGCGTTCCATGACATTCCTGGTCTGGACATGTGCCTCGTTGTAGCGCTCCTCAGCACGTGTGTGAGGACTGGCAATTGGCATGAGCAGCGAAGATTTGCACCCATAGCCAGCATCACCTGTAGATGAGTAGTAACATGGTGTCATGTGAATCACATGTTACATGGATGATTTATTCATGGGGGGATATTCACAAAGCAGTGATGTAGAGGTGATGTGATGGAGATGACACGATCTCGGCTCTGCTACAGAGCCGCCGGCTGATCTCAGGAGAGGATTCCCCAGCAATTAGCTAGAATGCGGACGTCAGCCAGGGACGAACTTTGAAAGAGGTTATCTCTCAAACCATAAGGGTTTGAGAGATGCCACTGGGGGCATTTTTGATCTTTATTCAAGGGCTTTAACATAGGGATTAGTATTTTTTAAGTAATACTATCCCTTTAAGCAGATTGGGCATGGGAGAGACAAGCTGAGCTGGATTATGAACCTGAGGGGCCCTGCTGCAGCATGTGGGTGACTGACTGCAGAGTAGCTGTGCACATGAGTAACAATTTCCCACCCTTGATTAGCTAAACAGAGGGGGGATGCACGAGAAGGATGGAAAGCCTGCCGCAAATCATGAGATGGAGGAGTCAAAATGAGGTCACAGTATATGCTTTTTCATTTACCGTATGGTGCACAGCGGAAGCAGTAGAGCAGCAGCAGCAGAGGATTTGGCACATCAAGAGGTACCTTACTCAGGGCTGTCACTAAGTGGGTAGTGGTAGGGCTGTTGTCCAGGGGTAGAGGGGGCCCATACCCTTTGTTTAGAGACTGGCATGAGCTGCTTGGCTTATATGTGGTTTGGCTAGGGCTCATGTATATATAATTGAAGAGAGTCTGGAAACTATCCTGTACCTCACTGGCAAATCTATCAGCAACTGTGGTGTAACTAGAGAGGGTGAGGCTGCTCCTGAGCCTGGTGTTCCAGGGGCCTGCATCCTCTGCATCTTCCTGGTAGCCCAGCTGAAAGCCACAGTCTATGACTGGGAATGCTATACAGTAGGAAGCACATAAAAAAATCTGAATAATAATGGAGCCTGGGGTCCAGCCAGGCAGCCAATTTAGAGTAGAGCTGACCAAAGTATGATCTGCAGCCTTATTCTAACACAGGTTCTGGCATGTGACCTTGGCCAGGTTGGCATAACGAGATGATATCATAGCATTGTGCTGACGCAGCCAAGTTCACTACAGGGAATGTTGTAAAGCTTTTTTTCTTCCCACCAGTAACTAATAAAAAGGGGCGGGAGGGGAAACTTTGCTTGTGAATATCTCATAAACCATAAAGGTTTGAGAGATAAGACTTATATCATTCTTCATGTTTTTTTAATGCCTACAAAATAAAATAAAGTTAAAACGAAGTATTACTATCCCTTTAAATCAATGTTGCAGTTGGTTTTCTTCAGCGTTCCACCTCTGTAGTTCGAAGAATAAATCCCATATTGTGGTATGTAATGTGGTATGGATTGCATGGTGTGGTGTGTGTGGATAACAGAGAAAATATCTGTGTGCGCGTGAGTGTGCGCGTGAGTGTACGTGTTCGCACGCACCCAAAAATATCAAAACCTGCAAAAACCCCAGCTGAACCAACCTAGACTATGCATGAATAGCAGTCTAATAAATGGGTGAGTTCTTATTTTAAAAATGAATGGAAGCTGGAAACATTGTGAATAAAAGTACAATTTGCCCTTTAGAAAATGCCAGACAATGCAGGTGG